>JALJVW010000214.1:291199-561199 GCA_024865655.1 Emberiza elegans | reverse complement strand
CCTGGCCCAGGTGGACCCACAATGGTCCAGGAAACCCCCCAAGCCCCTCCAAGCTGCCCAGGTGGACACAGCTGGGACACACCTGGCCCAGGTGGACCCGCCATGGTCCAGGAAACCCCTCAAGACCCTCCAAGCTGCCCAGGTGGACACACCTGGCCCAGGTGGACCTGAGATGGTCATGGCTGGAGAGAGACCTGCAAGTCCCCCCAAGCTTCCCAGGTGGACACAGCCAGGACACACCTGGCCCAGGTGAACCCACCATGGTCCAGCAAGCCCCCCAAGGTGCCCACGCGGCCCAGCTCTCACCTGTGGTGCCCGAGGTGTAGATGTACATGGCCTTGGAGTCGGCACTGACTCCAGGACCCCTCCAAGGTGCCCAGGTGGACACACCTGGCCCAGGTGGACCCACAATGGTCCAGGAAGCGCCTCAAGACCCTCCACACTGCCCATGGGTGGACACACCTGGCCCAGATGAACCCACAATGGTCCAGGAAGCGCCTCAAGACCCTCCACACTGCCCATGGGTGGACACAGCCAGGACACACCTGGCCCAGGTGAACCCACCATGGTCCAGGAAACCCCTCAAGACCCTCCAAGCCGCCCAGGTGGACACACCTGGCCCAGGTGGACCTGAGATGGTCATGGCTGGAGAGAGACCTGCAAGTCCCCCCAAGCTTCCCAGGTGGACACAGCTGGGACACACCTGGCCCAGGTGAACCCACCATGCTCCAGGAAGCCTCCCAAGCCCCCCAAGGTGCCCACGCGGCCCAGCTCTCACCTGTGGTGCCCGAGGTGTAGATGTACATGGCCTTGGAGTCGGCGCCGATCCAGAGCAGTGCCCGGGCACCGGCTCATGGTGACACAGCCTCGATGTGGGGCAGCAGCGCCTCCACGCCCGCCGTGGGCCAGCCGCCCCAGGCAGTAGGAGTGGAATGTCCAGCCCAAGCTCGGGGCACACACCTCCTCCCAGGTGGCCTCGCGGAAGCTCTCCTGCGGGACACTCCACACACCCAGGTGAGCCCACCTGGGCACACCTGGGCAGGTGGGCACACCCGGAATGGGTGGGTGGGAGTCCATGGGCCGCAGGTGGGCACCTGGTCAGGTGGGCACCCCTGGAATGGGTGGGTGGGTGAAGGTTCTCAGGTGGGCACCCTTGGAATTGATGGGTGGGTGGGTGAAGGTTCTCAGGTGGGCACACCTGGAATGCCCAATTGGGCACCTGGGCAGGTGGGCACCCCTGGAATTGATGGGTGGGCTGAGGTGCTCAGACATCCCAGGTGAGCTCCTGGTCAGGTGAGCATCCCAGGTATCCCAAAGGGGCACCTGGGCAGGTGGGCACAGCTGGAATGGGTGGGTGGGCTGAGGTTCTCAGGTGGGCACCCCAGACATCCCAGGTGGGCACACACAGAATGGCTGAGTGGGCCAAGGCTCTCAGGTGGGCACCCCTGGAATCCCAAAGGGTCACCTGGTCAGGTGGGCACCCCTGGAATGGGTGGGTGGGTGAAGGTTCTCAGGTGGGCACCTCTGGAATGCCCAATTGGGCACCTGGGCAGGTGGGCACCCCTGGAATTGATGGGTGGGCTGAGGTGCTCAGACATCCCAGGTGAGCTCCTGGTCAGGTGGGCACCCCAGGTATCCCAAAGGGGCACCTGGGCAGGTGGGCACCCCTGGAATGGGTGGGTGGGTGAAGGTTCTCAGGTGGGCACCTCTGGAATGCCCAATTGGGCACCTGGGCAGGTGGGCACCTGCAGAATGCGTGGGTGGGTGAAGGTTCTCAGGTGGGCACACCTGGAATCCCAAAGGGGCACCTGGGCAGGTGGGCATGCCTGGAATGGGTGGGCAGAGCAAGGTTCCCAGGTGGGCACCCCCGGGGCACCTGGGCAGGTGGGCACACCTGGAATCCCCAATTGGGCACCTGGGCAGGTGGGCACCCCCGGAATGGGTGGGTGGGTGAAGGTTCTCAGGTGGGCACAGCTGGAATCCCAAATGGGCACCTGGGCAGGTGGGCACCCCTGGGATAGGTGGGCAGAGCAAGGTTCCCAGGTGGGCACCCCAAGGGGCACCTGGTCAGGTGGGCACACCTGGAATCAAGGATGGGGGCCCAAGAGTCCCAGGTGGGCACCCCAGGTATCCCAAATGGACACCTTGGCAGGTGGGCACAGCTGGAATGCCCAAATGGGCACCTGGGCAGGTGGGCACACCCTGCAGGGGGTGGATGGGAGTCCATGGGCCCCAGGTGGGCACACCTGGAATCTCAAATGGGCACCTGGGCAGGTGGGCACACCTGGAATCTCAAATGGGCACCTGCCCAGGTGGGCACACCTGGATGCCAAATGGGCACCTGCCCAGGTGGGCACACCTGGAATCTCAAAGGGGCACCTGCCCAGGTGGGCACACCTGGATGCCAAATGGGCACCTGCCCAGGTGGGCACACCTGGAATCTCAAAGGGGCACCTGCCCAGGTGGGCACACCTGGATGCCAAAGGGGCGCCTGCCCAGGTGGGCACACCTGGATGCCAAATGGGCACCTGCCCAGGTGGGCACACCTGGATGCCAAATGGGCTGCAGGTGGGCACCTGGATGGGCACCTGCCCAGGTGGGCACACCTGGATGCTGAAGGGGCACCTGCCCAGGTGGGCACACCTGGATGCCAAATGGGCACCTGCCCAGGTGGGCACACCTGGATGCTGAAGGGGCACCTGCCCAGGTGGGCACACCTGGATGCTGAAGGGGCACCTGCCCAGGTGGGCACACCTGGATGCCGAAGGGGCGCCTGCCCAGGTGGGCACACCTGGATGCCAAGGGGCGCCTGCCCAGGTGGGCACCAGACCCACCCCAAACGTGAGCCCTGGGGCTGGGGGCACCCCAAAAACCCCGGGGGGCACCCAGCAGGGGGCGGGGGCACCTGAGCACCCCAAAAGGGCTCCCTGACCCCCCAAAAAAACCCAAAATATAAACGGGGACAGGGACAGGGACAGGGACAGGGACAGGGACAGGGACAGGGACAGGGACACACAGGGACAGGGACACACATGGGGACACACACAGGGACACACACAGGGACACAGGGACACACAGGGACAGTGACACACACACAGGGACACACAGGGACACACACAGGGACACACACAGGGACACACACACAGGGACACACAGGGACACACACAGGGACACACACAGGGACACACACAGGGACAGGGACACACACAGGGACACACACAGGGACACACACAGTGACACACACACACACACAGGACACACACAGGGACACACACACAGGACACACACAGGGACACAGGGGACACACACAGGGACACACACAGGGACACACACAGTGACACACAGTGACACACACAGTGACACACACACAGGGACACACACAGTGACACACACACAGGGACACACACAGGGACACAGTCAGGGACACACACAGGGACAGGGACACACAGGGACACACACAGTGACACACACAGGGACACACACACAGTGACACACACAGGGACACACACACAGTGACACACACAGGGACACACACACAGGGACACACACAGGGACACACACAGGGACACACACAGGGACACACACAGGGACACACACACAGGGACACACACAGGGACACACACAGGGACACAGGGACACACACAGGGACACACACAGTGACACACAGGGACACACACAGGGACACACACACAGGGACACACACAGGGACACAGGGACACACACAGGGACACACACAGGGACACACACAGGGACACAGGGACACACACAGGGACACACACACAGGGACACACACAGGGACACACACAGACACACACACAGTGACACACACAGGGACACACACAGGGACACACACAGGGACACACACAGGGACACACACAGGACACACACAGGGACACACACAGTGACACACACAGGGACACACAGGGACACACAGGGACACACACACACACACAGGGACACACACAGGGACACACACACAGTGACACACACAGGGACACACACAGGGACACACACAGTGACACACACACACACACACACACACACAGTGACACACACAGGACACACACACAGTGACACACACAGGGACACACACACAGGGACACACACAGGGACACACACACACACAGGGACACACACAGGGACACACACAGTGACACACACAGTGACACACAGGGACACACACAGTGACACACACAGGGACACACACACAGGGACACACACAGGGACACACACAGGGACACACACAGGGACACACACAGGGACACACACAGGGACACAGGGACACACACAGGGACACAGGGACACACACAGGGACACACAGTGACACACAGGGACACACAGGGACACACACACAGGGACACACACAGGGACACAGGGACACACACAGGGACACACACACACAGGGACACACACACACACACACACACACAGGGACACACACAGTGACACACACAGTGGACACACAGTGACACACAGGGACACACACAGGGACACACACAGGGACACACACAGGGACACACACAGGGACACACACAGTGACACACACAGGGACACACACAGGGACACACAGGGACACACACAGGGACACACAGGGACACACAGGGACACACACAGTGACACACACAGGGACACACACACACACACAGTGACACACACAGGGACACACACAGAGACACACACACAGGGACACACAGTGACACACACACAGGACACACAGACAGTGACACACACAGGGACACACACAGGGACACACACAGGGACACACACAGGGACACACAGGGACACACACAGGGACACACACAGGGACACACACAGGGACACACACAGGGACACACACAGGACACACACAGGGACACACACACAGTGACACACACAGGGACACACACAGGGACACACACACAGTGACACACACAGGGACACACACAGTGACACACACAGGGACACACACACAGTGACACACACACAGTGACACACAGTGACACACACAGGGACACACACACAGTGACACACACAGGGACGCACACACAGTGACACACACAGGGACAGTGACACACACACAGGGACACACACACAGGGACACACACAGGGACACACACAGGGACACACACACAGTGACACACAATGGACACACACAGGGACACACACAGGGACACACAGGGACAGTGACACACACACACAGGGACATGCACAGGGACAGCCATGTCCAGGCTGTGACATAGAGGAAGGGACCCACATAGAGGAAGTGACACACCCGGGGACAGTGACAGTGACACACTCAGGGACAGTGACAGGACACACCCGGGGACAGTGACACACCCGGGGACAGTGACAGTGACACACCCAGGGACAGTGACACACCTGGGGACAGTGACAGTGACACACCCGGGGACAGTGACAGTGACACACCCAGGGACAGTGACACACCCGGGGACAGTGACAGTGACACACCCAGGGACAGTGACACACCCGGGGACAGTGACACACACACAGGGACACACACACAGGGACACACACAGGGACAGTGACAGTGACACACCCAGGGACAGGGACACACACAGGGACAGTGACAGTGACACATACACTGACACACCCGGGGACAGTGACACACTTGGGGACAGTGACACACTCAGGGACAGTGACAGTGACACACTCAGGGACAGTGACAGTGACACACCTGGGGACAGTGACACACCCGGGGACAGTGACACTCGTGCAAACCCCCCCACCCCACGGTCACTCACTGGGGCTGGCACAGACCATGGTGGCCTTGGTGGCCACAAACCCCTCACGTCCCCAAACCCCCTCAAAGGCCACAAATGTCCCCTCTAACCTCGGTGGCCTTGGTGGTCACAAACCCACCAAGATCCCAAACCCCAAAACCCCGTGGTGTCCCCTGTCACCAGGGCTGGCCAGCACTACGGTGGCCTTGGTGTCATGTCCCCAAACCCCCTCAAATGCCACATTGTCCCCTCAAGTCCCCAAACCTCATGCTGTCCCCTCTCACCAGGTCTGGCCAGCACCACGGTGACCTTGGTGGCCACAAACCTCTCATGTCCCCAACCACCACATTGTCCCCTCTCACCACGGTGGCCTTGGTGGCCACAAACCCCCCCAGACCCCGTGATGTCCCCTCTCACCAGGGCTGGCCAGCATCATGGTGGCTTTGGTGGCCACAAACCCCTCATGTCCCCAACCACCACATTGTCCTCTCTCACCCTGGTGGCCTTGGTGGCCACAAACCCCTCATGTCCCCAACCACCCCATTGTCCCCTCTCATCCTGGTGGCCTTGGTGGCCACAAACCCCTCATGTCCCCAACCACCACATTGTCCCCTCTCACCATGGTGGCCTTGGTGGCCACAAACCCCTCGTGTCCCCAACCACCACATTGTCCCCTCTCACCAGGGTGGCCTTGGTGGCCACAAACCCCTCATGTCCCCAACCACCACATTGTCCCCTCTCACCCTGGTGGCCTTGGTGGCCACAAACCCCTCATGTCCCCAATTGTCCTCTCTCACCACGGTGGCCTTGGTGGCCACAAACCCCTCATGTCCCCAATTGTCCCCTCTCACCCTGGTGGCCTTGGTGGCCACAAACCCCTCATGTCCCCAATCACCGCATTGTCCCCTCTCACCATGGTGGCCACAAACCTCTCATGTCCCCAACACCACATTGTCCCCTCTCACCCTGGTGGCCTTGGTGGCCACAAACCCTTCATGTCCCCAATTGTCCCCTCTCACCACGGTGGCCTTGGTGCCCACAAACCTCTTGCTGGGCAGGATGATTCAAGAAAACCTTATCAATGTGATTGCCCGGCAAAGGATTCTGAGAATATAGAAATTAATAAGCGGGATTGAAATGAAAGCAACCTTTGAGATCCCTCAGTTGCTGAACAACGGGAAAGCGGCCGGCTGAAGGCGATTCTCTTCTTAAGCACCGCGCTATAAAAATTGTTAAAATAGAAACTGCGCCACGTAAGATGCTGCAGCGAGATAGCAGCCGCAGGACACCCAGATCTTTCGGAGGAAAAGAATTTACTGCCCTCTTATCAGGAGAAACGAACTTCTTCCCGTCTGGAAGGCGCCGTTAGGACTCGGGGGGAAAAAGCTGACACTGACCAGACAGATTCCCGTATTTGAATGGGATTTGTGAATCGTGTGTGAAGTGTATGAATATGCAACAGGTTGTTGCTTTAAAGGGTTAATTCTTTGTGAACGGGGGTCCTTTTTCGGGCTCGCGATGCCAGAAAAGCGAGAAAAGGGTACCCGGAGGTCTGGAACTCTTTCTGCCCTCGTAGCTCTTGCCTCTCAGCTCTTACTCTTACTTTCCGTTCCTCTCTCTACCGCTCTCTTCTCTCGGGGCTGCTCTGAGCTGTGGCTGGCAGCTCCCAGCAGGGCCCCGTGCCAGGCCCTGTGCAATGAACCCCAAATCCCAAAAGGCCCTGTGCAATGAACCCCAAATCCCTGCACCCAGGCCCTGTGCAATGAACCCCAAATCCCAAAAGGCTCTTAGCAATGAACCCCAAATCCCAGCAGGGCCCTTGGCAATGAACCCCAAATCCCAGCAGGGCCCTGCACCCAGGCCCTTGGCAATGAACCCCAAATCCCAAAAGGCCCTTGGCCATGAACCCCAAATCCCAGCAGGGCCCTTGGCAATGAACCCCAAATCCCAGCAGGGCCCTTGGCAATGAACCCCAAATCCCAAAAGGCCCTTGGCAATGAACCCCAAATCCCAGCAGGCCCTTGGCAATAAACCCCAAATGCCAGCAGGGCCCTCTGCAATGAACCCCAAATCCCAGCAGGGCCCTGCACTCAGGCCCTTTGCAATGAACCCCAAATCCCAGCAGGGCCCTTGGCAATGAACCCCAAATCCCAAAAGGCTCCTGCACCCAGGCCCTGTGCAATGAACCCCAAATCCCAGCAGGGCCCTGCACCCAGGCCCTCTGCAATGAACCCCAAATCCCAAAAGGCCCTGTGCAATGAACCCCAAAACCCTCATGTCCCCAAACAATTGTCCCCACCATCCCAGCAGGGCCCCAAACCCCAAACCCTCTGCAATGAACCCATTGTCCCAGCAGGGGCCCTGCCCCAGGCCCTGTGCAATGAACCCCAAATCCCAAAAGGCCATTGTCAATGAACCCCAGGGCTGGCCCAGCAGGGCCCTGCCACCCAGGCCCTCTGTCCCCATGAACCCCAATGTCCCAGCAGGGGCCTGCACCCAGGCCCCTGCAATGAACCCCATTGTCCCAGCAGGGGGCCCTGTGCCCAGGCCCTCTGCAATGAACCCCAAATCCCAGCAAGGCCCTTTGCAATGAACCCCAAATCCCAGCGGGGCCCTGCCCCAGGCCCTTGGCAATGAACCCCAAATCCCAGTAGGGCCCAGGCCCTTGGCAATGAACCCCAAATCCCAGCAGGGCCCTTGGCAATGAACCCCAAATCCCAGCAGGGCCCAGGCCCTGTGCAATGAACCCCAAATGCCAGCAGGGCCCTGCACCCAGGCCCTGTGCAATGAACCCCAAATCCCAAAAGGCCCTGTGCAAAGAACCCCAAATCCCAGCAGGGCCCAGGCCCTGTGCAATGAACCCCAAATCCCTGCACCCAGGCCCTGTGCAATGAACCCCAAATCCCAAAAGGCCCTGTGCAATGAACCCCAAATCCCAGCAGGGCCCCGTGCCAGGCCCTTGGCAATGAACCCCAAATCCCAGCAGGGCCCTGCACCCAGGCCCTGTGCAATGAACCCCAAATCCCAGCAGGGCCCTGTGCAATGAACCCCAAATCCCAGCAGGGCCCTTGGCAATGAACCCCAAATCCCAGCAGGGCCCTGCACCCAGGCCCTTTGCAATGAACCCCAAATCCCAGCAGGGCCCAGGGCCCTCTGCAATGAACCCCAAATCCCTCACCACGGTGGCCTTGGTGGCCACAAACCCCTCGTGTCCCCAAACACCCCATTGTCCCCTCTCACCAGGGCTGGCCAGCACCATGGTGGCCTTGATGGCCACAAAAAAACCTCAAACCCCGTGCTGTCCCCTGTCACCAGGGCTGCCCAGCACCACGGTGGCCCTGGTGACCACCACAAGCCCCTCATGTCCCCAGGCAGCCCATTGTCCCCTGTCACCACGGTGGCTTTGGTGGCCCCAAACCCCCCCTGAACACCCCATTGTCCCCTCTAACCAGGGCTGGCACACATCACAGTGACCTTGGTGGCCACAAACCCCTCATGTCCCCAAACCCCACCCAAACACCCCATTGTCCCCTCTAACCAGGATGGCTTTGGTGACCACAAACCCCCCCTGAACACCCCATTGTCCCCTCTCACCAGGGCTGGCACACATCATGGTGGCCTTGGTGGCCCCAAACCCCCCAAACCCCGTGTTGTCCCATTGTCCCCTCTCACCAGGGCTGGCACACATCACAGTGGCCTTGGTGGCCCCAAGCCCCTCGTGTCCCCAAACACCCCATTGTCCCCTCTCACCACGGTGGCCTTGGTGGCCACAAACCCCCCAAACACCCCATTGTCCCCTTTCACCACGGTGGCTTTGGTGGCCACAAACCCCCTGAACACCCCATTGTCCCCTCTCACCAGGGCTGGCACACATCATGGTGGCCTTGGTGGCCACAAACCCCCCAAACACCCCATTGTCCCCTCTAACTGGGATGGCTTTGCTGGCCACAAACCCTCCCTGGACACCCCATTGTCCCCTCTCACCAGGGCTGGCCAGCACCATGGTGGCCTTGGTGGCCACAAACCCCCCCGAACGCCATGTTGTCCATTGCCACCAGGACTGTCCAGGACCAGGGTGGCCTTGGTGGCCACAAACCCCTCATGTCCCCAAATACCCCATTGTCTTCTCTCACCACGGTGGCCTTGGTGGCCCCAAACCCCCCCCGAACACCCCATTGTCCCCTCTCACCAGGGCTGGCCAGCACCATGGTGGCCCTGGTGACCACCATAAGTCCCTCATGTCCCCAAATACCCCATCGTCCCTTGTCACCAGGACTGGCCAGCACCAGGGTGGCCTTGATGGCCACAAAAATCCCCCAAACACCCCATTGTCCCCTCTCACCACGGTGGCCTTGGTGGCCCCAAACCCCCCGAACACCCCATTGTCCCCTCTCACCAGGGCTGGCCAGCATCACGGTGGCCTCGGCCGCCTCCAGCGCGTGCCGCAGCGCCCGTCCCCGCACGTTGCAGTTGAGACACGCCATGGGGCAGCCCAGCTTGGCCAAGGCCAGCCACGTCCACAGGTAGGCCGGCTCGTTGGGCAGGAACACGGCCACGGTCTGGCCCGAGCGCAGCCCCGCTCGCCGCCGCAGCGCCCAGGCCGCGCGGTTGCTGCGGAGCTCCGCGTCCTCGAAGGTGAGCACCTGGTCCTGGAAGAGCAGCAGGGGATGGCGCGGCCGCCGCCGCACGTGCTGCCGGAACACGTCCAGCAGCGTGGTGGCCGGCTGGGCGGCCAAGCGCCGGCGGCAGCGCAGCGATGACCGCGCCATGGTGCCGAAGAAGGCCAGGTCCTGCCATAGGAAGGGTGCCCAGCGCCCTGCGGCCAGGGGGACCAGGGCCAGCAGCACGGCCAGCAGGGCCACCAGGGCCGGCAGCAGCACCGCCATGGCCACCGCGGCGGCTGGGGACGGTGGCCAAGGTCCGCGGGGTGACCTTTGGGCCGTGCCGGTGGCGGTGCCGGGGCCGGAGGTCGCCGCTCTCCGGTTCGTGCTCGCTGTTTGTTTTCCTTCCTCCTCTCCGATTGTTTTCCTCCCTTTGGCCTTCCCCGCCCCCGGGAGCGGCTCTGTGGGCACAGCTGCCACAGCCCGGTGGCTCTGCCTGCCCGGCTGGATGGATGGCTGGCTGTCCGGCTGGTTTTCTGGCTGGCTGTCCGGCTGTCCGGATGTCCGGATGTCCATCTGTCCGGCCTCTGTCCGGCTGTCCGGATGTCCATCTGTCCGGCCTCTGTCCGGCCATCCATCCTCTGCCAGCCCAGCTGTCCATCTGTCCGGCCTCTGTCCATCTGTCCAGCCTCTGCCAGCCCAGCTGTCCATCTGGGACACCTCAGGGACACCCTGGGGACATCCCAGGGACATCTCGAGGACACTCCAGGGGCACCTTAGGGACACCCCCAAAGCAGGGACGTCCCAGGGGACACATCAGCGACACCGGACACTCTGGGGACACCCCAGGGACATCCAGGGGACACCTCGGGGACACCCCAGGGATGTCCCAAAGACACCTCAGGGCCACCCCAGGGACACCTGAGGGACAATTGCAAAGCAGGGACACCGCAGGGACGCCCCCAAATCAGGGACACCCCCACGGCAGGGACACCTTGGGGACACCTCAGTGACACCTCGGGGACACCCCGGAAGCGGGGACACCTTGGGGACACCCCGGGGCGGGGTTTGGGCGGCACCGCCCGCAAAAGGAGGAGGCGCAGGTCCCACCGAGATTCGAACTCGGATCGCTGGATTCAGAGTCCAGAGTGCTCACCATTACACCATGGGACCGCCCGGCTCCCTCCGCGCCGCTCCCTCCGCCAGGAAAAAGAGACCGCGCGGCGCCCCTGCGGGAGGGGGCGGGGAAACCCCCGGGGCCGGCTGGGAAAAAACGAAAAAAAGGGAAAAAAGAAAAAAGTGAAAAAAAAAAAACCGGAGGAAAAATGGGTAAAAATATAAAAAGAGAGGAAAAGGAGAGACGCCCGAACAGGGACTTGAACCCTGGACCCTCAGATTAAAAGTCTGATGCTCTACCGACTGAGCTATCCGGGCTCTGTGCGAGTCCATCGCGGGGCGGGAGGAAAGCGGATTTGGGAAAAAAAACGCGGTTTTGGGGAAAAATTGGGGTGTTTTGGGGAGAAACCCGAGGATTTGGGAAGAAACCTCGTGATTTTCGGGAAAAGCCCGATGATTTGGGGGAAAAACTCGCGGTTGTAGGGAAAAGAAAGAAGGGTTTAGGGAGAAGTTCGGGGTTTGGGAGGGGGGGAGGAAGAGATTTTGGGGAAAAAAAGGAGGTTTTAGGGAAAACCCCGAGATTTCAGGGAGAAAACCCGAGATTTTTGGAAGAAACCCGAGGTTTTCAGGAGAAAAAGCGAAGTTTTGGAGAAAAACCCGAGGTTTTCCGGAAAAAAAACCCGAGGTTTTAAGGAAAAAACACGAAGTTTTTTGGGAGAAATCTCGCGGGTTTAGAGAGAACCACGAGATTTTAGGGAGAAACCCGAGGGTTTTGGGGGAAAATCTGCGATTTTAGAGAGAAACACGAGATTTTAGGGAGAAACCCGAGGGTTTTATGGAAAAAAACCGAGATTTTAGGGTGAAAGCCGAGGTTTTGGGGAAAAAATCCCGAGATTTTAGGGGAAAACTCGATGTTTTAGGGAGAAACCCGAGGTTTTGGGGGAAAATCTGCGATTTTAGAGAGAAACACGAGATTTTAGGGAGAAACCCGAGGGTTTTATGGAAAAAACCGAGATTTTAGGGTGAAAGCCGAGGTTTTGGGGAAAAAATCCCGAGATTTTAGGGGAAAACTCGATGTTTTACGGAGAAAGCCGAGGTTTTGGGGGAAAATCTGCGATTTTAGGGAGAAAGCCGTGTTTTTAGGGACAAATCCGAAATTTTAATGGGAAATCCCGAGGTTTTGGGGGGAAATCTCCCGGTTTTATGGAGAAACCCGAGGTTTTAGGGAAAACCCCGAGATTTCAGGGAGAAAACCCGAGATTTTTGGGAGAAACCCGAGGTTTTCAGGAGAAAAAGAGAAGTTTTGGAGAAAAACACGAGGTTTTCCGGAAAAAAAACCCGAGGTTTTAAGGAAAAACACGAAGTTTTTTTGGGGAGAAATCTCGCGGTTTTAGAGAGAACCACGAGATTTTAGGGAGAAACCCGAGGGTTTTGTGGAAAAAACCCGAGATTTTAGGGTGAAAGCCGAGGTTTTGGGGAAAAAATCTCGAGATTTTAGGGGAAAACTCGAGGTTTTAGGCAGAAACCCGAGGTTTTGGGGGGAAATCTGCGATTTTAGGGAGAAACCCGAGGGTTTTAGGGAGAAATCCGAGGTTTTTATGGAAAAAACCGAGATTTTAGGGTGAAATCCGAGGTTTTGGGGAATAAATCCCGAGATTTTAGGGGAAAACTCGAGGTTTTAGGGAGAAACCCGAGGTTTTGGGGGAAAATCTGTGATTTTAGGGAGAAAGCCGTGTTTTTAGGGAGAAATCCGAAATTTTAATGGGAAATCCCGAGGTTTTAGGGGAAAACCACGAGATGCCCCAGACAGAGAACCGAATACGAAATTGGAGATTTTTGGCCGAATTTAACCCCAGAAGCCCTCGGCTTTTTCCAGAAACGCATTTCCGTGCAGGGGAATAGAGAAATTACTTAATTTGGGTTTTTCCCAAAAAAACCCGAGAGCTGTTTGTTGCCTTCCTGTTCCCCGAGTGAGGGATTTCCGGGGTTTACTGCAAAATAATTTTTTTTTCTATCGCTAGCACTATTATTAATAATAATAACAACAATAATTAGGGTGATAACAATAATTACAATGATAATAATAAATTTATATAATAAAAATAAAATGAAATATGTAATGATATAGCAATATGATACATAAATCTATTATTATTATTACATTTATAGTTATATAGTTATATAGTTATATAGTTATATAGTTATATAGTTATATAGGTTTATTACTACTACTACTACTACTATTATTATTATTATTATTATTATTATTATTATTATTATTATTATTATTATTATTATTATTATTATTATTATTATTATTATTATTTCCCATTTTTTTACCTCACGTTTTCCCACCCTTTTCCCCTCTCACATTTCCTGACATTTCCCCCTTCACGTTTCCCATTTTTTACTTCATATTTTCTGCCCCTTTCCCCCCTCACTATTCCCAGCATTTTCTCCCCTCATGCTTCCCACCATTTTCACTCTCCTATTTCCCATTTTTACCTCACATTCTCTGGCCTTTCCCCCCCCCTCATGTTTCCCGCCCTGTTCCCCCCTCACATTTCCCAACATTTTCCCCCTCACATTTCTCATTTTTTACCTCATAATTTCCACCCTCTTTCCCCCTCACATTTCCCGCCATTTTCTCCCCTCACATTTCCCAACATTTTCTCCCCTCATGCTTCCTGCCATTTTCACCCTCACGTTTCCCATTTTTTACCTCATAATTTCCACCCTCTTGCCCCCTCACATTTGCCGCCATTTTCTCTCCTCACATTTCCCAACATTTCCCAACATTTCCGCCCTTCATGTTTTCTGCCATTTTCACCTTCTTATTTCCCATTTTTTACCTCACATTTCCCTCCCTTTTCCCCCTCACATTTCCCATTTTTTATCTCGCATTTTCTGCCCCTTTCCCCCCCTCACTATTCCCAACATTTTCTCCCCTCATGTTTCCCATCATTTCCACCCTTCATGTTTTCTGCCATTTTCACCTTCTTATTTCCCATTTTTACCTCACATTTCCCTCCCTTTTCCCCCTCACATTTCCCTCCCTTTTCCCCCTCACATTTCCTGACCTTTCCCCCCCTCACATTTCTCATTTTTTACCTCATATTTTCTGCCCCTTTCCCCCCTCACTATTCCCAGCATTTTCTCCCCTCATGCTTCCCACCGTTTTCACTCTCCTATTTCCCATTTTTACCTCACATTCTCTGGCCTTTTCCCCCCTCATGTTTCCTGACATTTCCCCTTCACATTTCTCATTTTTTACCTCATAATTTCCACCCTCTTTCCCCCTCACATTTCCCGCCATTTTCTCCCCTCACATTTCCCAATATTTCCCAACATTTCCCCCCTTCATGTTTTCTGCCATTTTCAGCCTCTTGTTTCCCATTTTCTACCTCACATTTCCCTCCCTTTTCCCTCTCACATTTCCCTCCCTTTTCCCCCTCACATTTCCCTCCCTTTTCCCTTCACATTTCCCATTTTTACCTCATATTTTCTGCCCCTTTCCCCCCTCACTATTCCCAGCATTTTCTCCCCTCATGTTTCCCATCATTTCCCCCCTTCATGTTTTCTGCCATTTTCAACCTCTTATTTCCCATTTTTTACCTCACGTTTCCCTCCCTTTTCCCCCTCACATTTCCCTCCCTTTTCCCCCTCACATTTCCTGACATTTTCCCCTTCACATTTCTCATTTTTTACCTCATAATTTCCACCCTCTTTCCCCCTCACATTTCCCGCCATTTTCTCCCTTTTATTTATCTTTTTTTTTCCCATTTTCCACCCTTTTTCCCCTCATTTCCTGCCCTTTTTCTTTTCCCGCCATTCCCCCCACCATTTTCCCCATTTTTCACCTCACATTTTCTGGCCTTTTCCCACCTCACATTTCCTGGCATGTTCCTCCTCTTATTTCCCATTTTTTACTTCAGGTTTAGGGTTAGGGGTTGAGGTTTGGGTTTGGGTTTGGGTCAGGGTTAGGGGGTAAGTGTAATATTAAAATAGGAATAATTTGAATATATAAATTTTAATTTGGTTTTGGGTAAGGATTAGGGTTTGAGTTAGGCTTACACTTAGGGTTAGTCTTTGGGTTAGGGTTAGCATCCGTGACTATTTGAAATTTTAAAATTAGAATTGTTTGAATATTTATCAGGAAATTTAATTTTTACATGTGAATATTTCAAAGGGTTTGACCTAGGGTGTAATTGTAATTTGAAAACGCGAATAATTTAAATATACAATTGCAAATTTAATTTTTAAATACAAATATTCCACAGGTATTTTTAACCCTCTCGGGGCTGATCCCCAGACCATTCCTGACAGATCCTGGCCTGAAAAATGGGAACAGATCAGGGTTAGGCTTAGGGTTAGTCTCAGTCTTAGGCTTAGGATTAATTTTTGAGTTAGCATCAGTGAATATTTGAAATTTTAAAATGAGAATAATTTGAATATTGAACAGGGAATTGAATTTTTAAATGTGAATATTTCAAAGGGTTTGGCCTCGGGTATAACTGGAATTTTCAAATGAGAATAATTTGAATATATAAATGTTGTTAGGGTGAGGGTCGGGTTTTGGGTTTGGGTTTGGGTCGTCGTCAGGGTTAGGGGATAAGTGTAATATTAAAATAGGAATAATTTGAATATTTAAATTCTAATTTGGTTTTGGGTAAGGATTAGGGTTTGAGTTAGGCTTACACTTAGGGTTAGTCTTTGGGTTAGGGTTAGCATCCGTGACTATTTGAAACTTTAAAATGAGAATTGTTTGAATATTTAACAGGGAATTTAATTTTTACATGTGAATATTTCAAAGGGTTTGACCTAGGGTGTAATTGTAATTTGAAAACGAGAATAATTTAAATATATAATTGCAAATTTAATATTTAAACACAAATATTCCACAGGTATTTTTAACCCTCTCGGGGCGGATCCCCAGACCATTCCTGACAGATCCTGGCCTGAAAAATGGGAACAGATCAGGGTTAGGGTTAGTCTTAGTCTTAGGCTTAATTTTTGAGTTAGCATCAGTGAATATTTGAAATTTTAAAATGAGAATAATTTGAATATTGAACAGGGAATTGAATTTTTAAATGGGAATATTTCAAAGGGTTTGGCCTAGGGTATAACTGGAATTTTAAAATGAGAATAATTTGAATATTGAACAGGGAATTGAATTTTTAAATGTGAATATTTCAAAGGGTTTGGCCTCGGGTATAACTGGAATTTTAAAATGAGAATAATTTGAATATTGAACAGGGAATTGAATTTTTAAATGTGAATATTTCAAAGGGTTTGGCCTTGGGTATAATGGAATTTTAAAATGAGAATAATTTGAATATATAAATGAATAATTTGAATATATAAATGTTGTTAGGGTGAGGGTTAGGGTCGGGTTTGGGTTTGAATTTTCAAATGAGAATTAGGGATAAGTTTAATATTAAAACAGGAATAATTTGAATATTTAAATTTTAATTTGGTTTTGGGTAAAGATTAGGGTTTGAGTTAGGCTTACACTTAGGGTTAATGTTTGGGTTAAGGTTAGCATCCGTGACTATTTGAAATTTTAAAATTAGACTTATTTGAATATTTAGAGGGAATTTAATTTTTACATGTGAATATTTCATAGGGTTTGGCCTAGGGTGTAATTGTAATTTGAAAACGAGAATAATTTAAATATATAATTGCAAATTTAATTTTTAAACACAAATATTCCAAAGGTATTTTTAACCCTCAACAAGGCTGATCCCCAGACCATTCCTTGAGATCCTGGCCTGAAAAATGGGAACAGATCAGGGTTAGGCTTAGGGTTAGTCTCAGTCTTAGATTTAGGATTAATTTTTGAGTTAGCATCAGTGAATATCTGAAATTTTAAATATGAGAATAATTTGAATATTGAACAGGGGTTTGAATTTTTAAATGTGAATATTTCAAAGGGTTTGGCCTCCGGGACTATTTGGAATTTTAAAATGAGAATAATTTGAATATTGAACAGGAATTGAATTTTAAATGTGAATATTTCAAAGGGTTTGGCCTCGGGTATAACTGGAATTTTAAAATGAGAATAATTTGAATATTGAATTGGAAATTTAATTTTTAAATGTGAATATTTCAAAGGGTTTTTAACCCTAACTGGAATTTTAAAACCATGAGAATAATTTGAATATTGAACAGAATTGAATTTTTAAATTAGGAATATTTGAAAGGGCTCAGAATATAACTGAAATTTTTAAGATGAGAATAATTTGAATATTGAGCATGGAATTGAATTTTTAAATGTGAATATTTCAAAGGGTTTGGCCTTGGGTATAATGGAATTTTAAAATGAGAATAATTTGAATATATAAATGAATAATTTGAATATATAAATGTTGTTAGGGTGAGGGTTGGGTTTTGGGTTTGGGTTTGGGTCATTGTCAGGGTTAGGGGATAAGTGTAATATTAAAATAGGAATAATTTGAATATTTAAATTCTAATTTGGTTTTGGGTAAGGATTAGGGTTTGAGTTAGGCTTACACTTAGGGTTAGTGTTTGGGTTAGGGTTAGCACCCGTGACTATTTGAAATTTTAAAATTAGAATTGTTTGAATATTTAACAGGGAATTTAAATTTTAAATGTGAATATTTCATAGGGTTTGGCCAAGGGTGTAATTTTAATTTGAAAATGAGAATAATTTAAATATATAATTGCAAATTTAATTTTTAAACACAAATATTCCACAGGTATTTTTAACCCTCTCGGGGCGGATCCCCAGACCATTCCTGCCAGATCCTGGCCTGAAAAATGGGAACAGATCAGGGTTAGGCTTAGGGTTAGTCTTAGTCTTAGGTTTAGGATTAATTTTTGGGTTAGCATCAGTGAATATCTGAAATTTTAAAATGAGAATAATTTGAATATTGAACAGGGAATTGAATTTTTAAATGTGAATATTTCAAAGGGTTTGGCCTCAGGTACAACTGGAATTTTAAAATGAGAATAATTTGAATATTGAACATGGAATTGAATTTTTAAATGTGAATATTTCAAGGGGTTTGGCCTAGGGTATAACTGGAATTTTCAAATGAGAATAATTTGAATATTGAACAGGGAATTTAATTTTAAATATGAATATTTCAAAGGGCTTGGCCTAGGGTACAACTGGAATTTTCAAATGAGAATAATTTGAATATATAAATGTTGTTAGGGTGAGGGTTAGGCTTAGGGTTAGTCTTAGTTTAGGCTTAAATTTAGGCTTAGGGTTAGGGTGATGGTGTCAGGCTTAAAGTTAGGGGATAATTTTAATATTAAAGGAGGAATAATTTGGATATTTAAATTCTAATTTGGTTTTGGGTAAGGATTAGGGATAGTGGTCGGTTTGGGCTTAGGTTTAATGTTTGGGTTAGCGCCAGTGAGCATTTGAAATAATAAAATGAGAATATTTTGCTTATTTAAGTGCAAATTTAATTTCGAAACGCGAACATTTCGAAGGGGATAATTGGAATTTTAAAATGAGAACAATTTGAATCTAGAACTTTATTTTTATTTATTTTTAATTTAATTTAATTTAATTCTTACACACAAATATTCCCCATTTGTGTTTCAAGCCCTCACAGGCCGGATCCCCAGGCCGTTCCCGCCAGATCCCGGCCTGAAGAACGGGAAGAGATTCCCGGGAATGTTCAGGGGCACGGATCCCAGGAGCTGCTTCTCCTCGGCGTCGAAGAACTGGAGCAGGCGGCGCTCCTGGTCCAGCAGCACCCCGAGCACGCGGCAGCGCCCCGAATTCCGCTCCAGCCTCCCGCCCCGCAGCCGGAATTCGCCCCGGGAATAGCGCAGCCCCGGAGCCGCTTCCTCCGGGATGGAGGGGAGGGAGTGATCCGGGATGGGGTCCGGGATGGGAACCGGGATGGGGTCCGGGATGGGATTCGGGATGGGATTTGGGATGGGATCTGGGGTGGGATCCTGCAGGGAACCCGGGATGGGATCCGGGATGGGATCTGGGATGGGATCCGGGATGGGATTTGGGATGGAATTTGGGATGGGATTCAGGATGGGATCCTGCAGGGAACTGGGGATGGGATCTGGGATGGGATTTGGGATGGGATCCGGGATGGGATCCTGCAGGGAACTGGGGATGGGATCTGGGATGGAATTTGGGTTGGGATCTAGGATGGGATTTGGGATGGGATTTGGGATGGGATCCTGCAGGGAACCCGGGATGGGATCTGGGATGGGATCCAGGGTGGAATTTAGAATGGAATTTAGGATGGAATTTGGGATGGGATCTGGGATGGGATCCTGCAGGGAACTGGGGATAGGATCCGGGATGGGATTCGGGATGTTATCCTGCAGGGAACTGGGGATGGGATCTGGGATGGGATCCGGGATGGGATCTGGGATGGGATCTGGGATGGGGTCCGGGATGGAATTTGGGATGGAATCCGGGATGGGATCTGGGATGGGATCCCACAGGGAACCTGGGACGGGATCCAGGATGGGATTTGGGATGGGATCGGGGATGGAATCCTGAATGGAATCCTGCAGGGAACCCGGGATGGGATCTGGGATGGGATTCGGGATGGGATTCAGGGTGGAATTTGGGATGGAATTCGGGATGGGATCTGGGATGGAATGCGGGATGGAATTCGGGATGGAATGTGGAATGGGATCCGGGATGGGATTTGGGATGGAATTTGGGATGGAATCCTGAATGGAATCCTGCAGGGAACCCGGGATGGGATCCAGGATGGTGTCCGGGATGGGATTTGGGATGGAATTTGGGATGGAGTTCAGGATGGAATGTGGAATGGGGTCTGGGGTGGGATCCGGGATGGAATTTGGGATGCGATCCAGGGTGGAATCCTGCAGGCAACCCGGGATGGGATCTGGGATGGGGTCCGGAATGGGATTTGGGATGGAATTTGGGATGGAATTTGGGATGGGATCTGGGATGGAATTTGGGATGGGATCCAGGGTGGAATTTGGGATGGAATTTGGGATGGGATTCAGGATGGGATCCTGCAGGGAACCCGGGATGGGATCTGGGATGGGATTTGGGATGGGATTCGGGATGGAATTTGGGATGGGATCTGGGATGGAATTCGGCATGGGATTCCGGATGGAATTCGGGATGGGATCCCGAATGGAATCCTGCAGGGAATGATCCCGCAGGGAATCCCGGATGGAATCCTGCAGGGAATCATCCATGGGTTTCTGGGATGGAATTTATAGGGTTTGAATCAGGATTTTTTTGATCCAGGATCAGGTGATCCCGCATTTGGTAGGTTTTGATAATTGATCCAGGGAATTGATCCCGAGGTTTAATAGGGTTTGATAGGGTTTGATAGTTTTGATGGGTCCCGATACCTTTCGATAGGGTTTGATCCATAGGGTTTGATCTCCAGCTCCACTTGGTAATGCCTGATGGTGGCCCTGATAGGGTTTGATCCTCCCGATAGGGTTTGATAGGGCCCTAATGGGTGGGCCGGGATTGATAGGATCGGGCCTGATAGGGTTTGGGATCCTGGACATAGGGTTTGGGGTTTATTAGGGTTTGATAGGGTTTGATCAGGATCCACCTTGATAGGGTTTGATCAGGGTTTCAGGGCCCGATAATGTTTGATGAAACGCCAGCATCAGCGGCCTTGGGAAAGGGTTCATTAGGCGTTTGATAGGGTTTGATAGAGTTTGATAGAGCTTTATAGGGTTTGATAGAGTTTGATAGGGTTTTGATAGGGTTTTGGTAGCGTTTGGTAGGTTTTTGATAGGGCTTGAAAGGGTTTTGATAGGGTTTGATAGGGTTTGATAGGGTTTGATAGTGTTTGATAGCATTTGATAGGGTTTTGATAGGGTTTGATAGGGTTTGCTAATGTTTGATACGGTTTTGATAGGGCTTGATAGGGTTTTGATAGGGTTTGATAGTGTTTGATAGGGTTTTGATAGGGTTTGATAGGGTTTGATAGGGTTTTGATAAGGCTTGATAGGGTTTTGATAGGGTTTTGATAGGGTTTGATAGGGTTTGGTAGGTTTTTGATAGCGTTTGATAGGGTTTTGATAGCGTTTGATAGCGTTTGATAGGGTTTTGATAGCATTTGATAGGGGTTCAATAGGGTTTTATAGTGTTTGATTGCGTTTGATAGGCGTTTGATAGGGGCTTGATAGCGTTTGATAGGATTTGATAGGGTTTGATTTGGTTTGATAGGGTTTTGATACGGTTTGGATAGGGTTTGATAGTGTTTCGTAGGTTTTTGATAGCATTTGATAGGGTTTTGATAGGGTTTGATAGGGTTTGATAGCGTTTGATAGGGTTTGATAGGGGTTCAATAGGGTTTGATAGTGTTTGATAGCGTTTGATAAGGGTTTGATAGTGTTTGATAGGGTTCAATAGAGTTTGATAGTGTTTGATAGCGTTTGATAGGGGTTTAATAGGGTTTGATAGGGTTTGATAGAGTTTTGATAGGGTTTGATAGGGTTTGATAGGCCTGACATAGAGTTCAGACAGGGTTTGATAGGGATTTGACAGAGCCTGACAGTTTGATAGGCCTGATAGCCTGATAGGGTTTGATAGGGTTTGATAGGGTTTGATAGGGTTTGATTTGGTTTGATAGAGTTTGATAGGGGTTGATAGGGGTTTGATAGCGTTTGATAGAGTTTGATAGGGTTTGATATTGTGGGATATCGTGGGATTTAATTTGATATTTTTTAATATCACGTGATATCGATCACGCGCTATCATTTTATACAGTTTGATATTGTGTGATATCATTTGGTATTGCTTGATATCATTTGATATTGTTTGATATCAGGTGATACCGTTTGATATTGTGTGGGAGGAGAAGGGGAAGGGAAAAAGGGAAAAAAAGGAAAATGAGAAAAGGAAAAAGAAATGGAAAAGGAAATTAGGAATGGGAAAGGGAAAAAGGGAAAGGAAAAGGGGAAAAGGGAAAGGAAATGAGGAAAGGGAAAGGGAAAGGGGAAAAGGAAAATGAGAAAAGGAAAAATAAATTGAAAAGGAAAAGGAAATTAGGAAAGGAAAAGGGAAAAAAGGAAAGGAAAAAGGAAAGGAAAAAGGAAAAGGAAAAGGAAAAGGAAAAGGAAAGGGAAAGGGAAAAAGGGACAGGAAAAAAGAAAAGGAAAAGGAAAAAAGGGAAAGGGAAAAAGGGGAAGGGAAAGGGGAAAAGGGAAAAGGGAAAAGGGAAAAGGGAAAAGGGAAGAAGGAAATGGAAAGGAAAAGAAGTGAAAATGGAAATGAAAGGAAAAGGAAATTTAGAAAAGGAGATGGGGAGAAGGAAAAAGGAAGAGGAAGAGAAAGAGGATGAGGATGAGGATGAGGAAGAGGAAGAGGAAGGGGAAAAGGGGAGGATGAGGAAGAGGAAGACAATGGGGAAGAGGAAAAGATGAAAAGAGGAATGAGGAAGGGAAGAGGAAGATGAATGGGAAGGAGAAGAGGATGAGGATGAGGATGAGGAAGAGAATCGGGAACAGGAGGAGGAAGAGGAAGAGGAGGAGGAAGAGGAGGAGAAAGAGGAGGAAGAGGAGGAGAAGGAGGAAGAGGAGGAAGAGGAGGAAGAGGAGGAAGAGGAGGAGGAAGACGAAGAGGAGGACGAGGAGGAGGAGGATGAGGATGAGGATGAGGATGAGGAAGTGGAAGAGGAAGAGGAAGAAGGAGAGGAAGAGGAAGAGGAGGAGGAAGAGGAAGAGGAAGATGAGGAAGAGGAAGAGGAAGAGGAAGAGGAAGAGGAAGAGGATGAGGATGAGGAAGAGGATGAGGAAGAGGAAGAGGAAGAGGAAGAGGAAGAGGAAGAGGAAGAGGAAGAGGAAGAAGGAGAGGAAAAGGAAGAGGAAGAGGAGGAGGAAGAGGAAGAGGAAGATGAGGAAGAGGAAGAGGAAGAGGAAGAGGATGAGGATGAGGAAGAGGAAGAGGAAGAGGATGAGGAAGAGGATAAGGAAAAGGAAGAGGAAGAGGAGGAGGAAGAGGAAGAGAAAGAGGAAGAGGAAGAGGAAGAGGAAGAGGAAGAGGAAGAGGAAGAGGAAGAGGAAGCCTGAAGAGGAAGAGGAAGAGGAAGAGGAAGAGGAAGAGGAAGAGGAAGAGGAAGAGGAAGAGGAAGAGTGACACCTGTGGGACCTGGACACCTGGGACACCTGTGTGACACCTGTGTGACACCTGTGTGACACCTGTGTGACACCTGGGACACCTGTGTGACACCTGTGTGACACCTGGGACACCTGTGTGACACCTGGGACACCTGTGTGACACCTGTGTGACACCTGTGTGACACCTGGGACACCTGTGTGACACCTGGGACACCTGGGACACCTGTGTGACACCTGTGTGACACCTGGGACACCTGTGTGACACCTGGGACACCTGTGTGACACCTGGGACACCTGGGACACCTGGGACACCTGGGACACCTGGGACACCTGGGACACCTGGGACACCTGTGTGACACCTGTGTGACACCTGTGTGACACCTGGGACACCTGGGACACCTGTGTGACACCTGTGTGACACCTGTGTGACACCTGGGACACCTGTGTGACACCTGGGACACCTGGGACACCTGTGTGACACCTGGGACACCTGTGACACCTGGGACACCTGTGTGACACCTGTGTGACACCTGTGTGACACCTGTGTGACACCTGTGTGACACCTGGGACACCTGGGACACCTGTGTGACACCTGTGTGACACCTGTGTGACACCTGGGACACCTGGGACACCTGTGTGACACCTGGGACACCTGGGACACCTGTGTGACACCTGTGTGACACCTGTGTGACACCTGTGTGACACCTGGGACACCTGGGACACCTGGGACACCTGTGTGACACCTGTGTGACACCTGTGTGACACCTGGGACACCTGTGACACCTGGGACACCTGTGTGACACCTGTGTGACACCTGGGACACCTGTGTGACACCTGTGTGACACCTGGGACACCTGGGACACCTGTGTGACACCTGGGACACCTGTGTGACACCTGGGACACCTGGGACACCTGTGTGACACCTGGGACACCTGTGTGACACCTGTGGACACCTGGGACACCTGTGTGACACCTGTGTGACACCTGGGACACCTGGGACACCTGGGACACCTGGGACACCTGTGTGACACCTGTGTGACACCTGGGACACCTGTGTGACACCTGGGACACCTGGGACACCTGGGACACCTGGGACACCTGTGTGACACCTGGGACACCTGTGTGACACCTGGGACACCTGGGACACCTGTGTGACACCTGTGTGACACCTGTGTGACACCTGGGACACCTGGGACACCTGGGACACCTGTGTGACACCTGTGTGACACCTGGGACACCTGGGACACCTGGGACACCTGGGACACCTGTGTGACACCTGGGACACCTGTGTGACACCTGTGTGACACCTGTGTGACACCTGGGACACCTGGGACACCTGTGTGACACCTGGGACACCTGGGACACCTGTGTGACACCTGGGACACCTGGGACACCTGGGACACCTGGGACACCTGTGTGACACCTGTGTGACACCTGTGTGACACCTGGGACACCTGTGTGACACCTGGGACACCTGGGACACCTGTGTGACACCTGTGACACCTGTGTGACACCTGTGTGACACCTGGGACACCTGTGTGACACCTGGGACACCTGGGACACCTGGGACACCTGGGACACCTGGGACACCTGTGTGACACCTGTGTGACACCTGGGACACCTGTGTGACACCTGGGACACCTGTGTGACACCTGGGACACCTGGGACACCTGTGTGACACCTGGGACACCTGTGTGACACCTGTGTGACACCTGGGACACCTGGGACACCTGTGTGACACCTGGGACACCTGGGACACCTGGGACACCTGGGACACCTGGGACACCTGGGACACCTGGGACACCTGTGGACACCTGGGACACCTGTGTGACACCTGTGTGACACCTGTGTGACACCTGTGTGACACCTGGGACACCTGGGACACCTGTGGGACACCTGGGACACCTGTGTGACACCTGTGGGACACCTGTGTGACACCTGTGTGACACCTGGGACACCTGGGACACCTGGGACACCTGTGTGACACCTGGGACACCTGGGACACCTGGGACACCTGTGTGACACCTGTGTGACACCTGGGACACCTGTGACACCTGTGTGACACCTGGGACACCTGGGACACCTGGGACACCTGTGTGACACCTGTGTGACACCTGTGTGACACCTGGGACACCTGGGACACCTGGGACACCTGTGTGACACCTGGGACACCTGGGACACCTGTGTGACACCTGTGTGACACCTGTGTGACACCTGGGACACCTGGGACACCTGGGACACCTGTGTGACACCTGTGTGACACCTGTGTGACACCTGTGTGACACCTGTGTGACACCTGTGTGACACCTGTGTGACACCTGGGACACCTGTGTGACACCTGGGACACCTGTGTGACACCTGGGACACCTGGGACACCTGGGACACCTGTGTGACACCTGGGACACCTGGGACACCTGTGTGACACCTGTGTGACACCTGTGTGACACCTGGGACACCTGTGTGACACCTGTGTGACACCTGGGACACCTGGGACACCTGGGACACCTGTGTGACACCTGTGTCCCTTACTAATCAATCATTAATTAGTCAATGCCTAATAAACAAATGCCTAATCAATCATTAATGAGTCCCTGTCCAATCAATCATTACTTAATCCCTGTCTAATCAATCATTAATTAGTCAATGCCTAACCAATAATTAATTACTCTCTAATCAATCATTAATTAGTCAATACCTAATCAATCATTTAATGGCTAATCAATCTAATCAATCATTTAATCAATCCCATCCAATCAATCAATCATTAATTAATCAATACCTAACCAATCATTAATTAGTCCCTGTCTAATCAATCATTAATTAGTCAATACCTAACCAATAATTAATTACCCTGTCTAATCAATCATTAATTAGTCAATACCTAACCAATAATTAATGAGTCCCTGTCTAATCAATCATTAATTAATCAATGCCTAACCAATAATTAATTACTCTCTAATCAATCATTAATTAGTCAATGCGTAACCAATAATTAATGAGTCCCTGTCTAACCAATCATTAATTAATCCCTGGCTAATTACTCATTAATTAAAACCTCACCGAGTCTCTCGTCCATCTCCAGTTTCTCTGCAGGGGCAGAAAAGGGAATTGGGGAATTCTGGGATATTCATTAATTAATTTATTGATTAATTAATTTATTGATAATTAATTTATTAATTAACAGAAATTAAGAATTCTTCATGAAGAATTCACAGTTATTAATTTGTTCTTAGAAAATGAAATCAGTATTATAAATGAATTATTAATTGTAACTATTTTAATATAATTCGTTTTAGAATTATTAAAAATTAATCATCATTACTAATTAACTTTATTTAATTATCAGAAAATTTAATTAATACTTAGAAATTAATAATTTGCAAATAATAATTTGTGATTCTTAATTTACTGCTAGAAAATGGAATTTCTAATTAACAATCAATGATTATTAATGAATAATTCATTACAATTTATTTATTGGGACAAAATTTAATTGTTAATTAGAAATGAAGAATTATTAATGAATATTTTATTATCATTGATTTATTATTAGATAATTAATTTTATTATAAATTAATATTAATGACTATTGCATTATTATTAATTTATTATTAGAAACGTAAACTTTATTAGAGATTAATTAAAAATTATTCCTGCATTATTATTAATTTATTATTTAAAATGTTTTATTAGAAATTACTAATAATTATTAATTTATAATTATTAATTAATAATTAGAAAAATCGAAATTACTTTAGAAATGAATAATTACTTATGAATAATTTGTTATTATTAATTAATTCCTAGAAAATTCATTTTATTTATAGAAATGAAGAATTATTAATGAATATTTTCTTATTAATTAATAAGAGAAAATAACAATTATTAATATAGAAATTAATAATAATTTGGGTTTAGAAAATTAAATTAATTATTATACATATTAATAATTAATGTTTTATTGTCAGTACTATTAATTATTGGTTATTGATTATTGATTATTATTGTTATTAAGTATTGCTATTATTAATTATTAATTATTAATTATTAATTATTAATTATTGATTATTAATTATTGATTGATAAATTATTCAAGCTTCAAAACTATTTTAAATAAATTTGGAAATTTCCCCTTTTTTCTTTTCCCAAATTAATCCCAGATTTTATCCCTTTTATTAATTAATTAATTAATTAATTAATTCCTGAATTAATAGTTTAATCAATTGACTAATTAATTACGGAATTAATTAGCAGAAATCTTCATTTCCAACATTGCAGCTTTGGGATTTTTACCCCTCTGGAGTTTTCCCGTCACCTCCTCTGGAAAAAACAGAAAAATCGAAATTATTAATTGGCAATTAATCATTAATTAGTCCCAGCTTAATAATGAATGATGGCTGCTACTGATAAATAATTAATAAAATTATTCTTAATGTATTATTTTTAATTATTAGTTAGTATTAATTATCATTATTGTTCTTTATATTTTTATTTATTATGAATTTTAGGTTTATTTATTAATTAGTAATTATTAATTAGTAATTATTAATTAGTAATTATTTTAAAATCAATTTAATTATTATTTTAATTATTATTTTAAATAATTATTTTGATAATTATTTTAATAATTAATTTTATTATATTTTATAGATTTACTATTAATTACTACATTTGTAACGATCATATTTCATATGCAATTATTTAATTATCATTAATTATTAATTAATTATTAATGATCTATTGTATTCTATATAATATTTAATTGTGTGTTTAATAATTAATTTAATTAATTAATATTAAATAATTTAATTTATATAAACTGATTATTTTGCGAAATAAATAAAATTATAATTAATATAATAATTAAATCTAAGAATATAATTACTAATATTAAAATAAATAATTAGAATAAAGCTAATAAAGATTCGAGTCTAATAATTAATATCCTTGTTAATTAGTCTATGTCTAATAAATCATTAATTAGTCTATGTCTAATCAATAATTAATTTATCCATGACTAATCAATAATTAATTAATCCATGACTAATCAATAATTAATTAATCCATGTCGAATCAATCATTATTAAGATAATTAATCTACGCCTAATAAATAATTAATCTATGTCTGATAATTAGCTAATTAGAGGCTAAAACCTCATTCATTAGAGGCTAATAACAAATTAATTAAATGCTAATCAATTATTAATAAATTAATAATTAATAAATCGTTAATTAGGGACTAATCGCTAATTAAATGCCAATAATAATAATTAATTAGCGGCTGTTAATTAACGAGTGCAGCTCTTACCCAGCTCCATCCTGAGCTCCTCGGTCTCTGCGGGGATTTGGGATTTAGGAACCAAAATTTGGGGGATTTTGGGGATTTAGGAGCGGAAAATTTGGGGCAATTTGGGGAAATTTGGGGAAATTTAGGAAATTTGGGAAATTTGGGGATTTAGGAACCGAAATTTTGGGGGATTTTGGGGAAATTTGGGGATTTAGGAACGGAAATTCTGGGAATTTTGGGGAAATTTGGGGATTTAGGAACGGGATTTTGAGACGTTTTGGGGTTTAGGGATGGGAATTTGGGGAAATTTTGGGATTTAAGGACGGAAATTTTTGGAATTCTGGGGGGATTGGGGGATTTAGGGACACGAATTCCAGGAATTTTGGTGGGAATTTGGGGATTTAGGAGCGGGAATTCTGCAGAAATTTGGGGGATTTGCGGATTTAGGAACGGGAATTTTGGGGGATTTGGGGATTTAGGAACGGGAATTCTGGGAATTTTGGGGATTTTGGGATGGGAATTTTGGGGAAATTTGGGGAATTTTGGGAATTCCAGGAATTTGGGGATTTAGGAATGGGAATTTTGGGGAATTCCAGGAATTTGGAGATTTCGGGATGGGAATTTTGGGAATTTTGAGGAAATTTGGGGATTTCGGGATGGGAATTTTGGGAATTCCGGGAATTTGGGGATTTCGGGATGGGAATTTTGGGAATTTTGGATTTTTGGGATGGGAATTTTTGGGAATACCAGGAATTTGGAGATTTTGGATGGGAATTTTTGGGAATTTTGGGGAAATTTGGGATTTTGGGATGGGAAATTTTGGGAATTCCGGGAATTTGGAGATTTCAGGATGGGAATTCCCGGGAATTTTGGGATTTAGGGATGGGAATTTTGGGAATTCCGGGAATTTGGAGATTTCAGGATGGGAATTCCTGGGAATTTTGGGGAATTTTGGGGAAATTTGGGATTTTGGGATGGGAATTTTGGGGATTTTGGGGAATTTTGGGATTTTGGGATTTAGGGATGGGAATTTTGGGAATTCCAGGAATTTGGGGATTTCGGGATGGGAATTTTGGAGAAATTTGGGGAAATTTGGGATTTAGGGGCAGGAATTCTGGGAATTTTGGGGATTTTGGGATTTAGGAACGGAAATTTGGGGGATTTGGGGATTTAGGAACGGGAATTCTGGGGATTTGGGGATGGGAATTCCTGGGAATTTTGGGGAATTTGGGGATTTTGGGATGGGAATTTTGGGAATTCCGGCGCCGAGCTCACCCTCGCTGATTTCCTGCTGGGATTTCCCTGGGAACAGGAGAGGAAATCGGATTTGAAATTAAAATTTATTTATTTCTTGTTTAATTTCAAATTTTTAATTGTATTTAATTGTATTTAATTGTACTTAATTGTATTTAATTGTATTTAATTGTATTTAATTGCACTTAATTTAATTTATTTTAAAATTTCATTTCATTCATTTATTTTCTTTTTATCAGGGATTTTAATTAATTAATCCATTAAAATAATTCATAATAATTAGAGTTGAAATTAAATTAATGCTAATTTAAAGATTAATTACTCCAATTTAGGAATAATTTCAGATTAATTTGAAAGAATTACTGATTAATGATTAATTAAAGAATTAATTAATGCACTCACGCTCCTGAGCCAGGATCCGGCGATCGCCTGGGGAAACACAGAGAGGGAAGAGCTAATTAGTGGGTAATTAATGGCTAATTAATTGGCAATTAATGGGCAACTAATGGGCAAATTATGGGTATTAATAGGTTAACAATGAGAAATTAATGGGTAATAATTGGGGGAAATATGGGAAATTAATGAGGAATAAATGGAAAAATTATGGGCAATTAATTGGTAATTAATGGCTAAGAAACGGGCCGTTAATGGGCAATTAATGAGGTATTAATGCGTAATTAATGGTAAATAAAAGAGCAATTAGTGGTTAATTATTTTTAACTGCAATGGAAATAAAAGGATTAAACAGAAGAAGGGAAATGGGGGAAGCGGTAATTAATGGCTAATTAATGGCTAATGAATGGGCACATTATGAGTAATTAATTGGTAATTAATGCCTAATAAAGAGGTGGTTAATGGGTAATTAATGGGTAATAAATGAGGGACATTATGGGTAATTAATTGGTAATTAAGTGCTGAGAAATGTGTGGTTAATGGGTGATTAATGGGTAATAAATGAGGGACGTTATGGGTAATTAATTGGTAATTAATGCCTAATAAATAGGTGGTTAATTGGTGATTAATGGGTAATAAATGAGGGACATTATGGGTAATTAATTGGTAATTAATGCCTAATAAATAGGTGGTAAATTGGTGATTAATGAGTAATAAATGAGGGACATTATGGGTAATTAATTGGTAATTAAGTGCTAATAAATGTGTGGTTAATGGGTAATTAATGGGTAATAAATGAGGGACATTATGGGTAATTAATTGGTAATTAATGCCTAATAAATGTGTGGTTAATGGGTAATTAATGGGTGAGAAATGAGGGACATTATGGGTAATTAATTGGTAATTAAGTGCTGATTAATGTGTGGTTAATGTGTAATTAATGGGTAATAAATGAGGGACATTATGGGTAATTAATTGGTAATTAAGTGCTGATAAATGTGTGGTTAATGGGTAATTAATGGGTAATAAATGAGGGACATTATGGGTAATTAATTGGTAATTAAGTGCTGATAAATGTGTGGTTAATGGGTAATTAATGGGTAATAAATGAGGGACATTATGGGTAATTAATTGGTAATTAAGTGCTGATAAATGTGGGGTTAATGGGTAATTAATGGGTAATAAATGAGGGACATTATGGGTAATTAATTGGTAATTAATGCCTAATAAAGAGGTGGTTAATGGGTAATTAATGGGTAATAAATGAGGGACATTATGGGTAATTAATTGGTAATTAAGTGCTGAGAAATGTGTGGTTAATGGGTAATTAATGGTTAATGGGTAATTAAATTACGGGTAATTATTGGGGAATGAGTGAGTAATCAATAATAATGAATGGGTAATTAATGAATAATAAAATGGGGATTTAAAGGGTAATTAGTGGGTTACTAATGAGCGGTTGATGGTTAATGAATGGGTAATTAGTGGTTAATGAATGGGTGATTAATTGGAAGGGGAAAAGAGGAGGGAAAATGGGGGAAAAAAGCAGAAAAAAGGGAAAAGGGAAGGGGGAAAATGGGGAAAAATGGGGAAAAATGGGAATAAAATGGGGAAAAATGGGAATAAAATGGGGGAAAATGGGAAAAAATGGGAATAAAATGGGAATAAAATGGGGAAAAATGAGAATAAAATGGGGAAAAATGGGAATAAAATGGGAATAAAATGGGAATAAAATGGGAATAAAATGGGAAAAATGGGAATAAAATGGGAATAAAATGGGAATAGAATGGGGAAAAATGGGAATAAAATGGGAATAAAATGGGAATAAAATGGGGAAAAATGGGGAAAAATGGGGATAAAATGGGAATAAAATGGGAATAAAATGGGGAAAAGGGAAAAGGGGAAGGAAAAGGGAGAAATGGAGGGAGAAAAATGGGAAAAATGGGAAAAAGGGAAGGGGAAAAAAGAGGAAAAATTGGGGGAAAAAGGGAAAGAAAAGGGGAAAAAAGAGGGGAAATGGAAGGGGAAAAGAGGAGGAAAAACTGGGAAAAAAGGGAAAGAAAAGGGAAAAAAGGGAGGGGAAAAAGAGGAAGAAAATTGGGAATAAAGGGGAAAAAAAGGGAAAAAGGAAAAAAAGGGAAAAGGAGGAAAAATTGGGAAAAAAGGAAAGAAAAGGGGAAAAGGGAAAAAAGGGAAAAAATGGGGAAAATGGGGGGAAAAGGAGGAAAAAAAAATAGGGGAAAAGGAAAAGAAAAAGGGAAAAAGGAGGGGAAAAAGAGGAAAAATGGAAGAAAAGGGAAAAAAGGAGGGGAAAAGGGGAAAAAGGAGGGGAAAATGAGGGGAAAATGGGGGGAAAAGGAGGAAAAAAATGGGAAAAAAAGGGAAAAAAAAAAGGGAAAAAAGGAGGGAAAAAGAGGAAAATTGGGGGAAAAGAGGGAAAAAAAGAGGGAAAAAAAAATGAAAAAGGGGAAAAAGAGGAGGAAAAATTGGGAAAAAAGGGAAAGAAAAGGGGGAAAAAGGGAGGGAAAAAGGGGAAAATGGAAGGGGGAAAAGAGGAGGAAAAATTGGGAAAAAAGGGAAAGAAAAGGGGAAAAATGGGAGGGAAAAGAGAAGGAAAAATGGGAGAAAAGGGAGGGAAAAAAGAGGGAAAATGGAAGGGGAAAAGAGGAGGAAAAATGGGAAAAAAAGGGGAAAAAAGGGAGGGAAAAGAGAAGGAAAAATGGGAAAAAAGGGAAAGAAAAGGGGGGAAAAGGGAGGGGAAATGGAAGGGGGGAAAAGGAGGAAAAATTGGGAAAAAGGGAAAGAAAAGGGGAAAAAGGGAGGGAAAAAAGAGGAAAAATGGAAATGGGAAAAGAGGAGGAAAAATTGGGAAAAATGGGAAAGAAAAGGGGGAAAAAAGAGAGAAAATGAAAGGGGAAAAAGAGGAAAAAATTGGGAATAAAGGGAAAGAAAAGGGGAAAAAGGGAGGGGAAAAAGAGGGGAAATGGAAGGGAAAAAGAGGAGGAAAAATTGGGAAAAAAGGGAAAGAAAAGGGGAAAAAGGGAGGGAAAAAGAGGGAAAATGGAAGGGAAAAAGGAGGAAAAATTGGGGGAAAAGGGAAAGAAAAGGGGAAAAATGGGAGGGAAAAAAGGAGGAAAAATTGGGAAAAAAGGAAAGAAAAGGGGGGAAAATGGGAGGGAAAAGAGAAGGAAAAATGGGAAAAAAGGGAGGGAAAAAAGAGAGAAAATGGAAATGGGAAAAGAGGAGGAAAATGGGAAAAAAGGAAAGAAAAGGGGAAAAATGGAGGGGAAAATGAGGGGAAATGGAAGGGGAAAAGGAGGAAAATTGGGAAAAAAGGGAAAGAAAAGGGGGAAAAGGGAGGGAAAATGGGAGGGGAAAAAGGAGGAAAAATTGGGGAAATAGGGAGGGGAAAAAGAGGGAAAATGGAAGGGGGAAAAGAGGAGGAAAATTGGGAAAAAGGGAAAGAAAAGGGGAAAAAAGAGGGGAAATGAAAGGGAAAAAGAGGAGGAAAAATGGGGAAAAGGGAAAGAAAAGGGGAAAAAGGGAGGGGAAAATGGGGAAATTGAAGGGGAAAAAAGAGGAAAAAAAAGGGAAAAAGGGAAAGAAAAAAGGGGAAAGGGAAAAGGGAAGGGAAAAAAAGAGGAAAATGGGAGGGAAAAAAGAGGAAAAAAAAAAAGGGAAAAAGGGAAAAAAAATGGGAAAAAAAGGGAAAATGAAAGGGGAAAAGAGGGGAGGAAAAATTGGGAAAAAGGGAAAAGAAAAGGGAAAAAGGAGGGGAAAAAGAGGGAAAATGGAAGGGGGGAAAGGAGGAAAAATTGGGAAAAAAGAGAAAGAAAAGGGGAAAAATGGGAGGGAAAAGAGAAGGAAAAATGGGAAAAAATGGAGGGGAAAAAGAGGGGAAATGGAAGGGGGAAAAGAGGAGGAAAAATTGGGAAAAAGTAAAAGAAAAGGGGGGAAAAGGGAAAAATGGGAGGGGAAAAAGGAGGAAAAAAAAGGGGCAAAAAGGGAAAAAGGGAAAAAAAGGGAAAAGGGAAAAAAAGGGAAAAAAATTGGGGGAAAGGAAGGGAAAAGAAAAGGGAAAATGGAAGAAAAAGAAAGGGAAATGGGAAAAAAAGGGAAAAAAAATGGGAAAAAAAAAGGGGAAAAAAATGGAAAGAAAAAGGGGAAAAAAGGGAAAATGGGAAAAAAAAAAAAAGGGAAGGGAAAAGGGGAAAAGGGAAAAAAGGGGAAAAAGGGAAAAAAAGGAGGAAAATTGGGAAAAAAAGGGAAAATGGAAAAAAAAAAGGAAAAAAATGGGGAAAAAGGGAAATAAAAAGGGAAAAAAATGGGAAAAAAAGGAAAAAAGGGGGAAAAAAGGAAAATTGGGGAAAAAATGAAGAAAAAGGAGAAAAAGGGGAATAGAAAAATAGAAAAGGGGGGGAAGGAAGAAAAAGAGGAGAAAAGGGAAATAAAAGGAAAAGAAAAATGGGGAAAATGGGGAAAAAGGGTGGGGAAAAAGGGAAGAAAAATTGGAGAAAAAGGGAAAGAAAATGGAGATGGAAGGGAAGAAAAATGGAAATAAAAAGGGGAAAAAAAAAAGGGAAAAGGGAAAAAAAGGGGAAAAGGGAAAAAAAAGGGAAAAAAGGGAAAAAAAGGGAAAAAGAAAAAAAAAGGGGAAAAGGAAATAAAAAGGGAAAAAGGGAAATAAAAAGGGGAAAAAAGGGAAATAAAAAGGGGGAAAAGGGAAATAAAAAGGGAAGAAAAAGGGAAATAAAAAGGGGAAAAAGGGGAAATAAAAAAAAAAGGAAAAAAGGGGAAAAAAAAAAAAGGGAATAAAAAGGGAAAAAAAAAAAAAAAAGGGGGAAAAAAAGGAAAAAAAAAGGAAAAAAGGGAAATAAAAAGGAAAAAAAAGGAAATAAAAAGGGAAAAAGGAAATAAAAAGGGGAAAAAAGGGAAATAAAAAGGGAAGAAAAGGGAAAAAAGGGGAAAAAGGGGAATAAAAAGGGAAAAAGGGAATAAAAAGGGGAAAAAAGGGAAATAAAAAGGGGAAAAAAGGGAAATAAAAAGGGGAAAAAAGGGAAATAAAAAGGGGAAAAAGGGAAATAAAAAGGGGAAAAATGGAAATAAAAAAGGAAAAAAAGGGAAATAAAAAGGAAAAGGGAAAAAAGGGAAAAAAAATAAAAAGGAAAAAGGGAATAAAAAGGGAAAAAAAAAAATAAAAAGGGGAAAAATAGGAAAAAAAAAAAAAAAGGGAAAAAAAAGGGAAGAAAAAGGAAAATAAAAAGGGAAAAAAGGAAAAAAAAGGAAAAAAGGAAAAAAAAAGGGGAAAAAGGAAAAAAAGGGAAAAGGAAAATAAAAAAAAAAAAAAGGAAATAAAAAGGGAAAAAGGGAAATAAAAAGGGGAAAAAGGAAATAAAAGGGGGGAAAAAAGGGGAAAAAAATCGGGAAAAATAAAAAGGGAAAAAAGGGAATAAAAAAGGGAAAAAGGGAAATAAAAAGGGGAAAAAAGGGAAATAAAAGGGGAAAAAAGGGAAATAAAAAGGGGAAAAAGGGAAATAAAAAGGGAAAAATGAAAAAAAAGGGAAAAAAAAAATGGAAAAAGGAAAAAAGGGGAAAAAGGAAAAAAAAGGGGAAAAAAAAAATGGGAAAAGGAAAAAAAAAAAGGGAAAAAAATGGGAATAAAAAGGAAAAAAGGGGAAAAAGAAAAAATGAAAAAGGAAAAAAAAACCCACTGAATTTCAATAAAAAGGGAAAAAAGGGGAAAAAAAAAAAATTAAAAAGGGAATTGGCCAAAAAAAATTTAATAAAAAGGGAAAAAAGAAAAAAAAGGAAGAAAATTAAAATAAAAAGGGAAAAAATAAAAAAAAAATGGGAAAAAAAAAGGAAAAAGGGAAATAAAAAGGGAAAAAGGAAATAAAAATGGGAAAAAAAAATGGAAATAAAAAAAAAATGGAAATAAAAAGGAAAAAAGGAAAAAAAAGGGAAAATAAAAAAATGGGAAAAGGAAAAAAAAAGGGAAAAAAAAAATGGGAAAATGGAAAAAAAAAGGGAAAAAAATGGGAAAGGGAAAAAAGAAATAAAAATGGAAAGGAAAAAGGAAAAAAAAGGAAAAAGGGGCATAAAAGGAAAAGGGATTAAAAGGGAAATTGGAAGGAAAAAAAGGAAAAAAAAATGGGAAAAAAGGGATTAAAAAAAGGGGAAAAAGGAATAAAAAGGGATTTAAAAAATCACTGGAATTTCAAAAAAAGGGAATTAAAAGGGAATCGCTGGAAATCCCAAATCCCAAAGGGAAATAAAAAGGGAATTTATTCCCAAAATGGGAAAAGGGCCCAAATTGGAAATTTCATTAAAACAAAAGGGAAAAAGGGAAATGGGAAAAAGGGAAAATAATTCCAAAAAACTGGGAAAATGGAAAAAAATCTGGAAGGAAATTTCAAAAAGGGGAAAAAGGAAATAAAAATGGGAAAAAAGGAAAAAAAAGGGGAAAAAAATGGGAAATAAAAAGGGGAAAAAGGAAAACTAAAAAAAAAAAAAAAGAAAAGGGAAATAAATGGAGGGAAGAATTGAATTAGGAAAAAAAATCACGGGGAAAATTGGGAATTTTTTAAAAACCGGAATTTTGGGGAATTTTGGGAAAATTTTTGGGAAAATTTTCCATCCCAAACTCGGAATTTTGTCAAGAAACTGGGAATTCCACCAAAAAATGAGGAAATGAGGAATTTTATATCCCAAACGGGAATTTCGGGGACGGAAGAAAACGTCTGGAAAGGAAAGGCGGGAATTGCGGGAAAATGGGAATTGTGGCCAAAAAACAACCGGAATTCCATCAGAAAATGGGAATTGTGGCCAAAAACAACCGGAATTCCATCAGAAAATGGGAATTGTGGCCAAAAACAACCGGAATTCCATCAGAAAATGGGAATTGTGGCCAAAAACAACCGGAATTCCGGCCAAAAACCCCGGGATTCCATCAGAAAATGGGAATTATGGCAAAAAAACTTGCTGGAATTTCATTAAAAATGGGAATTCTGGCCCAAAAAAAAGGGAATTCTGTAATAAAATGGGAATTGTGGCAAAAAAAACCGGAATTCCATCAGAAAATGGGAATTGTGGCAAAAAACCCACAGGAATTTCATTAAAAATGGGAATTCTGGCCCAAAAAAAAAGGGAATTCTGTTAAAAAATGGGAATTCTATTTTAAAAAATTGGAATTATGGCAAAAAATCACGGGAATTCTGTAAAATAATTGGAATTATGGTTAAAAAATCGGGAATTTCGTTAAAAATGGGAATTTTGATTAAAAATTGGAATTATGTCAGAAAATGGGAATTCCACAAGGAAATCGGAATTTTGTCAAGAAATTGGAATTCCACCAAAAAAACCGGGAATTTTGTCCCAAACTGGGAATTTTATATCCCCAAATTCGGAATTTCCCATTCCCAAACTGGGAATTCCTCAACTCCCAAACTGGGAATTCCAGCCAAAAACTGGGAATTTCCCATTCCCAAAGTGGGAATTCCATCCCAAAGTGGGAATTCCATCCCAAACTGGGAATTCCATCCCAAACTGGGAATCCCTCCACTCCCAAACTGGAAATTTCCCATTCCCAAACTGGGAATTCCATCCCAAACTGGGAATCCCTCCAAAACTGGAAATTTCCCATTCCCAAAACCCCAAATCCCATTCCCAAAAATCCCAAAAATCCTGGGTCCCAAAAACTGGAAATTTCCCATTCCCAAACTGGGAATTCCATCCCAAACTGGGAATTCCATTTCCAAACTGGGAATTCCTCCACTCCCAAACTGGAAATTTCCCATTCCCAAACTGGGAATTCCATCCCGACTCCTCCCCAATCCCACAGGAAACCATCAGAAAACCTAAACCTGGACCTTCCCAAAAACCCAGAAAAAAACCAAAAAACCCAGAAAATCCCAGAAAAAAGGAAACCCAAAAACCCCAGAAAACCTCGGAAAAAATGGGAAAATGACGGAAAATGACGGAAAATCCCAGAAAACGCTGGAAACCCCTAGAAACCTCCAGAAAACCCCAGAAAACCGTGGGAAAACCCCAGAAAAACCCAGAAAATCCTGGAAACCCCCAGAAAATGCCGGAAACACCAGAAAATCCCAGAAAAACCCAGAAAACCCCGGGAAAATCCCAGAAAACCCCGAAAAAACCCAGAAAACTTAAAAAAACCCCATGGAAAATCCCAGAAAATCCCGAAAAAAACCCAGAAAACTTTCAAAAAAACATGGAAAATTCCAGAAAACCCCAAAAAATCCCAGAAAAACGCCAGAAAACGCTGGGAAATCCCAAAAAATCCCAGTAAATCCCAGAAAACCCCAGAAAACACCAGAAAACCCCAGAAAAAGTTGGAAAAACCAGAAAATCCCAGAAAACCCCAGGAAAATCCCATAAAACCCCCAAAAAACCGCAGAAAACTTAAAAAAACCCCATGGAAAATCCCAGAAAATCCCAGAAAATCCCAGAAAACCCCGGGAAAATCCCATAAAACCCCGAAAAAACCCAGAAAACTTAAAAAAAAACCCATGGAAAATCCCGGAAAACCCCGGAAAATCCCGGAAAACCCCAGAAAATCCCAGAAAATCCCAGAAAACGCCGGGAAAATCCCATAAAACCCCGAAAAAACCCAGAAAACTTAAAAAAAAAAACCCCAAAATCCTGGTGGAAAAAAAACCCAGAAAATCCTGAGAAAACCCAGAAAAACTTAAAAACCCATGGAAAACTTTACCCATGAAAACCCAAGAAAAATCCCAGAAAATGCCAGAAAACGCCAGAAAAACGCTGGAAAAACGCTGGACAACGCTGGGAAACCCCAAATCCCTCAGTAAATCCCAGAAAACCTCAGAAAACACCAGAAAACCCCAGAAAAAGTCGGAAAAACCAGAAAATCCCAGAAAACCCCGGGAAAATCCCATAAAATCCTGAAAAAAACCCCAGAAAACTTTAAAAAAATATGGAAAATCCCGGAAAACGCCAGAAAACCCCGGGAAAATCCCATAAAACCCCGAAAAAACCCAGAAAACCTAAAAAACCCCATGGAAAATCCCAGAAAATCCCGAAAAAACCCAGAAAACTTAAAAAAAAACCATGGAAAATCCCGAGAAAACCCCAAAAAATCCCAGAAAACGCCAGAAAACGCTGGAAAACGCTGGAAAAACGCTGGGAAACCCCAAATCCCTCAGTAAATTCCAGAAAACCTCAGAAAACACCAGAAAACCCCAGAAAAAGTCAGAAAAACCTGGAAAATCCCAGAAAAACCCAGAAAACCCCAGGAAAATCCCATAAAACCCCGAAAAAAACCCACAAAACTTTAAAAAACCCCATGGAAAATCCCGGAAAACCCCAGAAAATCCCAGAAAATCCCAGAAAACCCCGGGAAAATCCCATAAAACCCCGAAAAAAACCCAGAAAACTTAAAAAAAACCCATGGAAATCCCAGAAAATCCCGAAAAAAACCCAGAAAACTTTCAAAAAACCATGGAAAATTCCAGAAAACCCAAGAAAATCCCAGAAAATCCCAGAAAACGCCGGGAAAACGCTGAGAAATGCAAAAACCCTCCAGAAAATCCCAGAAAACCCCAGAAAAATCCCACCAAAAACCAAAACCTCCCAAAAAAAACCCTGAAATGACCCCCAAAAAAATCCCAGAAAATTCCCAACCCAGAAAAACTGGATTTATTCCCGATTTCCTCACCGGCGACGACCACGGCGGATTCGGCGGCCCGAAAATCCCGGCCCAGGGCGCTTAAAACGGCGGAAAACCCCGAAAACCCAGGAAAACCCCGGGCCCAGAAAATCAGCAGCGAAACCCGGATCGCTGGGAGAAAATCCCTGAATTTTTGGGAAAAACCTGGAAAACCCAGGAAAAAATGGCAGCTCCCAAAAACGGTTGCCGAGAGGCCCCGAAAACAGGCGCAGCTCGGCAAAATTCCCGCCAACCCAGAAAATCGCAGGCGGATCCCAGCCCCGCCCGGCCCCCCAGCACCAGCAAACGGCTCCCGGAAAAACCCAGAAAATGCCCTGAAAGGCCGCGGGTCAGGGCTGGGAAAGAGGGCGCGGGATCAATGATTCCCGATGGATCGGGGTTGATAATCCCTGATTGATCGGGATCGATAATTCCTGATGGATTGGGGTCAATAATTCCTGATTGATTGGGGTCAATAATCCCTGATTGATTGGGATCAATAACCCCTGATTGATTGGGGTCATTAATTCCAGATTGATTGGGATCAATATTCTCAAATTCATTGGGATCAATAATCCCAGATTGATTGGGATCAATATTCCCAAATTCATTGGGATCAATAATCCCAGATTGATTTGGGTCAATATTCCCAAATTCATTGGGATCAATAATTCCCGATTGATTGGGATCAATAATCCCAGATTGATTGGGATCAATAATCCCCAATTGATTGGGATCAATATTCCCAAATTCATTGGGGTCAATAATCCCTGATTGATTGGGGTCAATAATCCCAGATTGATTTGGGGTCAATAATCCCTGATTGATTTGGGAAACCCAAAAAACCCCAGTAAATTCCAGATTGATTTGGGTTAATAATCCCTGATTGATTGGGATCAATATTCCCCGATTGATTAGGTCAATAATCCCAGATTGATTGGGATCAATAATCCCCGATTGATTTGGGTCAATAATCCCCGATTGATTGGGATCAATAATCCCTGATTGATTTGGATCAATAATCGCAGATTGATTGGGATCAATAATCCCTGATTGATTTGGGATCAATAATTCCAGATTGATCGGGATCAATAATCCCCGATTGATCGGGATCAATAATTCCAGATTGATTGGGATCAATAATCCCAGATTGATTTGGGTCAATATTCCCAAATTCATTGGGATCAATAATCCCCGATTGATCGGGATCAATAATTCAGAATTGGTTCGTAGTAATGTTCCCAAATTGTTCGGGATCGATATTCCCCGATTGGTAATAATGCTGAATTGATTTGGATCAATAATCCCAGATTGATTGGGATCAATAATCCCTGATTGATTGGAATCAATAATCGCTGATTGATTTGGGATCAATAATCCCCGATTGATTTGGATCGATAATCCCCGATTGATTGGGATCAATAATGCAGGAATTGATTGTTTGGGATCAATATTCCCAAATTGATTGGGATCAATAATCCCCGATTGATTTGGATCGATAATCCCCGATTGATTGGGGTCAATAATGCAGGAATTGATTGGGATCAATACCCTGGCATTGATTGGGATCAATGTTCCCAAACTGATTGGGATCAATACCCTGGGATTGATTGGGTTCAATGTTCTGGGATTTTGGGGTTTCCCATTCCCGGGATTTTTGGGGTTCCCGGGATTTCTGGGGTTCCCGGGATTTTTGGGGTTCCCGGGGTTTTGGGGTTTCCCATTCCCGGGATTTTGGGGTTCCCGGGATTTTTGGGGTTTCCCATTCCCGGGGTTTTGGGGTTCCCGGGGTTTGGGGTCCCATTCCCAGGATTTTTGGGGTTCCCCCCAGGATTTTGGGGTTCCCGATTTTTGGGGTTCCCGGGGTTTTTGGGGTTTCCCATTCCCGGGATTTTTGGGGTTTCCCATTCCCGGGGTTTTTGGGGTTCCCGGGATTTTTGGGGTTCCCGGGAATTTTGGGGTTCCCGGGGTTTTTGGAGTTTCCCATTCCCCAATTTTGGGGTTCCCAGGGGTTTTGGGGGTTTCCCATTCCCAGATTTTTGGGGTTCCCCTGATTTTTGGGGTTTCCCTATTCCCAGGGTTTTGGGGTTTCCTGATTTTTTCCATAACCCCCTGATCGGGGTCCCCGGGTTTTTTTTCCCTGATTTTTGGGGTTCCCAGAATTTTGGGGTTCCCGGGTTTTGGATTTCCCATTCCGGGATTTTGGGGTTCCCAGGATTTTTGGGTTCCCAGGGTTTTTGGGGTTTCCATTCCCGGATTTTTGGGTTCCCCAAAACTTGGGGTTTCCATTTCCCAAATTCTGGGGTTCCCAGCTTTCTGGGGTTCAATAATTTTGGGGTTCCCAGAATTTTTTTGGGTTCCCAGATTTTGGGGTTTCCCATTCCCGGGATTTTTGGGGTTCCCGGGATTTTTGGGGTTTCCCATTCCCGGGATTTCTGGGGTTCCCATGGAAAATTTTGGGGTTTCCATAATCCCAGATTTTTTGGGGTTCCAGGATTTAAATAAAAATCCCAGATTTTTGGGGTCCTGGGTTTTGGGGTTCCCATTCCAATTTTGGGGTCAATAATGCCCGGGGATTTGGGGTTCCCCCCAGATTTTTGGGATCCTGGAATTTTGGGGTTCCAGGGTTTTGGGTTCAATAATCCCTGATTTTTGGGGTCCCAGGGTTTTAATTGATTCCCATTCCCAAATTTTTTGGGTCCCATGATTTTTGGGGGATCCAATCCCCCCAAAAATTTGGGATTCCATAATCCCTGGGTTTTTTGGTTCCCAGGGTTTTTGGGGTTCCCAGGATTTTGGGTTCCCCAATTTTGATTGTTCCCAGGGTTTTTGGGATTTTGGATCCCATTCCCCAAATTTTGGGGTTCCAGGATTTTGGGGTTCCCAAATTTTTTGGGATCCATTCCCCCTTTTTTCAATAATCCCCTTATTTTGGGGTTTCCCATTCCCAGGATTGATTTGGGATTCAATAATTTTCTGGGGTTCCCAGGATTTTTAAATTGGTTTCCTGGGATTTTGGGGTTCCCAATATTTTTGGGGGATCCCATTCCCTGAATTTTTTGGGGTTCCATGGATTTTTGGGGTTCCATTCCCGATTGATTGGAATTCCCAAATTTTGATTGGTTTCAATTCCCTGGATTTTTGGGGATTAATCCCAATTTTTGGGGTTTCCCATTCCCGGGATTTCTGGGGTTTCCCTTTCCCGGGATTTTTGGGGTTCCTGGGATTTTTGGGGTTTCTGGAATTTTTGGGGTTTCCCGAATTTTTGGGGTTTCCCATTCCCGGGATTTTTTGAGTTCCCAGGGATTTTTGGGATTTCCCATTCCCGGGGTTTTTGGGGTTTCCCATTCCCAGGATTTTTGGGGTTTCCCATTCCCGGGTTTTTGGGGTTCCTGGGATTTTTGGGGTTTCCCATTCCCAGAATTTTTGGTGTTTCCCGTTCCCAGGATTTTTATGGTTTCCCATTCCCAGGATTTTTGGGGTTCCCGGGTTTTTGGGGTTTCCCATTCCCGGGATTTTTGGGGTTCCTGGGATTTTTGGGGTTCCCGGGATTTTTGGGGTTCCCGGGGTTTTTGGGATTTCCCATTCCCGGGATTTTTGGGGTTCCCGGGATTTTTGGCATTTCCCATTCCCGGGGTTTTTGGGGTTCCCGGGATTTTTGGGGTTCCCGGGATTTTTGGGATTTCCCATTCCCGGGGTTTTGGGGTTCCCGGGATTTTTGGGATTTCCCATTCCCGGGGTTTTTGGGGTTCCCGGGATTTTTGGGGTTCCCGGGATTTTTGGGGTTCCCGGGATTTTTGGCATTTCCCATTCCCGGGGTTTTTGGGGTTCCCGGGATTTTTGGGGTTCCCGGGATTTTTGGGGTTTCCCATTCCCGGGATTTTTGGGGTTCCCGGGATTTTTGGGGTTCCCGGGGTTTTGGGGTTTCCCATTCCGTGGATTTCTGGGGTTCCCGAGGTTTTTGGGGTTTCCCATTCCCAGAGTTCGGGATCCCCACTCCCAGGACGGGATCACGGCTCCGTGGGGATTTGGATCCCGGAGTTCCCCATTCCCGATCCCACAAACTCACCCGTGATGGGATGGAGCCCGGAGAGCGCCAGGAGCAGCAGCGGGGCCGGGACTCCTGATCCCATTCCTGGTCCCATTCCTGGTCCCATTCCTGATCCCGATCCTGGTCCCGGTCCTGATCTCGATCCCAATCCCGATCCCGGTCCTGATCCTATTCCTGATCCTGTTCCTGGTCCCAATCCAATCCCAATCCCAATCCCGATCCTGATCCTGATCCTGATCACAATCCTGGTCCTGATTTCGATCCCAATCCCGATCCCGATCCTGGTCCTGATCCCAATCCTGACCCAATCCTAATCCTGATCCTGATCCCGATCCCAATTCTGATCCTAATCCTGATCCCGATCCAATCCTAATCCTGATCCTGATCCTGATCCCGGTCCTGATCCTATTCCTGGTCCTGTTCCTTGTCCCAGTCCAATCCCAATCCCAATCCTGATCCTGACTCTGGTCCTGATCCCGTTCCTGGTCCTTATCTCGATCCCAATCCCAATCCTGATCCTGATCCTGATCCTGGTCCTGGTCCTGATCCTATTCCTGATCCTGTTCCTGGTCCCAATCCAATCCCAATCCTGATCCTGATCCTGATCCTGGTCCTGGTCCTGATCCTATTCCTGATCCCGTTCCTGGTCCTTATCTCGATCCCAATCCCAATCCTGATCCTGATCCCGATCCTGATCCTAATCCCGATCCCGATCCCAATCCTGATCCTGATCCCAATCCTGACCCAATCCTAATCCTGATCCTGATCCTGATCCTGATCCTGATCCTGATCCTGATCCTATTCCTGATCCTGATCCTGATCCCAATTCCAATCCCAATCCCAATCTAATCTCTGATCCCAATCCCAATCCTATTCCTGATCCCGATCCCAATCCCGATCCCAATCCCGATCCCGATCCTGATCCTAATCTAATCCCAGTCCTGATCCAATCCCAATCCCGATCCCAATCCTGATCCTATTCCTGATCCCGATCCCAATCCCGATCCCAATCCTGATCTAACCCCAGTCCTGATCCAATCCCAATCCCAATCCCGATCCCGATCCCGATCCAATCCCGATCCTGCAGGGAAGGAGAAATTCCAAGGTCAGGGTCTGGAATTGGGGTTGGGGACAGCGGGAATGGGGTGGGGGAGGGAAAAGGGAAAAGGAAACGGGAAAAGGGAAAAGGGAAAGGGAAAAGGAAAAGGAAAAGGGAAAGGGAAAAGGGAAAAGGAAAAGGGGAAAGGGAAAAGGAAAAGGAAAAGGAAAGGGAAAAGGGAAAAGGAAAAGGAAAAGGGAAAGGGAAAGGGAAAAGGAAAGGGAAAGGGAAAGGGAAAAGGAAAAGGGAAAAGGGAAAAGGAAAAGGAAAAGGAAAAGGGAAAAGGAAAAAGGAAAAAAATCCCAGGGAAAGGGAAAAGGAAAGGGAAAGGAAAAAAGGAAAAGGGAAAAGGGAAAAGGGAAAAGGAAAAGGGGAAAGGGAAAAAGGGAAAAGGAAAAGGGAAAGGGAAAAGGAAAAGGGAAAAGGAAAAGGGAAAGGAAAAGGAAAAGGGAAAAGGAAAGGGAAAAGGGGAAAAGGAAAAGGGAAAGGAAAAAGGGAAAAGGAAAAGGGAAAAGGAAAAGGAAAAGGAAACGATCCCAAAAATCCACCGGGATCCGGGGAAATATTCCCAACATTTCACCACAATCCTGAAAACCCCCTCCGGGATCCAGGGAATGTTCCTAAATCCCCTCGGGATCCCAAATCCCCTCCGGGATCCAGGGGAATGTTCCCAAACCCCCTCTGCGATCCCAAATCCCCTCGGGATCCAGGGAATGTTCCCAAACCCCTCTGGATCCCAAATCCCCTCGGGATCCAGGGAATGTTCCCAAATCCCCTCCGGGATCCCAAACCCCCTCCGGGATCCCAAATCCCCTCGGGATTCAGGGAATGTTCCCCAAATCCTCTGGGATACCAAAGATCCCCCCAAATCCCCCAGGGATCCGGGATCCAGGGAATGTTCCCAAATCCCCTCCGGGATCCATGGGAATGTTCCCGAATCCCCCCATGTTCCCGAATCCCCTCCGGGATCCCAAACCCCCTCCGGGATCCAGGGAATGTTCCCAAATCCCCTCCGGGATCCAGGGAATGTTCCCAAATCCCCTCCGGGATCCAGGGAATGTTCCCAAACCCCCTCCGGGATCCCAAATCCCCTCCGGGATCCAGGGAATGTTCCCAAATCCCCTCGGGATCCAGGGAATGTTCCCAAATCCCCCGGGATCCCAAATCCCCTCCGGGATCCGGGGAATGTTCCCAAACCCCCTCCGGGATCCAGGGAATGTTCCCAAACCCCCTCCGGGATCCAGGGAATGTTCCCAAACCCCCTCCGGGATCCAGGGAATGTTCCCAAATCCCCTCCGGGATCCCAAACCCCCTCGGGATCCAGGGAATGTTCCCAAATCCCCCCGGGATCCAGGGAATGTTCCCAAATCCCCTCCGGGATCCCAAACCCCCTCCGGGATCCAGGGAATGTTCCCAAATCCCCTCCGGGATCCAGGGAATGTTCCCAAATCCCCTCCGGGATCCAGGGGAATGTTCCCAAATCCCCTCCGGGATCCAGGGAATGTTCCCAAATCCCCTCCGGGATCCCAAACCCCCTCGGGATCCAGGGAATGTTCCCAAATCCCCCCGGGATCCAGGGAATGTTCCCAAATCCCCTCCGGGATCCCAAATCCTCTCCGGGATACAGGGAATGTTCCCAAATCTCCTCCGGGATCCAGGGAATGCTCCCAAATCCCCTCCGGGATCCAGGGAATGTTCCCGAATCCCCTCCAGGATCCCAAACCCCCTCCGGGATCCCAAACCCTCTCCGGGATCCAGGGAATGTTCCCAAATCCCCTCGGGATCCAGGGAATGCTCCCAAATCTCCTCCGGGATCCAGGGAATGCTCCCAAATCCCCTCCGGGATCCAGGGAATGTTCCCAAATCCCCTCGGGATCCAGGGAATGCTCCCAAATCTCCTCCGGGATCCAGGGAATGCTCCCAAATCCCCTCCGGGATCCAGGGAATGTTCCCAAATCCCCTCGGGATCCAGGGAATGTTCCCAAATCCCCTCGGGATCCAGGGGAATGTTCCCAAACCCCCTCCGGGATCCCAAACCCCCTCCGGGATCCAGGGGAATGCTCCCAAATCCCCTCGGGATCCAGGGAATGTTCCCAAATCCCCTCGGGATCCCAAATCCCCTCGGGATCCCAAACCCCCTCCGAGATCCAGGGAATGTTCCCAAATCCCCTCGGGATCCCGGCCCCACCTGCGGCCGCTCCCTCCGGAGCCGCTCCCGGAACTTCGGCCCCGGAACGGCCGCGGATCCAAAGGGCAGCGGGGCCGGGAGGGACCGGAGCGCCCCAGGGCACTGAGGGCAGTTAGGGGATTTAGGCGCTTTGGGGGATTTGGGGGATTGAGGGGAGTTACGGGATTTAGGGGATTTAGGGGATTTAGGGGATTGAGGGGATTTGGGGGATTGAGGGGAGTTAGAGGATTTGGGGGGGGGTTTGGGGGCTTTGGGGATTGAGGGGTTAGGGTTTAGGGCTTTGGGGGTTTAGGGGATTGAGGGGAGTTAGGGGATTTGGGGGATTGAGGGATCCCAGGGGATTTGGGGGATTGAGGGGATTTAGGGGATTGAGGGGATTGAGGGGATTTGGGGGATTGAGGGGAGTTAGGGGTTTGAGGGCATTTAGGGGATTTAGGAGCTTTAGGGGATTTTTCAGGGAGTTGGGGGATTTGGGGGATTGGGGATTTGGGGGATTTGGGGGATTTGGGGATTTGGGGGATTGGGGATTTGGGGGATTTGGGGGATTGGGGGATTGAGGGATTGGGGGGGGGGGATTGGGGATTGAGGGGATTTGGGGATTTGGGGAGTTAGGGGATTTAGGGCTTTAGGGGATTGAGGGGATTTAGGGGATTTGGGGGATTTGGGGGATTTGGGGGATTTAGGGGATTGAGGGATTGGGGGATTTGGGGGTTTTATCCTTGGGATTTAGGGGATTGGGGATTGGGGATTGGGGGGATTGGGGGTTTGGGGGATTGAGGGGGATTAGGTTTAGGCGCTTTAGGGGATTTATTTATGGGATTTGGGGGGATTTGGGGGGATTTGGGGGGGATTGGGGGGGATTTATGGGGATTTGGGGGATTGGGGGGATTTGGGGGATTGGGGGGATTGGGGGGGATTTTATCCCGGGATTTTTGGGGGGTTTGGGGGGATTTGGGGGCTTTCAGGGTTTGGGGGGGGTTATGGGATTGAGGGATTTGGGGGATTTGGGATTTGGGGGGATTTGGGGGATTTAGGGGATTTTTGGGGGATTTGGGAGGGGTTTGGGGGATTTAGGGGGATTTGGGGATTTGGGGATTTGGGGATTTGGGGATTTGGGGATTTGGGGGATTTAGGGGATTTATGGGATTTGGGGGGGATTGATGGGATTTTGGGGATTGGGGATTTAGGCTTTGGGGGATTTGGGGGAGTTAGGGGATTTGGGGGCTTTAGGGTTTGGGATTTGGGGATTTCCCGGATCAGGGATTTGGGGTTTGGGGATTGATGTTTGGGGATTTGGGGGCAGATTGGGGATTTAGGCGCTTTGGGGGATTTGGGGGATTTGGGGATTTATGGGATTGGGGGATTGGGGATTGGGGATTGAGGGGATTGAGGGATTTGGGGGATTGGGGGATTTGGGGGATTTAGGGGCTTTAGGGATTTAGGGGATTGGTATTGGAGTTGGGGGGATTGAGGGATTTGGGGGTTGATCTGGGGGATTTTATGAGTTAGGGGATTTGGGGTTGTGGATTTAGGGGGGATTTTGGGGGATTTGGGATTGATTGGGGATTTAGGGGTTGGGGATTTGGGGGATTTGGGGATTTATAAGGGGATTTGGGATTTTGGGGGATTTGGGGATTTAGGATTTGGGGATTGAGGGGGGGATGGGGGATTTGGGGGATTTAGGATTTGGGGTTTGGGAGGGATTTGGGAGTTGGGGGATTTGGGGGGACTGGGGATTTGGGGGGATTGGGGGGAATTGAGGGATTTAGGGGGGTTGGGGGATTGAGGGGATTGAGGGGATTTGGGGGATTTGGGGATTTGGGGGATTGAGGGGATTGAGGGGGGATTTGGGGATTGATGGGATTTAGGATTGATGGGATTATGGGATTTTGGGATTGTTTATTGGGGATTGGGGGTTGGGGGATTTGGGGATTTGGGGTTATTGGGGATTGGGGGGATTTGGGGGTTGGGATTTGGGGGATTTAGGGGATTGGGGGATTTGGGGTTTGGGGGATTTGGGGTTTGGGATTTGGGGATTTGGGGGAGGGGGATTTGGGGATTTGGGGGGGATTTGGGGGATTTGGGATTGAGGGGTTTGGGGATTGGGGATTGGGGATTTAGGGGTTTGGGGATTTATGGGTTTGGGGGATTTATGGGATTGGGGGGGGGGGATTGAGGGGATTTAGGATTTGGGGATTGAGGGGTTTGGGATTTGGGGGATTTGGGGGGCTTTTGGGATTTGGGGGATTGAGGGATTTGGGGGGGATTGAGGGGATTTGGGGATTTAGGGGATTTATGGGATTTTGGGATTGAGGGATTGGGGGGATTGGGGGGGGATTTGGGGGATTTGGGATTTAGGGGATTGGGGATTGGGGGGTTGGGGGATTTGGGGATTTGGGGATTTGGGGTTTGGGGATTTGGGGATTTGGGGATTTAGGGGATTTGGGGGATTTGGGGTTTGGGGGTTTTAGGATTTGGGGATTTGGGGTTGGGGATTTGGGGGATTGGGGATTGATGGGGATTTGGGGATTGAGGGATTTGGGTCATTTGGGATTGGGGGGTTTGGGGGGATTTGGGGGATTGGGGATTGGGGGATTGGGGGGATTTAGGGGGATTTGGGGGTTGGGGGATTTGGGGGATTTTGGGGATTTGGGGGTTTTGGGGTTTGGGTTTTGGGCTTTTGGGGGGGGATTTGGAGATTTTAGGATTGAGGGGGGGGGATTTGGGGGATTTGGGGGTTTGGGATTTGGGGGGGATTTGGGGATTTGGGGATTTGGGTGCTTCAGGGGATTGAGGGATTGAGGGGCAGTTAGGGATTTAGGGATTTGGGGATTGAGGGATCTAGGGGGATTTTGGGATTGGGGGGGATTTGGGGTTGGGGACTTGGGGTTTGGGGATTTAGGATTTAGGATTTAGGGGATTTGGGGGATTTGGGGATTTGGGGGGGGATTTGGGGGAGTTAGGGGATTTAGGGATTGGGGGATTTGGGGATTGGGATTGGGGATTTGGGGGATTGAGGGGATTGAGGGGATTTAGGGGATTTAGGGGATTGAGGGGATTGGGGATTTGGGGATTTAGGGGATTTGGGGATTTAGGGGATTTGGGGGATTGAGGGGATTTAGGGGATTTAGGGGATTTGGGGGATTTAGGGGGGGGGGGGATTGGGGATTTGGGGGATTGGGGATTGAGGGGATTGGAGATTGGGGGATTTGGGGGGATTGAGGATTTGGGGGATTTGGGGATTTAGGGGATTGGGGGATTTGGGATTTGGGGGATTATGGGATTTGGGGATTTAGGGATTTGGGGATTTTGGGGATTTGGGGATTGGGGGGGGATTGGGGGATTTTGGGGATTTAGGGATTGGGGTTTGATGGGATTGGGGGATTTGGGATTGGGGATTTGGGATTGAGGGATTGAGGGGTTTAGGGGTTTGGGATTGATGGGGGCTTTTGGGGATTGGGGGATTGGGGGATTTGGGGGATTGGGGTTTGAGGGGATTTAGGGATTGATGGGATTTGGGGATTGATGGGATCTATGGGATTTTGGGATTGAGGGGATTGGGGATTTGGGGTTGGGGACTTGGGGGATTTGGGATTTATGAGATTGGGATTGATAGGATTGAGGATTGGGGATTTGGGGGATTGAGGGGATTTGGGGATTTGGGGGATTTGGGGATTTGGGGATTTGGGGATTTGGGGATTGAGGGATTTGGGGGATTTGGGGATTTGGGATTTGGGGGATTTGGGGATTTGGGGGTTGGGGGATTTGCATCTGGATTTAGGGGTTGGGGGGGATTTGGGGTTGGGGATTTATGGGATTGGGGATTTGGGAGATTTATGGGATTGGGGTTTATGGGATTGGGGATTTGGGATTTAGGGGGAATTTGGGATTTGGGTATTGGGGGATTTGGGGATTTTGGGGGGATTTGGGGATTTGGGATTGGGGATTGATGGGATTGGGGATTTGGGATTGATGGGATTTGGGATTGGGATCTATTTTTTTAGGATTGAGGGATTTGGGATTTGGGGATTTGGGGTTGGGGATTTGGGATGGGGGGATTTAGGATTATAAGATTGGGATTTGGGATTTGGGGATTGGGGATTTGGGATTTGGGGATTGGGGATTTGGGGTTTGGGATTTGGGGGATTTGGGGTTTGGGATTTGGGGATTTGGGGGATTTGGGGTTGGGATTGATGGGATTTGGGATTGATGGGATTGGGGATTGGGGATTGATGGGATTAGAGGGATTTGGGAGATTTATGGGATTGGGGTTTATGGGATTGGGGATTTGGGATTTAGGGGGAATTGGGGGTTTGGGTATTGGGGGATTCGGGGATTGGGGATTGGGGATTGGGGATTGGGGATTGGGGATTTGGGATTGATGGGATCTATGGGATTTTGGGATTGATGGGATTGGGGATTTGGGGTTGATGGGATTTGGGATTGATGGGATCTATGGGATTTTGGGATTGAGGGATTGGGGATTTACGAGATTGGAATTTATGGGACTGGGGGTTTATGGGATTTGGGGTTTGGGATTGGGGATTTGGGGGATTTGGTGCAATTTGGGAATTTGGGGGATTTTGGGGGATTTGCCTTAAAAACCTTCTGGGGACAGGGGAAAAGAAGAGTCCGAATTTTTTTTTCCAAGGAATTTTCTGGAATTTTGTGGGAATTCAGCCTAAGGAATTCCAGGATGAGGAGAAGTTGGAATGAGGGGATTTGGGTGTTGGTTCAGAGGGAAAAGTTTGGGATTTTGATCCTCCAGATCCTTAAAATTCCTTTAAAATTCCCTGAAAATTCCTTTAAATCGCCTTAAAAATTCATTTAAAATCCCTTTTAAACTCCTTTAAAATTCCCTTTAAATTCTTCAAAAATTCTTTAAAATCCCTTTAAAAACCTTTTAAAATATTGTTTTGATCCCTTTTAAATGCCTTTAAAATTCCTTTAAAATTCCATTTTAATTTCTTTAAAGTTCCTTTAATAATCCTTTCAAAATTCCCCAATTTCTCCCCAAATTTCCCACCTTTTCCTTTCCTTCCCCTTTTCCCCATTTTCCCCATTTTCCCCCATTTTCCCCCCAAATTCCCATTTTTCCAAATTTCCCCATTTCCCCAAAATTTTTTCCCGTTTCCCCCCTTCCCCCAAGTTTTGCTCCAATTTTCCCACTTTTTTTCCAATTTTTCCCATTCTCCTCCATTTTTCCCATTTTTTTGAATTTTCCCAATTTTTCCCCAAAATTCCAATTTTCCCATTTTTCCCATTTCCCATTTTCCCCATTTTTTTCAATTTTCCCAATTTTCCCCAAAATTCCAATTTTCCTTTTCCCCCCATTTTCCCATTCCCCTTTTTTCCCAAAAATTCCAATTTTCCAATTTTTTCCCATTTTCCCCAGTTTTCCCATTTTCCCCATTTTCCCCCATTTTTTCAATTTTCCCCATTTCCCCCCAGTTTTCCCATTTTTCCCATTTCCCCATTTTCACCATTTTTCAATTTTCCCAATTTTCCCCCAAAATTCCAATTTTCCCTTTTCCCCCATTTTTCCCCATTCCCCCCCATTTCCCCCCAAATTCCAATTTTTCCCATTTCCCCATTTTTCCCATTTTTTCAATTTTTTCCCAAAATTTCCAATTTTCCCATTTTTCCCATTTCCCCATTTTTCCCATTTCCCCATTTCCCCATTTTTTCAATTTTCCCAATTTTTCCCCAAAATTCCAATTTTCCCATCTTTTCCCCATTTTCCCCATTCCCCTCCTTTTCCCCAAAACTTCAAATTTTCCCATCTTTCCCCCATTCCCCCCCAGTTTTCCCATTTTTCCCATTTCCCCATTTTTCCAATTTTTCTCAATTTTCCCCATTTTTTCCCATTTTCCCCAAATTTCAGGTTTCCCCCTTTCCCCCTTTTCCCCCTTTTTCCCCAATTTTCCCAGTTTTCCTTTTCCCCATTTTTGCCCCAAATTTCCCCGGACCCAAACAGGTAAAAAAGAGGGAAAAAGGCAAAAATCAAAATTTCCCTTTTTATTGAATTCGGGATCTCCAGGTGTGCACAGGTGTGCACAGGTGAGCCCAGGTGAGCTCAGGTGAGCACAGGTGAGCTCAGGTGAGCCCAGGTGAGCCCCAGGTTCGTCCATCCCACCCCAGGTGTGCCCATCACTGCCCAGGTGTGCTGGACCCTTTCCAGGTGTGTCCCTCACCTGTCCAGGTGTTTCTCTCCTGTTCCCAGGTGTCTCTATCCCATCTCCAGGTGTTTCCATCTCGCTCCAGGTGTTCCCAGCCCATCTCCGAATGTTCCCCTCACCTGCCCAGGTGTCCCTATCCCATCTCCGAATGTTCCCCTCACCTGCCCAGGTGTTCCCCTCACCTGTCCAGGTGTTCCCCTCACCTGCCCAGGTGTTCCCCTCACCTGTCCAGGTGTCCCTATCCCATCTCCAGGTGTTCCCCTCACCTGTCCAGGTGTCCCTATCCCATCTCCGAATGTTCCCCTCACCTGTCCAGGTGTCCCTATCCCATCTCCAAATGTTCCCCTCACCTGTCCAGGTGTCCCTATCCCATCTCCGAATGTTCCCCTCACCTGTCCAGGTGTCCCTATGCCATCTCCAGGTGTTCCCCTCACCTGCCCAGGTGTCCCCACCTCACTACTGGGGGACCCGGAGTCACCTGCAGAGCTCACCTGGCCACCCCCCTCTCACCTGTTGGGCTCACCTGGCTGCTCCCACCAGCAGAGCTCACCTCTCCCTCCTCACCTGCAGAGCTCACCTGGCCACTCCCACCGGCAGAGCTCACCTGTCCCTCCTCACCTGTGGGGCTCACCTGGCCGCTCTCACCTGCTGAGCTCACCTGGCCGCTCCCACTCTCACCTGAGGGGGATCCTTGACTACTCTCACCTGCCGAGCTCACCTGTCCCTCCTCACCTATGGAACTCACCTGTCCCTCCTCACCTGCCGAGCTCACCTGGCCACTCCCTCCCTTACCTGCAGAGCTCACCTGGCTGCTCCCACCGGCAGAGCTCACCTGGCCACTCCCCTCCTCACCTGTCGTGCTCACCTGTCCCTCCTCACCTGTGGAGCTCACCTGGCCACTCCCACTCTCACCTGAGGGGGACCCCTGACTACTCTCACCTGTGGAGCTCACCTGTCCCTCCTCACCTGACGGGCTCACCTGGCCGCTCCCACCTGCCGAGCTCACCTGGCCGCTCCCACCCTCACCTGCCCAGCTCACCTGGTCACTCCCACTCTCACCTGAGGGGGATCCTTGACTACTCTCACCTGTCGGACTCACCTGTCCCTCCTCCCCTATGGAACTCACCTGTCCCCCCTCACCAGCCGAGCTCACCTGGCCGCTCCCACCCTCACCTGCCGAACTCACCTGTCCACTCCCACCCTCCCCCGCTGCCCCGCCCCGCCCCCCGCCCCGCAGCCAGGCCCCGCCCAGGTACCTGAGCACCTCCCCGGGCGGGCCCCGCCTCCCGGCCTGGGGGTGGAGCAGCGCCCTCAGCATCTCCAGCCCCGCCCCTCCCAACCCCCTCCACCCGCGCGGCGGCGGCCCCGCCCCTTCCCCTTCCCCTTCCCCTTCCCCTTGCCCTCCGTGCGCGCATGCGCGGCGGTGCCAGGCGCGGAAGCGGCGGAAGGCGGGGTCGGAGCGCGCAGGCGCGGCCCAGGGGAAGGCGCCGGTGAGCAGCGCGAAGAGCAGCACCCCCAGCGCCCACGCGTCCGCCGCGGGCTCCAGGCGCGCCCCGCCCTCACCTGCGCCCAGGTGAGGGCGGGGCAGCAGCTCGGGGGCGGCGTAAGGGGCGGGGCCGGGGGCGGGGCGCGGGCGGCGCGCGCCCTGCACGCGCGTCAGGCCGAAGTCGCCGAGCTTGACGAGGCGGCAGCGGCGGTCGAAGGCCAGCACGTTGTCCAGCTTGAGGTCGGCGTGCACCAGGGCGTGGCCGTGCAGGTAGCACAGCGCCGAGCACACCTGGGCGGCGCAGCGCTTCACCTGCGCCTCCGGCAGGCCCACCTGGGGACAGGGGGGGGGAGAGATGGCTCCTCCCCAACGCCCTGGGGACACACCTGGGGATGGGTGACACACCTGGGGCTCACCTGGGGACAGGTAGAGCTGGGGCGCACCTGGGCCGGCCGCTCCACCTGCACCTCCCCAGGCCCACCTGGGGACAGGGGAGGGGAGGGGATCCGAGGGCAGGTAACGCACCTGGGGGCACACCTGGGGACAGGTGACACACCTGGGGGCGCACCTGGGGACAGGTAACGCACCTGGGGGCACCTAGGGGCACCCTGGGGACAGGTAAATCACCTGGGGGGCACCTAGGGGGCACCTGGGGGACAGGTGTCCCACCTGGGGCACCCTGGGGATAGGTGACCTGGCCTGGGGGCACACCCGGGGATAGGTACCACCTGGGGGCGCACCTGGGGCCACACCTGGATACAGGTAACACACCTGGGGACACACCTGGGGATAGGTGACACACCTGGGGGCACCTGGGGACAGGTAACACAGCTGGGGGCGCACCTGGGGACAGGTAACAGAGCTGGGGGTACACCTGGGCGGCGCAGCGCTTCACCTGCGCCTCCGGCAGGCCCACCTGGGGACAGGGGGAGGGGTGGGGAGGCATGGCTGAGGGCAGGTAATGCACCTGGGGGCGCACCTGGGGACACCTGGGGGCACCTGGGGACAGGTAACGCACCTGGGGGCGCACCTGGGGGCACCTGGGGGCACCTGGGGACAGGTAACAGAGCTGGGGGCGCACCTGGGGACACCTGGGGACAGGTAACAGAGCTGGGGGCGCACCTGGGGGCACACCTGAATACAGGTAACGCACCTGGGGACACACCTGGGGATAGGTGACACACCTGGGGGCACACCTGGGGATAGGTGACACACCTGGGGGCACACCTGGGGACACCTGGGGACACACCTGGGGACAGGTAATGCACCTGGGGGCGCACCTGGGCGGCGCAGCACTTCACCTGCGCCTCCGGCAGGCCCACCTGGGGACAAGGGAGGGGTGGGGGGAGGCATGGTTGAAGGCAGGTAACGCACCTGGGGGCGCACCTGGGGATAGGTGACACACCTGGGGACGCACCTGGGGGCACCTGGGGACAGGTGACACACCTGGGGACAGGTGGGGACAGGTGACACACCTGGGGGCGCACCTGGGAGGGGCGGCGCTTCACCTGCGCCTCCGGCAGGCCCACCTGGGGACAGGGGGAGGGGGGGGGGAGGCATGGCTGAGGGCAGGTAATGCACCTGGGGGCACACCTGGGGACAGGTGACACACCTGGGGGCGCACCTGGGGGCACCTGGGGACAGGTGACACACCTGGGGGCACACCTGGGGACAGATAACACAGCTGGGGGCGCACCTGGGGAGAGGTAACACACCTGGGGGCACACCTGGGGGCACCTGGGGACAGGTAACGCACCTGGGGGCACACCTGGGGGCACCTGAGGACAGGTAAAACACCTGGGGGCACACCTGGGGGCAGGTAACACAGCTGGGGACAGGTAACCTGTCTCACCTGTCCCTCACTTGTCCCTCACCTGTCCCACCTGTCTTACCTGTCCCTCACTTTTCCCACCTGTCTCACCTGTCTGTCCCTCACCTGTCCCACCTGTCTGTCCCTCACCTGTCCCCACCTGTCTCACCTGTCCCACCTGTCCCTCACCTGTCCCTTACCTGTCTGTCCCCCACCTGTTCCAGCTGTCTCACCTGTCCCTCACCTGTCCCACCTTTCCCACCTGTCCCACCTGTCCCACCTGTCGGTCCCTCACCTGTCCCACCTGTCCCACCTGTCCCACCTGTCTGTCTCTCACCTGTCCCACCTGTCCCTCACCTGTCTCACCTGTCCCTCACCTGTCCCTCACCTGTCCCACCTGTCCCTCACTTGTCTCACCTGTCCCTCACCTGTCCCAGCTGTCCCTCACCTGTCTCACCTGTCCCACCTGTCCCACCTGTCTCACCTGTCCCTCACCTGTCCCTCACCTGTCCCTCACCTGTCCCACCTGTCCCACCTGTCCCACCTGTCCCTCACCTGTCCCTCACCTGTCCCTCACCTGTCCCCTCCCCACCTCCCTCACCCCAGGTGTCAGCAGTCCCACCCCCACCTGTCCCACCTGTCCCACCTGTCCCTCACCTGTCCCAACTCCGTGGGGGTCTCACCTGTCCCCCTCACCTGTCCCACCCTGTCCCCCCCGCAGGCACCTGAGTCCAGAACTCGTCTCACCTGTCGGCTCCGGGCGTGTCTCACCTGTCCCAGCAGTCTGAGGGCCACCCCTCACCTGTCCCACCTGTCCCTGTCACCTGTCCCAGGTGTCCCACCTGGGACAGGTACCTGTCCCACACCTGTCCCTGCACCTGTCCCACACACCTGTCCCACCTGGACAGGTGTCAGGTAACAACACACCTGGGTCCTCAACACACCACCTGTGCCCTGGACAGGTCCCAGGTCACCTGTCCCACCTGGTCCACACCTGGACAGGTAACCACACCTGGGACAGGTAATAACACACCTGGTCAGGGACAGGGAACACACCTGGGACAGGTAACAACACACCTGGACAGGGACAGGGAACACACCTGGGACAGGTAACACACCTGGGTGAGTGACAGGTAACACACCTGGACAGGTAACAACACACCTGGTCAGGGAACACACCTGGACAGGTAACAACACACCTGGGACAGGTAACAGGTAACAACACACCTGCGCACCTGGACAGGTAACAACACACCTGGGTGAGGGACAGACACACCTGTGCACCTGGACAGGTAACAGGTAACAACACACCTGGTCAGGGACAGGGAACACACCTGGACAGGTAACAACGCACCTGGGACAGGTAACAGGTAACACACCTGCGCACCTGGACAGGTAACAGCACACCTGGGTTAGGTAACAACACACCTGTGCACCTGGACAGGTAACAGCACACCTGGTCAGGGACAGGGAACACACCTGGACAGGTAACAGCACACCTGGTCAGGGACAGGGAACACACCTGTGCACCTGGACAGGTAACAGGTAACAACACACCTGTGCACCTGGACAGGTAACAGGTAACAGCACACCTGGGTCAGGTAACAACACACCTGTGCACCTGGACAGGTAACAGGTAACAACACACCTGGTCAGGGAACACACCTGGACAGGTAACAACACACCTGGGACAGGTAACAGGTAACAACACACCTGCGCACCTGGACAGGTAACAACACACCAGGGTGAAGGACAGACGCACCTGCGCACCTGGGCAGGTAACAGGTAACAGCACACCTGGTCAGGGACAGGGAACACACCTGGACAGGTAACAGCACACCTGGGTGAGGGACAGACGCACCTGGACAGGTAACAACACACCTGGTCAGGGACAGGGAACACACCTGGGACAGGTAACAACACACCTGGTCAGGTAACAACACACCTGGGTGAGGGACAGACGCACCTGGACAGGTAACAGCACACCTGGGTCAGGGACAGGGAACACACCTGGGACAGGAAACACACCTGGGACAGGTAACAACACACCTGCGCACCTGGACAGGTAACAGCACACCTGGTCAGGGTCAGGTAACACACCTGGGACAGGTAACAACACACCTGGTCAGGTAACAACACACCTGGGTGAGGGACAGACGCACCTGGACAGGTAACAGCACACCTGGTCAGGGAACACACCTGGACAGGTAACAACACACCTGGTCAGGGAACACACCTGCGCACCTGGACAGGTAACAGCACACCTGGTCAGGGACAGGGAACACACCTGGACAGGTAACAACACACCTGGGACAGGTAACAGCACACCTGGGTGAGGGACAGACACACCTGGACAGGTAACAACACACCTGGGACAGGTAACAACACACCTGTGCACCTGGGACAGGTAACAACACACCTGGTCAGGGACAGGGAACACACCTGGGACAGGTAACACACCTGGACAGGTAACAACACACCTGTGCACCTGGACAGGTAACAGGTAACAACACACCTGGTCAGGGACAGGGAACACACCTGGGACAGGTAACAACACACCTGGTCAGGGAACACACACCTGGGTGAGGGACAGGGAACACACCTGGAGAGGTAACAACACACCTGGACAGGTAACAGCACACCTGGTCAGGGACAGGGAACACACCTGGGACAGGTAACACACCTGGGACAGGTAACAACACACCTGTGCACCTGGGACAGGTAACAGCACACCTGGGACAGGTAACAACACACCTGTGCACCTGGGACAGGTAACAGCACACCTGGGTGAGGGACAGACGCACCTGGACAGGTAACAACACACCTGGGTCAGGGAACACACCTGGGACAGGTAACACACCTGCACCTGCACAGGTAACACACCTGGGTCAGGGACAGACACACCTGTGCCCCCAGGTGCCCCCAGGTGTGCTCACCTCCATGCTGGGGCTGTGCCAGCAGCACCCGCCTGTAGGAGCTGCTGCCCAGGTGTGCCCAGGTGTGCCCAGGTGTGCTCAGGTGTGCCCAGGTGTTTCTGTGGATATCCCAGGTGCCCCCAGGTGCCCCAGGGTGTCCCCAGCCCCCAGGAACCCCAGATGCCCCAGATGTCCCCAGGTGTGTCCCCAGGTGCCCCCAGGTGTGCCCAGGTGTCCCCAGGTGTCCCCAGGTGTGCCCAGGTGTGCCCAGGTGCCCCCAGGGGTGTGCCAAGCAGCACCCAGGTGTATCCCCAGGTGCCCCCACCTGTCCCCAGGTGCCCCCAGGTGCCCCCACCTGTCCCCAGGTATCCCCAGGTGCCCCCAGGTGTGCCCAGGTGTGCCCAGGTGCCCCCAGGTGTGCCCAAGTGTGCCCAGGTGTATCCCCAGGTGTGCCCAGGTGCCCCCAGGTGTGCCCAGGAGTGCCCAGGTGTGCCCTGGTACCCCCAGGTGTGTCTGTGGATGCCCCCAGGTGTGCCCAGGTGTCCCCAGGTGTGCCCAGGTGTGCCCAGGTGCCCCCAGGTGTGCCCAGGTGCCCCAGGTGCCCCCAGGTGTGCCCAGGTGCCCCCAGGTGTGCCCAAGTGTGCCCAGGTGTATCCCCAGGTGTGCCCAGGTGCCCCCAGGTGTGCCCAGGTGTGCCCAGGTGTGTCCCAGGTGTGCCCAGGAGTGCCCAGGTGTGCCCTGGTACCCCCAGGTGTGTCTGTGGATGCCCCCAGGTGTGGCCCAGGTGTGCCCAGGTGTGCCCAGGTGTGCCCAGGTGCCCCCAGGTGTGCCCAGGTGTGCCCAGGTGCCCCCAGGTGTGCCCAGGTGCCCCCAGGTGTGCCAAGGTGTGCCCAGGTGTCCTCACCCCAGGTGCCCAGCACCTGTCCCCAGGAGCCCCCCCAGCTCTCCCAGTATGGACCAGTCCCGCTCCAGCGTGTGTCCCAGGTGTGCCCAGGTGCCTGCAGGGACCAGTATAAACCAGTATGGACCAGTATAGACCAGTATAGACCAGTACAGACCAGTATGGACCAGTACAGACCGGTACGGACCGGTATGGACCAGTACAGACCAGTATGGACCAGTATGCACCAGTATAAGCCAGTATGGACCAGTATGGACCAGTAGGGATCAGTATGGACCAGTACGGACCAGTATAAACCAGTATGGACCAGTACGGACCAGTATGGACCAGTACGGACCAGTACAGACCAGTATGGACCAGTATGAACTGGTATAAACCAGTACGGACCAGTATGAACCGGTATAAACCAGTACGGACCAGTATGGACCAGCATAAACCAGTATGGACCAGTATGGACCAGTATAGACCAGTACAGACCAGTATGGACCAGCATAGACTGGTATAAACCAGTATGGACCAGTATAAACCAGTACAGACCAGTAGGGACCAGTATGAACTGGTATAAACCAGTACGGACCAGTATAAACCAGTACAGACCAGTACGGACCAGTATAGATTGGTATAAACCAGTACGGACCAGTATAAACCAGTACGGACCAGTACAGACCAGTACGGACCAGTATAAACCAGTACAGACCAGTATGGACCAGTATAAACCGGTATGGACCAGTATGGACCAGTATAAACCAGTACAGACCAGTACAGACCAGTATGGACCAGTATGGACCAGTACAGACCAGTATGAACCAGTATAACCCAGTCCAAACCAGTACGGACCTGCAGGAGGCGCTCCTGAGCCTGAGCCACCGACTCTTCATCATCGTCATCGTCACCTTCATCATCAGCGGCCTCCACGGGGATGTCCATGACCTGCCACCAGTATGAACCAGTATGAACCAGTATGGACCAGTACGGACCAGTACAGACCAGTACAAACCAGTACAGACCTGCAGGGGGCACTCCCCATCCTGCTCATCATCATCACCTTCATCATCATCAGCGGCCTCTGAGGGGGCATCCGCGGCCTGTAGACCAGTATGGACCAGTATGAACCAGTACAAACCAGTACAGACCAGTATAAACCAGTACAAACCAGTATAACCAGTATAAACCAGTACAGACTTGCAGAGGGCGCTCCTGAGCCCGCTCATCATCGTCACCTTCATCATCATCAGCGGCCTCTGAGGGGGCATCCACAGCCTGCAGACCAGTACGGACCAGTATGGACCAGTACAGACCAGTATAAACCAGTATAACCAGTATAAACCAGTACAGACCTGCAGGGGGCACTCCCCATCCTGCTCATCGTCGTCATCGTCACCTTCATCATCATCAGCGGCCTCTGAGGGGGCATCCACGGCCTGTAGACCAGTATGGACCAGTACAGACCAGTATGGACCAGTACAGACCAGTATGAACCAGTACGAACCAGTATAAACCAGTATAACCAGTACAAACCAGTATAAACCAGTACAGACCTGCAGGGGGCACTCCCCATCCTGCTCATCATCGTCATCGTCACCTTCATCATCATCAACCTCTGTTTGGCATCCACGGCCTGCAGACCAGTACGGACCAGTATGGACCAGTATGAACCAGTACAGACCAGTATAAACCAGTATAACCAGTATAAACCAGTACAGACCAGTACAGACCTGCAGAGGGCACTCCCCATCCTGCTCATCATCGTCATCGTCACCTTCATCATCATCAGCGGCCTCTGAGGGGGCATCTGCGGCCTGCAGACCAGTATGGACCAGTATGGACCAGTACGAACCAGTATAAACCAGTATAACCAGTATAAACCAGTATAAACCAGTACAGACCTGCAGGGGGCACTCCCCATCCTGCTCATCGTCATCATCGTCACCTTCATCATCATCAGCGGCCTCTGAGGGGGCATCCGTGGCCTGCAGACCAGTATGGACCAGTACAGACCAGTATGAACCAGTACGAACCAGCACAGACCAGTATAAACCAGTATAAACCAGTACAGACCTGCAGAGGGCACTCCCCATCCTGCTCATCGTCATCATCATCACCTTCATCATCATCAGCGGCCTCTGAGGGGGCATCCGTGGCCTGCAGACCAGTATGGACCAGTATGAACCAGTATGAATCAGTCCAGACCAGTATAAACCAGTACAAACCAGTATAAACCAGCACAGACCTGCAGAGGACGCTGCTGAGCCTGCTCGTCATCATCATCATCAGCGGCCTCTGAGGGGGCATCCACGGCCTGCAGACCAGTATGGACCAGTATGAACCAGTACAGACCAGTACAAACCAGTATAAACCAGTAGAAACCAGTATAAACCAGTATAAACCAGTACAGACCTGCAGAGGGCGCTCCTGAGCCTGCTCATCATCATCATCGTCACCTTCATCATCATCAGCGGCCTCTGAGGGGGCATCCGCGGCCTGCAGACCAGTATGGACCAGTATAAACCAGTATAACCAGTATAAACCAGTATAAACCAGTACAGACCTGCAGGGGGCACTCCCCATCCTGCTCATCGTCATCATCATCACCTTCATCATCATCAGCGGCCTCTGAGGGGGCATCCGTGGCCTGCAGACCAGTATGGACCAGTATGAACCAGTACAAACCAGTATAACCAGTATAAACCAGTATAAACCAGTATAAACCAGTATAAACCAGTACAGACCTGCAGGAGGTGCTCCTGAGCCTGCTCATCATCGTCATCGTCACCTTCATCATCATCAGCAGCCTCTGAGGGGGCATCCGCGGCCTGCAGACCAGTATGGACCAGTATGAACCAGTATGAACCAGTACGAACCAGTACAGACCAGTATAACCAGTACAGACCAGTGCAAACCAGTATAACCAGTATAAACCAGCACAGACCTGCAGGGGGCGCTCCTGAGCCCGCTCATCGTCATCATCGTCACCTTCGTCCGAGGGGGCGTCCATGGCCTGAACCAGTATGAACCAGTATGAACCAGTATGGACCAGTACAGACCAGTATGGGCCAGTATGGACCACTAAAAACCAGTATAAACCAGTATGAACCAGTATGGACCAGTACGGACCAGTATAGACCAGTATAAACCAGTATGGACCAGTACGGACCAGTATAGACCAGTATAAACCAGTATAACTTGGTATAAACCAGTACAGAGCAGTATAACCCAATATAAACCAGTATAACCCAGTATGGACCAGTACAAACCAGTATAACCAGTGCAACCCAGTACAGACCAGTACGGACCAGTATGGACCAGTATAAACCAGTACAGACCAGTATAAACCGGTATAACCCAGTATGGACCAGTACAAACCAGTATAACCAGTATAATGCCTGCCACTAATTAACCCAGTGTCACCCAGTGTAAACCAGTACAGACCAGTACAAACCAGTATAACCAGTCTAACTAGTATAGACCAGTATAACCAGTACAGACCAGTACAAACCAGTCTAACCAGTATAACCCAGTCTAACCAGTACGAACCAGTACAAACCAGTCTAACCAGTATAACCAGTACAAACCAGTATAACCAGTACAAACCAGTATAACCAGTATAACCCAATCTAACCAGTACAAACCAGTATAACCAGTATAACCAGTATAACCCAGTACAGACCAGTACAAACCAGTGCAAACCAATATAACCCAGTATAACCCAGTACAAACCAGTCTAACCAGTACAAACCAGTATAACCCAGTATAACCAGTATAACCCAGTGCACCCAGCCCAGCCCAGCCCCGCTCCAGCCCCGCTGTCCCCTCCCCCCTCCCCTCCCCCACAGCACCTGCTCCCCTCCCCCCCCACTGTCCCCAGGGCCACCAATGCCACCAATGCCCCCCCAGTGCCACCCCAGTGCCACCTGTCCGATGTCACCAATGCCACCCCTGCTCCCCCAGTGCCACCAATGCCCCCCCGGTGCCACCTGTCTGATGTCACCAATGTCACCCAGTGCCACCTGTCCGAGTGCCACCAATGCCCCCCTAGTGCCACCCCAGTGCCACCCCAGTGCCACCTGTCCAAGTGCCACCAGTGTCACCACTGCCCCCCCAGTGCCACCCGTCCCCAGTGACACCTGTCACCAATGCCCCCCCAGGGCCACCCCTGCCCCCCCCGGTGCCACCTGTCCAAGTGCCACCAGTGTCACCAATGTCACCCAGTGCCACCTGTCCGAGTGCCACCGGTGTCACCAATGTCACCCAGTGCCACCTGTCCGAGTGACACCCGTGTCACCAATGCCCCCCCAGGGCCACCCCTGCCCCCCCCGGTGCCACCTGTCCGAGTGCCACCAATGCCACCCGTGTCACCAATGTCACCAATGCCCCCAATGCCCCCCAGTGCCACCCCAGTGCCACCCCAGTGCCACCTGTCCGATGTCACCAATGTCACCACTGCCCCCCCCAGTGCCACCTGTCCGAGTGCCACCGGTGTCACCAATGCCACCCCTGCCCCCCCGGTGTCACCAGGGCCACCCGTGCCACCTGTTCCGGTGTCACCCGTGTCACCAGGTGGCACCGAGGGTCCCCAGCTGTCCCCAAGCGTCCCCAGCTGTCCCCAAATGTCACCAGGGTCCCCCAGCTGTCCCAGGGGGTGGCCCTGCTGTCCCCAAGGGTGTCACAGCTGTCCCCAAGCGGGGCCCAGATGGCCCCGAGTGTCCCCAAATGTCGCCGAGGGCGGCCCAGCTGTCCCCAGGGGTGGCCCGGGGGATGGCCCTGCTGTCCCCAAGGGTGTCACAGCTGTCCCCAAATGTCACCAGGATCCCCCTGCTGTCCCCAAGGGTCCCCAGCTGTCCCCAGGGGGGACCCAGATGGCCCCGAGTGTCCCCAAATGTCACCAGGGCGGCCCAGCTGTCCCCAGGGGTGGCCCGGGGGGTGGCCCTGCTGTCCCCAGGGTGTCACAGCTGTCCCCAAATGTCACCAGGATCCCCCTGCTGTCCCCAAGGGTCCCCAGCTGTCCCCAAGGGGGGCCCAGATGGCCCCGAGTGTCCCCAAATGTCACCAGGGCGGCCCAGCTGTCCCCAGGGGTGGCCCGGGGGATGGCCCTGCTGTCCCCAAGGGTGTCACAGCTGTCCCCAAATGTCACCAGGATCCCCCAGCTGTCCCCAAGGGTCCCCAGCTGTCCCCAGGGGGACCCAGATGGCCCCGAGTGTCCCCAAATGTCACCAGGGCGGCCCAGCTGTCCCCAGGGGTGGCCCGGGGGATGGCCCTGCTGTCCCCAGGGTGTCACAGCTGTCCCCAAATGTCACCAGGATCCCCCTGCTGTCCCCAAGGGTCCCCCAGCTGTCCCCAAGGGTCCCCAGCTGTCCCCAGGGGGACCCAGATGGCCCCGAGTGTCCCCAAATGTCACCGAGGGTGGCCCAGCTGTCCCTGGGAGTGCCCCAAGGGTCCCCAGCTGTCCCCAGGGTCCCTCAGATGTCCCCAGGGGGACCCAGATGGCCCCGAGTGTCCCCAGCTGTCCCCGAGAGTGCCCCAAGGGGGGCCCAGGTGTCCCCAGGGTCCCCCCGTTGTCCCCAAGGGTCCCCCAGCTGTCCCCAAAGGGGGCACAGGTGTCCCCAAGGGTGTCACAGCTGTCCCCAAATGTCACCAGGGCCCCCAGCTGTCCCCGGGGTGTCACCAGGGCGGCCCAGCTGTCCCCAGGGGTGGCCCGGGGGGTGGCCCTGCTGTCCCCAAGGGTGTCACAGCTGTCCCCAAGGGTCCCCAGCCGTCCCCAAGGGTGTCACAGCTGTCCCCAAGCGGGGCCCAGATGGCCCCGAGTGTCCCCAAATGTCGCCGAGGGTGGCCCAGCTGTCCCTGGGAGTGCCCCAAGGGTGGCCCAGCTGTCCCCAAGTGTCACAGAGGGTCCCCAGCTGTCCCCAAGGGTGGCCCAGATGGCCCCGAATGTCCCCAGGGTGTCCCCAGGGTCCCCCCGCTGTCCCCAAAGGTTCCCCCGCTGTCACCGAGGGTCCCCCAGCTGTCCCCAAGGGGAGCCCAGATGGCCCCGAGTGTCCCCGGGGTCTCTCAGCCGTCCCCAGGGTGTCACAGGGGTCCCCAGCTGTCCCCAAGGGACAGCTGTCCCAAGGACCCCAGGGGTCCCAAGATCCCCAGCTGTCCCCAAGGTCCCCAGCAGAGGACCCCAGGGGGACAGGCTGTCCCAGGGGACAGGGTGGGACAGAGAGGGTCCGGGCGCTGCGGGGACCCAGCTGGGGTCAGAGAGGGGTCCCAGGCTGTCCCAGGGTGGGACCCAGCTGTCCCCAGCTGTCCCCAGGGGACAGAGTGGGGACCTGTGTCCGGGCGCCGCAGGTCCCAGGGACAGCCCCTGGCCGTGTCCCCGGTGGCCCCGGGGACTCAGAGTTTCCCGGGGGGCCACCGCCCCGCCGGGATTGTCACCTGCGCCGCGACAGCGCGGGGACAGCGCGGGGGGACAGAGAGGGGGGACAGGGGGGACAGCGCGGTGACAGGGGGGGACAGGGGGACAGGCAGCAGGGGGACAGCGGGGGACAGGGGGGGGACACACACAGGACAGGGGGAGGGGGGGACAGGACAGGGGGACAGGGGGGACAGGGGGGGGACAGGGGGACACGGGGACAGGGGGGGACAGGGGGGACAGCGGGGTGACAGCGCGGGGGGACAGCGCGGGGACAGCGCGGGGGGACAGCGCGGGGACAGGGGGGGACAGCGCAGGGGGGGGGACAGAGGGGGGACAGGGGACAGGGGGACAGGAGGGGACAGGGTGGGGACAGAGGGGGACAGCCAGGGGGGACAGGAGGGGACAGAGCAGGGGACAGGGGGGGACAGGGGACAGAGGGACAGGGGGGGACAGGGCAGGGGAGACAGGGAGGGAACAGGGGGGGACAGCGGGGAGACAGGAGGGGACACAAGGGGGACAGGGGGACACAAGGGACAGGGGACACGGGGACAGGGCAGGGACACCGGGGGGACAGGGGACAGGGGCGACAGAAGGGACAGGGGGACACAGGGGACAGTTTGGGACAGGGGGACAAGGGGGACAGCCCGGGGACACAGGGGGACAAGGGGACAGCGCGAGGAATGGGGGGAGGGGACAGGACAGCGGAGACAGGGGGGACAGTGGGGGACAGAGGGACACAGAGGGACAGGGGGGGACACAAGGGGACAGTGGGGGACAGAGGACAGGGGACAGGGGGACAGTACGGGGGATGGGGGACAAGGGGGACACACGGGACAGGGGGACAGGGGGACAGTGGGGGACAGGGGGGACAGGGGGACAGTGGGGGGGGGGGGGGACACAGGGGGGGACAGGGGGACAGGGGACAGGGGGACACAGGACAGGGGACAGGGGACAAGAAGGGGACAGGGGGACAAGGGAGGGGACAGGAGGGACAGGAGGGGACAGAGGGACACAGGGGGGACAGGAGGAGGACAGGGACACAGGGGGGACAGAGGGGGAAAGGACAGGGGGACAGAGGGGACAAAGGGGACAAGGAGGGACAGGGGACACAGAGGGACACGGGGGACAGGAGGGACAGGGGAGGCAGAGGGACAGGGACAGGAGAGGGGGACAGGGGACAAAAGGAGAGAGGGGGGACAGGGGGGACAGGGGGACAAGGACAGGACAGAGGGACAGGGGACAGGGGACAGGAGGGACAGAGGGACACGGGGGGACACGGGGGGACAGGGAGGAGGGGACAGGAGGGGACAGAGGGACACGGGGGGGACAGGACAGAGGGACAGGAGGGGACAAGGACAGGGACGGGGACAGGGACATGGACGGGGACAGGACACAGGGACACGGGGGGACAGAGGGACACAGGGGGACAGGGACAGCAAGGGACGAGGCAGGGACGGGGGACAAGGGGACACTGGGATGGACTGGGAGGGGGTTTGGGGACACTGGGATACACTGGGATACACTGGGACAGTGAGCCTGGGGTGTGTGGAGCTGTACTGGGCCATACTGGGCCATACTGGGATGGACTGGGTCACAGTGGGACCGTATTGGGCCGTATTGGGCCATAGTGGGGCATACTGGGAGGCAGCTGGGCCATACTGGGACTGTAATGGGCCATACTGGGACCCAGCTGGGCCATACTGGGACATACTGGAGTCATACTGGGCCATACTGGGATGGACTGGGCCATACTGGGACCGTATTGGGCCGTATTGGAGCCATACTGGGGCATACTGGGAGGCAGCTGGGTCATACTGGGACCCAGCTGGGCCATACTGGGACATACTGGAGTCATACTGGGCCATACTGGGATGGACTGGGCCATAGTGGGACCATATTGGGCCATATTGGAGCCATACTGGGGCATACTGGAACCGTACTGGGAGGCAGCTGGCCCATACTGGGGCATACTGGAGTCATACTGGGCCATACTGGGATGGACTGGGCCACAGTGGGACCATATTGGGCCATACTGGGGCATACTGGAACCATACTGGGAGGCAGCTGGGCCATACTGGGACTGTAATGGGCCATACTGGGAAGCAGCTGGGCCATACTGGGACATTCTGGAGTCATACTGGGACCATACTGGGGCATACTGGGACATATTGGGACCAAACTGGGCCATACTGGTGTCCCCAGACCCTGCGCCAAGGATTGGGCCCAGTCCTTCCCAGTCCATCCCAGTCCCTCCCAGTCCATCCCAGTTTATCCCAGTTCCATCCCAGTTCATCCCAGTCCCTCCCAGTCCCTCCCAGTATATCCCAGTTCCATCCCAGTCCATCCCAGTCCCATCCCAGTCCCTCCCAGTTCTCCCAGTCCCTCCCAGTCCCTCCCAGTCCCTCCCAGTTCCTCCCAGTCCTCCCAGTCCCTCCCAGTCCATCCCCAGTCCCATCCCAGCGCCCCAGTCCCTCCCAGTCCCTCCCAGTCCTCCCAGTCCATCCCTGCCGCTCCCAGTCCCTCCCAGTTTATCCCAGTTCCATCCCAGTCCATCCCAGTCCATCCCAGTCCCTCCCAGTTCCATCCCAGTCCATCCCAGTTCCATCCCAGTTCATTCCAACACCCTCCCAATTCCCTCCCAACCGCCCAGTAATGAATCATTCCTCCCCAGTAATTAACCAGTCCATCCCAATTTTCATCCCAGTTCCATCCCACCATCCCAGTTCCATAATCAATCCATCCTCGGGTCCATCCCATTCCATCCCAGTAATTAATCATTCCATCCCAGTTCCATCCCAATTTCATCCTGGTCCATTCCATTCCATCCCAGTAATTAACCATTCCTTCCCAGTTAATCCCGCACCTGTAATCAATCCAAGGTAATTAATCATTCCTCCCGGTAATTAACCATTCCTCCCGGTAATTAACCATTCCTCCCGGTAATTAATCACCCCGCTGTAATCAATCCCCGGTAATTAATCACCCCCGTTAATTAATCCAGAGTAATCAATCATTCCTCTGGGTAATTAATCTATCTCCCCGGGTCATTAATCATTCCTCGGTAATTAATCATTCCTCCCGGTAATTAATGATTTCTCCTGGTAATTAATCATTCCTCCCGGTCATTAATCACCCCGCTGTAATCAATCCAGGGTAATTAATCATTCCGCTGGGTAATTAATCAATCTCCCCGGGTAATTAATCATTCCTCCCGGTCATTAATCATTCTTCCCGGTAATTAATAATTTCTCCTGGTAATTAATCATTCTTCTCGGTTATTAACCATTCCTCCCGGTCATTAATCATTCCTCCCGGTCATTAATCACCCCGCTGTAATCAATCCCCGGTAATTAATCACCCCCGGTAATTAATCATTCCTCCCGGTAATTAATCATTCCTCCGGGTCATTAATCACGCCGCTGTAATCAATCCAAGGTAATTAATCATTCCCGGTAATTAATCATTCCTCCCGGTAATTAATAATTTCTCCTGGTAATTAATCATTCTTCCCGGTAATTAATCATTCCTCCCGGTAATTAATAATTTCTCCTGGTAATTAACCATTCCTCCCGGTAATTAACCATTCCTCCCGGTCATTAATCACGCCGCTGTAATCAATCCAAGGTAATTAATCATTCCTCCCGGTAATTAATCATTCCTCCCGGTCATTAATCATTCCGCTGGGTAATTAATCATTCCTCCCGGTCATTAATCATTCCGCTGGGTAATTAATCATTCCTCCCGGTCATTAATCACCCCCGGTAATCCATCCAGGGTAATTAAACATTCCTCTGGATAATTAATCAATCTCCCCGGGTCATTAATCATTCCTCCTGGTAATTAATCATTCCTCCCGGTAATTAACCATTCCTCCCGGTAATTAACCATTCCTCCCGGTCATTAACCATTCCTCCCGGTCATTAATCACGCCGCTGTAATCAATCCAAGGTAATTAATCATTCCTCCCGGTAATTAATCATTCCTCCCGGTCATTAACCATTCCTCCCGGGTCATTAATCATTCCTCCCGGTAATTAATCACTCCCGGTAATCGATCCAGGGTAATTAATCATTCCGCTGGGTAATTAATCAATCTCCCAAGGTAATTAATCATTCTTCTCGGTCATTAACCATTCCTCCCGGTCATTAATCACGCCGCTGTAATCAATCCAAGGTAATTAATCATTCCTCCCGGTCATTAATCATTCCTCCCGGTCATTAACCATTCCTCCCGGGTCATTAATCATTCCTCCCGGTCATTAATCACCCCTGGTAATCGATCCAGGGTAATTAATCATTCCGCTGGGTAATTAATCACCCCTGCCGGTAATTAATCACCGCTGTAATCAATCCCCGCTCATTAACCCCCGCTGTAATCAATCCCCGCTCATTAATCCCCGCTGTAATCAATGCCCCTCATTAATCACCTCTGTAATCAATCCCCCTCATTAATCACCGTTAATTAGCGCGGGCACAGGTGGCCGGGGGGGGGAGGGGCGGCCCCGAATTCCTCCCGGGTCAGAGCTGGGAGCGACCGGAGCTCCCAGTATGGACCAGTATGGGCCAGTATGGACCAGTATAAACCAGTATGGACCAGTATAAACCAGTATGGACCAGTATAAACCAGTATGGACCAGTATAAACCAGTATGGACCAGTACAGACCAGTATGGGGCAGTACAGACCAGTATGGGCCAGTACGGACCAGTACGGACCAGTATAAACCAGTATGGACCAGTACGGACCAGTATGGACCAGTACGGACCAGTATAAACCAGTATGGACCAGTACGGGCCAGTATGGACCAGTATGGACCAGTATGGGCCAGTATGGACCAGTATAAACCAGTATAAACCAGTATGGACCAGTATGGACCAGTATAAACCAGTATGGACCAGTATGGACCAGTATGGGCCAGTATGGACCAGTATAAACCAGTACGGACCAGTATGGGCCAGTATGGACCAGTATAAACCAGTATGGACCAGTATGGGCCAGTATAAACCAGTATGGGCCAGTATGGACCAGTATGGGCCAGTACGGACCAGTATGGGCCAGTATGGACCAGTACGGGCCAGTATGGGCCAGTATAAACCAGTATGGACCAGTATAAACCAGTATGGTTTATACCAGTATATACCAGTACTGGTATAAACCAGTAGGGACCAGTATGGACCAGTATGGGCCAGTACAGACCAGTATAAACCAGTATGGACCAGTACGAACCAGTTCTGTGCTCCCAGTTCATCCCAGTCCATCCCAGTCCTCCCAGTCCCCCACCAGTAGTCCATTCCAGTCCCCCCCAGTCTCAATAGTCCCCCCCAGTTCATCCCAGTCCCTCCCAGTCCCTCCCAGTTTATCCCAGTCTGTCCCATACCAGTTCCCCAGTTAAACCAGTCCTCCCAGTCTCTCCATCCATCCCAGTCCCCCCCAGTCCCTCCCCAGTTCCCCCAGTCCTCCAGTCTCTCCCAGTCCCCCCCAGTTTATCCCAGTCCATCCCAATCCCCCCAGTCCATCCCAGTCCCCCCAGTTTATCCCAGTCCATCCCCAGTTCCCAGTCTGTCCCAGTTTATCCCAGTCCCCCCCCCAGTCCCCCAATTTATCCCAGTCCATCCCAGTTTATCCCAGTCCCTCCCAGTTCCCCCCAGTTTATCCCAGTCCCCAGTTTGTCCCAGTTCCCCCAGTCCCAGTCCCCCCCAGTTTATCCCAGTCCCTCCCAGTTCCCCCCAGTTTATCCCAGTCCATCCCAGTTTATCCCAGTCCGTCCCAGTTTATCCCAGTCCCTCCCAGTTTATCCCAGTCCCCCCAGTTCCCAGTCCATCCCAGTCCCCCAGTCCCCCCAGTCCATCCCAGTTTATCCCAGTTCCCCCCAGTCCCCCCCAGTTCCCCGCCCCCCCCGGGTGGGGGAGGGGCGCTGGCGCGGGGCCCGGTGGGGGAGGGGCAGGGCCAGGGACAGGTGCGGGGGGACCGAAATAACCGGGGGGGGAGGGGAACTGGGAGGGACTGGGGGGAACTGGGAGGGACTGGGGGGAACTGGGAGGGAACTGGGAGGGACTGGGAGGGACTGGGATAAACTGGGAGGGACTGGGAGGGAACTGGGAGGGACTGGGATGGACTGGGAATGGACTGGGATGAACTGGGAGGGACTGGGATAAACTGGGAGGGATTGGGATGGACTGGGAGGGACTGGGATAAACTGGGAATGGACTGGGAGGGAACTGGGGGAAACTGGGAGGGACTGGGAGGGAACTGGGGGAAACTGGGAGGGACTGGGAATGGACTGGGAGGGACTGGGATGAACTGGGAGGGACTGGGATGGACTGGGATGGAACTGGGGGGAACTGGGAGGGACTGGGATGGACTGGGAGGGACTGGGGGGAACTGGGATGGACTGGGAATGGACTGGGATGGAACTGGGATAAACTGGGAGGGAACTGGGATAAACTGGGAATGGACTGGGAGGGACTGGGAGGGACTGGGAGGGAACTGGGATAAACTGGGAGGGACTGGGAATGGACTGGGATAAACTGGGGGGAACTGGGAGGGACTGGGAAGGAACTGGGAGGGACTGGGAATGGACTGGGAGGGACTGGGAGGGACTGGGATGGACTAGGGGTGACTGGGAGGGACTGGGAGGGAACTGGGGGGAACTGGGAGGGACTGGGAATGGACTGGGATGGAATGGGAATGGACTGGGAGGGAACTGGGAGGGACTGGGGGGAACTGGGATGGACTGGGAATGGACTGGGAGGGAACTGGGGGGAACTGGGATGGACTGGGGGGTACTGGGAGGGACTGGGAAGGGACTGGGATAAACTGGGATGGAACTGGGAGGGACTGGGAATGGAACTGGGATGGACTGGAGCCATACTGGGGCCATACTGGGAGTTGGCAGGCTGATACTGGGCTACACTGGGGCCATACTGGGAATGACTGGGGCCATACTGGGAATGACTGGGGCCATACTGGGATGGACTGGGGCCGTACTGGGATGGACTGGGGCCATACTGGGATGGACTGGGGCCATACTGGGAATCACTGGGGCCATACTGGGAATCACTGGGGCCTGTACTGGGATGGACTGGGACATACTGGGATGGACTGGGGCCGTACTGGGATGGACTGGGGCCATACTGGGAATGACCGTAGCCATACTGGGATGGACTGGGAGGGACTGGGAATGACTGGGGCCATACTGGGATGGACTGGGGCCATACTGGGATGGACTGGGGCCGTACTGGGATGGACTGGGGCCATACTGGGATGGACTGGGGCCATACTGGGATGGACTGGGGCCATACTGGGAATCACTGGGGCCATACTGGGAATGACTGGGGCCATACTGGGATGGACTGGGGCCATACTGGGAATGACTGGGGCCATACTGGGATGGACTGGGCCATACTGGGAATGACTGGGGCCATACTGGGAGGAGACTGGTCCATACTGGGAGGAGACTGGTCCATACTGGTCCATGGGATGGACTGGTCCATACTGGTCCATAAAACTGCCCAGCCCCCACTCCCAGTATCCCCCTCCCCTTTGCCCCGCCCCCTCCATTGGCCCCCCCACTTTTTGCCTCTTGGCCCCGCCCCCTCCATTGGCCCCTCCCATCCCTTGGCCATGGCCCCGCCCCTCCCTGGCCCCGCCCCTCCCGGAAGCACAAACAGCACTGGGGGGGGAGGGGCGCCTTTATTGACACGGGGGGAACGCGGGAACGGCCCCACCTGGGCAGGTGAGCTCAGGTAATGCCCTGGCACCCCTCAGGTACCCCCCAGGTACCCCCTGGCACCCCTCACCTGGGCAGGTGAGCTCAGGTAACCCCAGGTACCCCCTGGCACCCCCCAGGTAACCCCTGGCACCCCTCACCTGGGCAGGTGAGCTCAGGTACCCCAGGTAACTTCACCTGGGCAGGTGTGCCCAGCACCCCCCAGGTACCCCTGGCACCCCTCACCTGGGCAGGTGAGCTCAGGTACCCCCCGGCACCCCCCAGGTACCCCTCACCTGGGCAGGTGAGCTCCCCAGGTCCCCCAGGCACCCCTCACCCCCTCACCTGGGCAGGTGAGCTCAGGTACCCCCAGGTACCCCCTGGCACCCCTCACGTACCCCTCACCTGGGCAGGTGAGCTCAGGTAACGCCAGGTACCCCCAGGCACCCCTCACCTGGGCAGGTGAGCTCAGGTAACACCCAGGTACCCCCAGGCACCCCTCACCCGGGCAGGTGAGCTCAGGTAACGCCAGGTACCCCCTGGCACCCCTCACCTGGGCAGGTGAGCTCAGGTAACCCCTGGCACCCCCAGGTACCCCTGGCACCTCTCAGGTACCCCTCACCTGGGCAGGTGTGCTCAGGTAACGCCCAGGTACCCCTGGCACCCCTCACCTGGGCAGGTGAGCTCAGGTAACCCCTGGCACCTCTCACCTGGGCAGGTGTGCCCAGGTACCCCCCGGCACCCCCAGGTACCCCTCACCTGGGCAGGTGTGCTCAGGTAACGCCAGGTACTCACTGGCACCTCTCAGGTACCCCTCACCTGGGCAGGTGTGCCCAGGTACCCCCTGGCACCTCTCAGGTACCCCCTGGCACCCCCTCCCCTCCTGGGCAGGTGTGTGCACAGGTAACGGGCCAGGTAGGCACTGGAACACCTGGGGGGTCTCAGGTGGGCCCCTCACCTGGGCCCAGGTGAACACTGACATGTCCCATTGGCACCTCCTCAGTGTCCAGGTGGGCACCGGGCACCTCTGACACACCCAGGTGGGCACTGACATGTCCAGGTGGGCACTGGGAACCTCTGCCATGCCCAGGTGAGCACCTGGGGGTGTCCAGGTGGGCACCGGCACCCCAAGGAATGTCCATGGTCTCCAGGTGAGCACTGGGCACCTCTGACACGTCCAGGTGGGCACTGGGCACCTCCAAGGTGTGTCCAGGTGGGCACTGGGCACCTGTGCAGTCTCCAGGTGGGCACTGGGCACCTCCAAGGTGTGTCCAGGTGGGCACTGGGAATGTCCATGGTCTCCAGGTGGGCACTGGGCACCTCTGCCATGCCCAGGTGAGCACTGATATGTCCAGGTGGGCACTGGGCACCTCCAGGTGGGCACCAGGCACCTCTGACACGTCCAGGTGGGCACTGGGCACCTCCAAGGTGTCTCCAGGTGGGCACTGGGCACCTCTGACATGTCCAGGTGGGCACTGGGCACCTCCAGGTGAGCACTGGGCACCTCTGTGGTCTCCAGGTGGGCACTGGGCACTTCCTAGGGGGGCTCCAGGTGCACCTCTGTGGGCCCCAGGTGGGCACCTGGTACCTTTGACGTGTCCAGGTGGGCACCGGGCACCTCCTCAGTGGTCTCCAGGTGGGCACTGGGCACTTCCAGGTGGGCATTGGGCACTTCCAGGTGGACACTGGGCAGTTCCGAGGTGTCCAGGTGGGCATCGGTCACCTCTGAGGTGTCCAGGTGGACATCGGCCATCTGGGTGGGTTCCAGGTGTGCACTGGGCACCTCCATGGTCTCCAGGTGGACACTGGGCAGTTCCAGGTGGGCATCGGTCATCTCGGTGGTCTCCAGGTGGGCACTGGGCACCTCTGAGGTTTCCAGGTGGGCACTGGGCACCTCTGAGGTGTCCAGGTGTGCACTGGGCACCTCCATGGTCTCCAGGTGGACACTGGGCAGTTCCAGGTGGGCACTGGGCACCTCTGAGGTGTCCAGGTGGACATCGGCCATCTGGGTGGGTTCCAGGTGGGCACTGGGCACCTCTGAGCTCTCCAGGTGGACACTGGTCATCTCACTCGTCTCCAGGTGGGCACTGGGCACCTCCTCCATGGTCTCCAGGTGGACACCGGGCAGCTCCGAGGTGTCCAGGTGGACATCGGTCACTTCCGTGGTGTCCAGGTGGGCATTGGTCACCTCTGTGGTCTCCAGGTGGACACTGGGCAGCTCTGAGGTGTCCAGGTGGGCATCAGTTATCTCATTGGTCTCCAGGTGGGCATCGGTCATCTCTGAGGTCTCCAGGTGGGCATCAGTCACCTCTGAGGTGTCCAGGTGGACACTGGGCAGCTCTGTGGGTTCCAGGTGGGCATCGGTCATCTTGGTGGTCTCCAGGTGGGCATTGGTCACCTCTGACACGTCCAGGTGGGCATTGGTCACCTCTGTGGGTTCCAGGTGGACACTGGGCAGTTCTGAGGTCTCCAGGTGGACACTGGGCAGCTCTGAGGTATCCAGGTGGGCATTGGTCACCCCTGACCTCTCCAGGTGGGCATCGGTTATCTCATTGGTCTCCAGGTGGGCATTGGTCATCTCTGAGGTCTCCAGGTGGACATTGGTCACTTCCATGGTCTCCAGGTGGACATCGGTCACCTCTGATGTTTCCAGGTGGACACTGGGCAGCTCTGAGGTGTCCAGGTGGGCATTGGTCACCCCTGACCTCTCCAGGTGGGCATCGGTCATCTCACTCATCTCCAGGTGGGCACCGGGCACCTCCTCAGTGGTCTCCAGGTGGTCCGAGGGCACCTCTGAGGTCTCCAGGTGGACACTGGGCATCTCTGGGGGTTCCAGGTGCGCACTGGTCATCACGGTGGTCTCCAGGTGGACATCGGTCATGTCATTGGTCTCCAGGTGGGCATCGGTCATGTCATTGGTCTCCAGGTGGGCATTGGTCACCTCTGAGGTGTCCAGGTGGACATTGGTCATCTCAGTGGGTTCCAGGTGGACATCAGTCACCTCATGGTCTCCAGGTGGGCACTGGGCACCTCCTCCATGTTCTCCAGGTGGACATCGGTCACCTCTGAGATGTCCAGGTGGACATCGGTCACCTCTGTGGTCTCCAGGTGGACACTGGGCAGCTCGGTGGCCTGGTGGGCATTGGTCACCCCTGACGCCACCAGGTGGACAAGTGGTGGCAACACCTGGATCTCCAGGTTGGCACCGGCACCTCCTGGAGTGGGACATCAGGTGGTCCTGCAGGTGGTGGCTGAGGTGGAGCCAGGTGGACACTGGGCACCTGGGGTTCCAGGTGCACTGGCCTGGAGGTGGTCAGGTGGACACCTCACCTGCCTGGGTCTGCACACCTGTGCCACCTGGGGTGGTGGTGGTCAACACCTGGGTGGGCATTGGTCACCTCTGAGGTGGTCCACCTGGTGGACATTGGTCATCTCACCTGTCTCCAGGCACACCCTGATGTCACCAGGGGGGGTGGGCACCTCCTCCATGTTCTGGAGGTGGACACCTGTGCCACCTGGGGTCCAGGTGGACATCAACACCTGGGCTGGACGACACTGGTCACCTCACCTGCCTGGAGCTGGACACCTGTGCCACCTGGGGGTGGTGGCAACACCTGGAGCTGCACGTTGGTCACCTCACCTGCCTGGAGCTGCCCACCTGTGCCACCTGGGGGTGGTGGCAACACCTGGAGCTGGACGTTGGTGACTTCAAGTGGTGCTGGCAGCACCTGGAGCTGCACACCTGAGCCACCTGAAGGTGGTGGTGGCAACACCTGGAGCTGGACGTTGGTGACCTCACCTGCCTGGAGCTGGACATTGGTGACTTCCGAGGGCACTGGGAGCACCTGGAGCTGCAGCCCTGTCACACCTGTCACACCTGTCACACCTGTCATACCTGTCACACCTGTCACACCCACACCTGTCACACCTGTCACACCTGTCACACCTGCACTTGTCACACCTGTCACACCCACACCTGTGACACCTGTGACACCTGCCACACCCGCACTTGTCACACCTGTCACACCCACACCTGTCACACCTGTCACCTCTCTGCCCTGCAGCTGGACACTGGTGACCTCTGGGGCCACCGGCAGCACCTGGAGCTGGACACCTGTCACACCTGTCACACCTGCCACACCTGTCACACCTGTCACACCTGCCACACCTGTGACCCCTGTCACACCTGCCACACCTGTGACCCCTGTCACACCTGGGACCCCTACACCTGCCACACCTGCTACGCCTACACCTGCCACCCCTGTAAGCCCTGTGACACCTGTGACCCCTGTCACACCTACACCTGCCACACCTGGGACCCCTGTGACACCAACACCTGTCACACCTGTCACACCTGTCACCCCTGTCACACCTGTCAGCCCTGGCATACCCACACCTGCCACGCCTCCACTTGTTACACCTGCCACACTTGTCACACCTACACCTGTCCCACCTGCACCTGCCACACCTGTCACACCTGTCACCTCAGCCACATGCACCCCTACACCTGTCACACCTGTCACACCTGTCACCCCTACGCCTGTCACACCTGTCACACCTGTCACACCTGCACCTGTCACACCTGTCAGCCCTGTCACACCTGTCACACCTGCCACCCCTACGCTTGTTACACCTGCCACACCTGTCACACCTACACCTGTCACACCTGTCACACCTGTCACACCTGTCACCTCAGCCACATGCACCCCTACACCTGTCACACCTGTCACACCTGTCACCCCTACACCTGTCACACCTGTCACCCCAGCCACCTGCACCCCCGCTGCCGCCCCCTCCCTCCCCGCCCCAGGTAGGAGCAGGACGCTCTGCCAGGTGCGCTGCCCCCTGCCCACCTGCGCCAGGTGCGGCCGGGCGTGGCCGGGCGTGGCCGGCACCAGCAGCACCTTGCGAGGACAGGCGCCGCCGGGGCCGGGCAGCACCAGGTAAGCGCCGGCGGGCACAGGCGCGGCAGCGCCAGGTGCGGCGGCAGCGCCAGGTGCGCGTCGCGGGGCGGGGCCGTGCGTGCGCAGGTGCCGCTGCAGGTAGGCGGCCATGACGAAGGCCTTGGGACAGGTGGGGCAGCGGAAGGGCCGCGCCGCCGAGTGCGTGCGCCGGTGCAGGTGCAGGTTGGACGAGTGCGTGAAGCTCTTGCCGCAGGTGGCGCAGGTGTACGGCCGCTCGCCCGTGTGCACCCGCAGGTGCTGCCGCAGGTTGGTGGCCTGGGCGAAGCCCTTGCCGCAGGTGTCGCAGGTGTGCGGGCGCTCACCTGTGTGGGTGTGGCGGTGGCGCCGCAGGCTGGAGGAGTTCTTGAAGGCCTTGGGGCAGGTGGGGCAGCGCCGCCACCTGAGTGCCGCCGCAGGTGGTAATTGCAGCGACGCCCACTTGAAGGTGAGGCGGCACTGGGCGCACCTGAAGGCGCGCAGCCCCGTGTGCACGCGCAGGTGAGTCTGCAGCAGCGAGGAGCGCTTGAAGCTCTTGCCGCAGGTGGAGCAGGTGTAGGGGCGCTCACCTGTGTGGTCGCGCAGGTGGTAGCGCAGCCCCGAGGAGCCCTTGAAGGCCTTGCCGCACTCGCCGCACCTGTACGGCCGCTCGGGCGGGGCCGGCGCCTCGGCCTCACCTGGCGCGGGCGGGGCTCGGGGCCGCTCGTGGCCGGGCAGGTGTCGCGCCAGCCCCGAGCCGTTCTTGAAGCTCTTGCCGCAGGTGAGGCAGCGGTGGGGCGGGGCCGGGGGCGGGGCTGGCGTCGCTGTCACCTCCTGCTCGGCACAGGTGAGCCCCAGCGGCCTCCAGAGCGGCTCAGGTGAGGCGGCGCCGGGCGGGCGGGCCCTGCAGGTGCCTCTGCGGGCAGGTGCGCGAGGCCAAGGGCGTGGCGCAGGCGGGGCACTGCGGGGCGGGGCCGTGCGTGCGCCGGTGCAGGTGCAGGTTGGACGAGTGCGTGAAGCTCTTGCCGCAGGTGGCGCAGGTGTACGGCCGCTCGCCCGTGTGCACCCGCAGGTGCTGCCGCAGGTTGGTGGCCTGGGCGAAACCCTTGCCGCAGGTGTCGCAGGTGTGCGGGCGCTCACCTGTGTGGGTGTGGCGGTGGCGCCGCAGGCTGGAGGAGTTCTTGAAGGCCTTGGGGCAGGTGGGGCAGCGGTAGGGCCGCTCACCTGAGTGCTGCCGCAGGTGGTACTGGTAGTGCGACGCCCACTTGAAGGTGAGGCCGCACTGGGCGCACCTGAAGGCGCGCAGCCCCGTGTGCACGCGCAGGTGAGTCTGCAGCAGCGAGGAGCGCTTGAAGCTCTTGCCGCAGGTGGAGCAGGTGTAGGGGCGCTCACCTGTGTGGCCCCGCAGGTGGTAGAGGAGGGCGGAGGAGCCCTTGAAGGCCTTGGGGCACTCGGGGCACTTGTAGGGGCGCTCACCTGTGTGGCTGCGCAGGTGATGCGCCAGGCGCGAGGACCAGCGGAAGGATTTGCCGCACTCCCGGCAGGTGAAGGGGTGCTCGGGGGCACCTGCGGGGGGCGCCGCGCCCGCCATGGCCGCACCTGGGGGGGACACGGCCGCAGGTGAGAGCACAAACCTGGGACAGGTGAGAGCACAGAGCTGGGACAGGTGAGAGCCCAAACCTGGGACAGGTGAGAGCACAGAGCTGGGACAGGTGAGAGCACAGAGCTGGGACAGGTGAGAGCACAGAGCTGGGACAGGTGAGAGCCCAAACCTGGGACAGGTGAGAACCCTGACCTGACACTGGGACAGGTGAGAGCACAGAGCTGGGACAGGTGAGAGCACAGACCTGGGACAAGTGAGAACCCTGACCTGACACAGGTGAGAGCACAGAGCTGGGACAGGTGAGAGCACAGACCTGGGACAAGTGAGAACCCTGACCTGACACAGGTGAGAGCACAGAGCTGGGACAGGTGAGAGCACAGAGCTGGGACAGGTGAGAGCCCAAACCTGGGACAGGTGAGAACCCTGACCTGACACACGTGAGAGCACAGAGCTGACACAGGGACAAGTGAGAGCCCAGACCTTGGGCAGGTGAGAGCCCTGACCTGGCACAGGTGAGAGGCCAGACATGGCACAGGTGAGAGCCTGCACATGACTCACATGAGAGACCAGACCCAAAACACGGGGACAGGTGAGAGCCCACACCTGACAGAGCTGAGAGCCCAAACCTGAAACAGGTGAGAGCCCAGACCCAACAGATGGGGAGAGGTGAGAGTCCAGATCTGGGACAGGTGAGACACCAGACGCAATGTACAGACAGGTGAGAGCCCAGACATCAAACATGAGGGACAGGTGAGAGCCTGCACCTGACACAGGTGAGAGCCCAAACATGGACCATGAGGGACAGGTGAGAGCCCAAACCTGACACAGGTGACAGCCCAAACATGGACCATGAGGGACAGGTGAGAGCCCAAACATGGGGGACAGGTGAGAGCCCAGAGGGCTCAGCCCTGAGGGAGCAGGTGAGACCTCCAGACCAAGGGGACACAGGCACAGGTGAGAGCCCGGACATGAGACACAGACACAGGTGAGAGCCTACACCTGACACAGGTGAGAGCCCAGACCTGGGACAGGGGGGACAGGTGAGAGCCCAGACCTGGGACAAGTGAGAACCCAGCCATGAAACATAGGAGGCAGGTGAGAGTCCACATGGCAAACATGGGGACAGGTGAGGCCCCAATCCCAGCACAGGTGAGACCCCAGCCCCATCCCAGGTGTGCAGGTGAGACCCCAAACCCGATCCGGAGGGCGTGGCCAAACAGCGGGCGTGGCCAGATCGCACCAGGCTCCGCCCCTTTATATAGGCCGCGCCCCGCCCCTCACCGCCCTCAGGCCCCGCCCCTTTCCCCTCAGCCCCTTCAGGCCCCGCCTCCTCCAGGCCCGCCCCGCGCAGGCGCCGCCGCCGCGGCCCCGCCGCTTCCTCCTCCTTCTCCTCCTCCTCCTGCCCCGCTCCCCGCTCACCTGCGGGGCTCGCGGGGGCTCCGCCGGGGCCGGAGCCGGGCCAGGACCGGGAAAAAACCGGGTTAGAACCGGGCCCGGCGCTGCCGCCGCCGCCGCGCAACGCCCGGGCCGCGGCGCCTCACGAGGCCACGCCCCCTCCGCCTCACGAGGCCGCGCCCCCTCCGCCTTCCCGCCTTCGCCGCCGCCAATCAGGCCGCGCCAAATTGGGCCAGGCCACGCCCCTCCCTTCTCCCGGAAACGCGCGTAGTGCACGTTGGGTAATGTAGTCCCCAGCCGGAGCCTGGTCTAGCGGCTCGTACTGGGTTGCACTGGTTTGTACTGGGTTGTACTGGGTTGTACTAGTCTGTAATGGTTTCTATTGGTTTGTACTGGTTTGTATTAGTTTATACTGGTCTATACTGGTTTGTACTGGTCTGTACTGGGTTGTACTGGTCTGTAATGGTTTCTACTGATTTGTACTGGTTTGTATTAGTTTATACTGGTCTATACTGGTTTGTACTGGGTTGTACTGGTATGTACTGGTTTGTATTAGTTCATACTGGTATATACTGGTCTGTACCGATTTCTACTGGCCCATATGGGTTTATACTGGTCCATACTGGTTTGTACTGTTTATACTGGTTTCTGCTGGTCTGTACTGGTCCATAGTGGTTTATACTGGCTATACTGGTCTGTACTGGTTTTTCCTGGTCCGTGCTAGTCCGTACTGGTTTCTACTGGGTTTTACTGGGTTTTATTGAGCTTTTACTGTCACGTCACTGATGTCACGGTGCAGGGTGTGACATCACAGTGGTTGGTGTGACATCACTGTGGTGGGTGTGACGTCACAGAGTTGAGTGTGACATCACTATGTAAGTGTGACATCACTGTGGTGGGTGTGACGTCACAGAACTGAGTATGACGTCACAGTGGTGGGTGTGACGTCACGGTGCAGGGTGTGACGTCACAGCGCGGAAGGCTCTGGGTGATGTCACAGGTGTCACTGACCCCTGGTGTGGGTTGGGTGGGACAGAGGGGACAGCCAGGGGTCATGGGGTCATCGAGGGGTCATCGCTGAGGTCACCTGTACAGTGGGGACAACCTGGAGAGACACAGTGACACCGGTCACCAGGGGTCACCATGGGTCACCATGGAGGCCAGGGGTCACCATGGATGGAGATGGACCAAGAGGAGTCAATGTGGGTCACCATGGATGGAGATGGATCAAGATGGTCCAAGAGGGGTCACCACAGGTCACCATGGGTCACCATGGTTGACACTGGTCAATGGAGATGAACCAACAACGTGGGTCACCATGGATGGAGATGGATCAAGATGGTCCAAGAGGAGACAACGTGGGTCACCATGGATTGACACTGGTCAATGAGGAACCAACGTGGGTCACCATGGATGGAGATGGATCAAGAGGAGACAACGTGGGTCACCATGGATGGAGATGGATCAAGAGGAGACAACGTGGGTCACCATGGATGGAGATGGATCAAGATGGGCCAAGAGGAGACAACGTGGGTCACCATGGATTGACACTGGTCAATGAGGAACCAACGTGGGTCACCATGGATGGAGATGGATCAAGAGGAGACAACGTGGGTCACCATGGATTGACACTGGTCAACGAGGAACCAACGTGGGTCACCATGGATGGAGATGGATCAAGAGGAGACAACGTGGGTCACCATGGATTGACACTGGTCAATGAGGAACCAACGTGGGTCACCATGGATGGAGATGGACCATCATGGACCAAGAGGAGTAAACATGGGCCAACATGGATCAAGATGGACCACGAGGAGTCAACGTGGGCCAACATGGATCGACAGGGTTCAATGAGTCAACGTGGGTCAACATGGATCGACAGGGTTCAATGAGTCAAGGTGGGTCACCATGGATGGAGGTGGATTGAGATGGACCAAGACGAATCAACACGGGCCAACATGGATCATCATGGACAGCGAGGACTCAACGTGGATCACCATGGATCAACAGGAGTCTACAGGAGTCAACGTGGGTCAACATGGATGGAGATGGACCAGGAGGAGTCACCATGGATCACCATGGATCAACAGGAGTCTACGGGAGTCAACATGGGCCAACATGGATGGACACTGATCAAAATGGGCCAAGAGGAGTCAATGGAGATCACCATGGATCAACAGGAGTCAACGTGGGTCAACATGGATGGAGATGGACCAGGAGGAGTCACCATGGGTCACCATGGATCAACAGGAGTCAACAGGAAGCTACATGGGTGAACATGGATGGAGATGGATTGAGATGGACCAAGATGAATCAACACGGGCCAACATGGATCATCATGGAGATGGACGAGGGCCAAGAGGAGTCAATGTGGGTCACCATGGATGGACAGTGATCAACGAATCAACGTGGGTCACCATGGATGGAGATGGACCAGGAGGAGTCACCATGGGTCACCATGGATCAACAGGAGTCAACAGGAAGCTACATGGATGAACATGGATGGACACGGACCCTCATGGACCAAGAGGAGTCAACATGGATGGAGATGGATCAAAATGGGCCAGGAGGAATCAACGTGGGTCACCATGGATGGACCCAGACCATCATGGACCATGAGGAGTCAACGTGGGTCACCATGGATCAACAGGGGTCCATGAGTCACCGTGGGTCACCATGGATGGACACGGATCAAGATGGACCAGGAGGAGTCACCGTGGGTCAGCATGGATGGAGATGGATCAAAATGGGCCAGGAGGAGTCAACGTGGGTCACCATGGATGGACCCAGACCATCATGGACCATGAGGAGTCAGCGTGGGTCACCATGGATCGACAGGGGTCCATGAGTCACCGTGGTTCACCATGGATGGACACGGATCAAGATGGACCAGGAGGAGTCACCATGGGTCACCATGGACGAACAGGAGTCCACAGGAATCCTCGTGGGTCACCATGGATGGACACAGACCACCATGGGTCAGGAGGAGTCCACGTGGGTCACCATGGATGGAGATGGACCAAGAGGAGTCACCGTGGATCACCATGGACCAACAGGAGTCCACAGGAATCCACGTGGGCCACCATGGGTGGAGATGGGCCAAGAGGAGTCACCATGGGTCACCATGGACCAACAGGAGTCAACAGGAATCCACGTGGGTCACCATGGATGGACACAAACCACCATGGGTCAGGAGGAGTCCACGTGGGCCACCATGGATGGAGATGGACCAAGAGGAGTCACCGTGGATCACCATGGACCAACGGGAGTCCACAGGAATCCACGTGGGCCACCATGGATGGAGATGGACCAAGAGGAGTCACTGTGGGTCACCATGGACCAACAGGGGTCCACAGGAATCCACGTGGGCCACCATGGGTGGACATGGCCCCTGAGGAATCAGCGTGGGCCACCATGGGTGGACAGGGGTCAAGGAGTCGCCATTGGTCACCATGGATGGACACCCACCATCATGGGCCAAGAGGAGTCCCCATGGGAGGGATCAACAGGGGTCCAGGAATCTACAGGGGGATCCCCACCATGGGTCAGGGGACTCTGGGGACATTGGGGACATTGGGGTCGCTTTGGGGACATTGGGGACATTGGGGTCCCTTTGAGGACATTGGGGACATTGGGGTCCCTTTGGGGACATTGGGGACATTGGGTTCCCTTTGGGGACATTGAGGTCCCCATGGGGATCCCTGTGGGGACATTGGGGACATTGGGTTCCCTCTGGGGACATTGGGGACATTGGGGTCCCTCTGGGGACATTGGGGTCCCTCATGGGGATCCTTGTGGGGTCTGTGGGGACTTTGGGGACATTGAGGTCCCCATGGGGATCCCTGTGGGGACATTGGGGACATTGGGTTCCCTTTGGGGACATTGGGGTCCCTCATGGGGATCCTTGTGGGGTCTGTGGGGACTTTGGGGACATTGAGGTCCCCATGGGGATCCCTGTGGGGACTTTGGGGTCCCTCTGGAGACACTGGGGTCCCTCTGGTGACACTGGGGTCCCCATGGGGGTCTCTTTGGGGACTTTGGGAACACTGGGGACACTGGGATCCCTTTGGGGACACTGAGGTCCCTTTGGTGACATTGGGGGGTCCTTTTGGGGACATTGGGGTCTTTTTGGGGACACTGGGGTCCCTTTGGTGACACTGGGATCCCTTCGGTGACATTGGAGACCCCTGTGGTGACATTGTGGGGTCCCTTTGGGGCCACTGGGGACATTGTGGGGTCCCTTTGGGGACACTGGGGTCCCTTCGGTGACATTGGAGATCCCTGGGGACACTGGGGGGTCCTTTGGGACCACTGGGGACCCTTTGGTGACGTTGGGGGTCCCTTTGGGGACACTGGGGTCCCTTTGGTGACATTGGGGGGTCCCTTTGGGGACATTGGGGTCCCCATGGTGACACTGGGGTCCCTTCAGTGACATTGGAGATCCCTGTGGTGACATTGTGGGGTCCCTTTGGGACCATTGGGGACATTGTGGGGTCCCTTTGGGGACACTGGGGTCCCTTTGGTGACATTGGGGTCCCCCTGGGGCTCCCCAAGGTCCCGCAGCACCCCCGGTCCGCCAGGGGGCGCCCCCGCCGCTCTCCCATCTCTATGGCGGCCGGGGGGCGCTCTGGGCCCCTCTCTATGATCCGCTTCCGGTCCGCTCCGGCGGAAGTGACGTCAGAGAGCGGCGGCGGCGGGAGCCGAGCGAGGTGTGGGGGAGGGGCCGAGGGGGGGAGGTCCCGGGGGGGGGTTTTGGGGTGGGGGAGGGGCAGGGTCGGGCCGGGAGGTCCCGAGGGGTCCCGGGGGGGGGGGCGGGAAAGGCTCCGGGGTTCCGGCTGCGGGGACAGCTCGGGGACATCCCGCCGTCCCTCGGGGTGATGTCATCGGCGCGCCGTGACGTCACGCGGGCTGTCCCCGGGCCCCGGTGACGTCACACGGGCTGTCCCCACCTTCCCGCGGTGTCCCCATCGGTGTCCTCAGGCGCTGGTGACGTCACAGAGGGTGTCCCCAGCCCCGGTGACGTCACCAGCCCCGTGTCTCTGTCCCCAGGTCCCGCCAGCCTCGCCGCTGTCCCCGCCGGTGTCCCCGTGTGTGTCCCCAGCACTGCCAGCCCGGTGTCCCCTCTGTCCTTTCTGTCCCCCCCTGTCCCAGTGTCCCCAGTGTCCCCTCTGTCCCCTCTGTCCCCAGTGTCCCCAGTGTCCCCTCTGTCCTCTCTGTCCCAGTGTCCCCAGTGTCCCCAGTGTCCCCAGCATCTCCGGCTCTTGCCGTGTCCCAGCTGTCACTGCCATCTCTGTGTCCCCTCTGTCCCCACTGTGTCCCCTCTATCCCTGTGTCCCCAAGTCCCCAGTGTCCCCCCTGTGTCCCAGTGTCCCCAGGGTCCCCTCTGTCCCCACATCCCAGTGTCCCCTCTGTCCCTTCGAGTCCCTGAGTTCCCAGTGTCCCTCTGTCCCCAGTGTCCCCTCTATCCCCAGTGACCCCAGTGTCTCTGTGTCTCCAGCACCCCAGTGTCCCCACCATCCCCTCTATCCCTGTCCCCCCCCATTGTCCCCGTGTCCCCCCCGCCATTGTCCCCCCCCCCCCGCCATTGTCCCCGTGTCCCCTGCCATTATCCCCGTGTCCCCTGCCATTGTCCCACGACAAGTCCCCCCATTGTCCCATGTGTCCCCCTCATTGTCCCCGTGTCCCCCACCATTGTCCCCGTGTCCCCCGGGCAGTCCCCGTGTCCCCCCTCATTGTCCCCATGTCCCCCCCTCATTGTCCCTGTGCCCCCACCATTGTCCCTGTGTCCCCCCACCATTGTCCCCTGTGTCCCCCCCGGGATGTCCCCGTGCCCCTCCCCCATTATCCCTGTGTCCCCCACCATTGTCCCCCGTGTCCCCCCACCATTGTCCCCGGTGTCCCCCGTGTCCCCTCTGTCCCCCAGTGTCCCCTCTATCCCCAGTGACCTCGGAGTGTCTCTGTGTCCCCAGCACCCCAGTGTCCCCACCATTATCCCCGTGTCCCCCCCACCATTGTCCCCGTGTCCCCCGCCATGGATTGTCCCCTGTGTCCCCCCACATTATCCCCAGCCCCCGGGCTGTCCCCTGACACCCCCCACATTGTCCCCACTGTCCCCCCCCCCCCCTCCCCACGTGTCCCACGGAGATGCCCATTGTCCCGTGTCCCCATTGTCCCCCAGTGTCCCCAGTGTCCCCCTCTGTCCCCAGTCCCCCTCTATCCCCAGTGACCCCAGTGACCGCAGTGTCTGTGTGTCCCCAGGCTCCCCACCCTCCTTGTGTCCCCGTGTCCCTCTGTCCCCCGTGTCCCCTCTGTCCCCCAGTGTCCCCTCTATCCCCAGTGACCCCAGTGTCTCTGTGTCCCCAGTGTCCCCTCTGTCCCCTTTATCCCCATTGTCCCTGTGTCCCCCAGTGTCCCTCTGTCCCCCAGTGTCCCCTATCCCCTCAGGACCCCAGTGTCCCTGGGGGCACACCTGGGGGGCCCCGTGTCCCTCTGTCCCCCAGTGTCCCCTCTGTCCCCCTATCTCCTCATCCCCAGTGACCCCAGTGACCCCAGTGTCTCCTGTCCCCAGACACCCCAGTGTTCCCATCCCCTCCTGGGGACCACCTGGGGACAGTCCCCCACCTGGGGACAGACACAGACCCCTGGGGACCCACCTGGGGACACATTGTCCCCTGCAAGAACTACAGCAAGTCCATCCCCACCATTGGCCCCTGGGGACCCCCCTCATTGTCCCCGGGGACATGGGGACACACTCCGAACCATTGTCCCCGTTCATCCCCCCCTGGGGACACATTGTCCCCTGGGGACACCCTCATTGTCCCCGGGGACACCCGGGGACAGACACATGCCGGACGCTGGGACACCTGGGGACACACCTGCGGGGCATGGGGACACACCTGGGGATATGGGGACACACCTGGGGACATGGGGACACACCTGGGGACAGACACAGACACACCTGGGGACATGGGGACACACCCGCAAGAACTACAGCAAGCACATGTTCATCCACTCAAGTGGGCACACCTGGGGACACACCTGGGGACACACCTGGGGGCATGGGGACACACCTGGGGACACACCTGGGTACATGGGGACATACCTGCAAGAACTACAGCAAGCACATGTTCATCCACTCAGGTGAGCGCACCTGGGGACACACCTGGGGACATGGGGACACACCTGGGGACATGGGGACACACCTGGGGACACACCTGGGGACACACCTGGGGACATGGGGACACACCTGGAGACATGGAGACACACCTGGGGGACACCTGGGGACATGGGGACATGCGTGGGGACACAGCTGGGACACCTGGGGGTCCTAGGGCCCTGTTTTGGCCCATGTTGACCTGTTGCAATCCGCGTTGACCTGCATTGACCCATGTTGGCCCACACTGACCCAGTTTGGCCCATATTGATCCGCGTTGACCCAGTTTGGCCCATGTTGACCCACATTGATCTGTTTTGGCCCATGTTGACCCATGTTGGCCTGTACCGATCCATGTTGACCCACATTGACCTACAGCGGCAGCCTGGTGGTGGCCCACATTGACCCAGGCGCTTGCCCATTTGGCCCATGACCCATATTGACATGTCCACGTGGCCCATTGACCCACACTGACCCACTTTGGCCCATGTTGACCCACACCGCCTGTTGACCGTACTGATCCATGTTGGGATCCATGCAGATCCCACACTGGCCCAGTTTGGCTCATGTTGAACCACATTGACCGGAGAGTTGGCCCACATTGACGAGATCATCCCATGTTGGCGCCCAGGCGCCCATTTTGGCCCATGTTGGCCCACATTGATCCACGCCCATGTTCACCTGATTGATTGAGGCGGCCGACCCACACTGTTTGACCCACAGATGGCCCACACTGGAGATGGCCACGGAGGTGACCCACACTGGCCCACTGACCCACATTGCAGGCCCACATGACCACCCAGATGGGCCCACTGATGGCCACGGAGGTGACCCACGGAGATGGCCCACATGCCCACACTGACCCACTGGCCAGACCCCACTGACCACGGAGATGACCACGGAGCTGGGCACGGAGATGACCGCGAAGCTGGCCAGACCGCTGACCACGGAGCTGGGCACGGAGATGGCCACGGGGATGACCACGAAGCTGTCCAGGCCGCTGACCACAGCGCTGACCCCGTCCCTGACCACAGAGGTGGGCATGGAGCTGGGCACGGAGCTGGGCACAGGACTGACCACAGAACTGACCACGAAGATGACCACGGAGCTGGGCACGCCGCTGACCACAGAACTGACCACAGAATTGTCCACACCACTGGCCACACCACTGACCCCATCTGTGACCACAGAACTGACCCCATCCCTGACCACGCCACTGACCACAGAGATGCCCACAGAGATGCCCACGGACGGCCCCAGCGGGCACACCTGGGGACAGCGCCAGCCTGACCCACACTGGCGCCACCTCCACAAAGAGGAGCACACCTGGAGGAGGATGAGGAGGATGAGGATGAGGAGGATGAGGAGGAGGAGGAGGCGGAGGAGGAAGGAGCCCCTCAGGAAGGCGTCGCGGCCTCGCTGTCCCTGCCGTGTTTTGGCGCCGCCGCCGAGGCATGGCGGCTGGTGCCGCCTGGGAGGACCCACATTGGGTCGCATTGGGGCCCCCGGCGGGCGCCCACCTGCCCACCCTGGGGCCACACGGGGTCCACATTCATGGCCCCACTGCCCCCCCACACTGAGCCCCACTGAGCCGGGCACAGCCCCCCCCGTACCAGTGCGGGCACTGCCAGAAGAGCTTCAGCTCCCGCAAGAACTACAGCAAGCACATGTTCATCCACTCAGGTGAGCGCACCTGGGGACACCTGGGGGCACACCTGGGGACAGGGGGACACACCTGGGGACACACCTGGGGACACACCTGCGGGGCATGGGGACACACCCGCAAGAACTACAGCAAGCACATGTTCATCCACTCAGGTGAGCGCACCTGGGGACACACCTGGGGACACACCTGGGGACACACCTGGGGACACACCTGGGGACATGGGGACACACCCGCAAGAACTACAGCAAGCACATGTTCATCCACTCAGGTGAGCGCACCTGGGGACACACCTGGGGACATGGGGACACAGCTGAGGTCATGGGGACACACCTGGGGACACAGCTGGGGACAGACACAGACACACCTGGGGACAGCTGGGACACCTGGGGACACACCTGCGGGGCATGGGGACACACCTGCGGGGCATGGGGACACACCTGGGGACATGGGGACACACCTGGGGACAGCTGGGACACCTGGGGACACACCAACAGGGGGGACACACCTGGGGATACTGGGGACACCTGGGGACATGACCCACACACCCTGGGGACAGACACAGACACACCTGGGGACATGGGGACACAGATGGGGACAGACACAGACACACCTGGGGACACACCCACAAGAACTACAACAAGCACATGTTCATCCACTCAGGTGAGCGCACCTGGGGGCAGGGGACACACCTGGGGACATGGGGACACACCTGGGGACACACCTGGGGGCATGGGGACACACCTGGGGACACACCTGGGGGCATGGGGACACACCTGGGGACAGACACAGACACACCTGGGGACATGGGGACACACCCACAAGAACTACAGCAAGCACATGTTCATCCACTCAGGTGAGCGCACCTGGGGACACACCTGGGGACACACCTGGGGGCATGGAGACACACCTGGGGACATGGGGACACACCTGGGGACATGCATGGGGACACACCTGGGGACAGACACAGACACACCTGGGACACACCTGGGGACAGGGGGACACAGCTGAGGGCATGGGGACACACCTGGGGACACACCTGCAAGAACTACAGCAAGCACATGTTCATCCACTCAGGTGAGCGCACCTGGGGACACACCTGGGGACACACCTGGGGACACACCTGGGGACATGGGGACACACCCACAAGAACTACAGCAAGCACATGTTCATCCACTCAGGTGAGCGCACCTGGGGACAGACACAGACACACCTGGGACACACCTGGAGACATGGAGACACACCTGGGGGACACCTGGGGACATGGGGACATGCGTGGGGACACAGCTGGGACACCTGGGGGTCCTAGGGCCCTGTTTTGGCCCATGTTGACCTGTTGCAATCCGTGTTGGCCCGCGTTGACCCATGTTGGCCCGCGTTGACCTGCATTGACCCAGTTTGGCCCATATTAACCTGCGTTGACCCAGTTTGGCCCATGTTGACCCACACTGACCCAGTTTGGCCCTTGTTGGCCCACATTGATCTGTTTTGGCCCATGTTGTCCCATGCTGGCCTGTATTGATCTATGTTGCCCCACATTGACCCAGTTTGGTCCATGTTGACCTGTACTGATCCATGTTGACCCACATTGACCCACGCTGACCCACTTTGGCTCATGTTGACCCACATTGACCCACTTTGGCTCATGTTGAACCACATTGACCCAGTTTGGCCCATGTTGGCCCACATTGATCTGTTTTGGCCCATGTTGACCTGTACTGATCCATGTTCACCCACATTGACCCACATTGACCCATGCTGACCCACTTTGGCTCATGTTGAACCACATTGACCCAGTTTGGCCCATGTTGACCTGTACTGACCCATTTTGACCCACGTTGACCCATGTTGATCCATGCTGGCCCATGTTGACCTGTATTGACCCATTTTGACCCATGTTGGCCCACGTTGACCCACACTGACCCATTTTGGCCCATGTTGGCCCACATTGATCCATTTTGGCCCACGTTCACCTGTATTGATTGATGTTGGCCCACACTGACCCACACTGACCCCACGTTGACCCACACTGGCCCATGTTGACCCACACTGACCCCCACATTGACCCACACCCATTGACCCACACTGATCCCACACTGACCCAGTTTGACCCACATTGACCCACACTGACCCACACTGACCCACACTGACCCACACTGACCCACATTGACCCACATTGACCCACATTGACCACACTGACCCACACTGACCCACATTGACCCACACTGACCCACATTGACCCACACTGACCCACACTGACCCACATTGACCCACACTGACCCACACTGACCCACACTTGACCCACACTTGACCCACACCCACTGATCCACTGACCCACATTGACCCACACTGACCCACATTGACCCACATTGACCCACACTTGACCCACACTTCACCACACCACCCACATTGACCCACACTGACCCACACTGACCCACACTGACCCACATTGACCCACATGACCCACACTGACCCACACTGACCCACACTGACCCACACTGACCCACATTGACCCACACTGACCCACACATTGACCCACACTGACCCACCCCCACACTGACCCACACACCCACACTGACCCACACTGACCCACACTGACCCACACTGACCCACACTGACCCACATTGACCCACACTGACCCACACTGACCCACACTGACCCACACTGACCCACACTGACCCACACTGACCCACACTGACCCACACTGACCCACATTGACCCACATTGACCCACACTGACCCACACTGACCCACACTGACCCACACTGCCCCACACTGACCCACACTGACCCACACTGACCCACACTGACCCACACTGACCCACCCACACTGACCCACACCACACTGACCCACACTGACCCACACTGACCCACACTGACCCACATTGACCCACACTGACCCACACTGACCCACATTGACCCACACTGACCCACACTGACCCACACTGACCCACACTGACCCACATTGACCCACACTGACCCACACTGACCCACATTGACCCACACTGACCCACACTGACCCACACTGACCCACATTGACCCACACTGACCAACACTGACCCACACTGACCCACACTGACCCACACTGACCCACACCCACACTGACACATTGACCCACACTGACCCACACTGACCCACACTGACCCACACTGACCCACACTGACCCACCCACACTGACCCACATTGACCCACACATTGACCCACACTGACCCACACATTGACCCACATTGACCCACACACCCACACTGACCCACACCACCCACACTGACCCACACTGACCCACATTGACCCACCCACTGACCCACACCCACCCACACTGACCCACACCCACATTGACCCACACACACTGACCCACACTGACCCACACTGACCCACATTGACCCACACTGACCCACACTGACCCACACTGACCCACACTGACCCACACTGACCCACACTGACCACACTGACCCACACTGACCCACACTGACCCACACTGACCCACACTGACCCACACTGACCCACACTGACCCACACTGACCCACACTGACCCACACTGACCCACACTGACCCACACTGACCCACACTGACCCACACACTGACCCACACTGACCCACACTGACCCACACATTGACCCACACTGACCCCACACTGACCCACACACTGACCCACACTGACCCACACTGACCCACACTGACCCACATGACCCACACTGACCCACACTGACCCACACCCACATTGACCCACACTGACCCACACTGACCCACACCCACACTGACCCACACATTGACCCACACTGACCCACACTGACCCACATTGACCCACACTGACCCACACTGACCCACACTGACCCACATTGACCCACACTGACCCACACTGACCCACATTGACCCACACTGACCCACACTGACCCACACTGACCCACATTGACCCACATTGACCCACACCCACACTGACCCACACTGACCCACATTGACCCACACTGACCCACATTGACCCACACTGACCCACACACACTGACCCACACTGACCCACACTGACCCACATTGACCCACACTGACCCACACACTGACCCACACTGACCCACACACTGACCACATTGACCCACACTGACCCACACTGACCCACACACTGACCCACACTGACCCACACTGACCCACACTTGACCCACACTGACCCACACCCCCACACTGGACCCACACTGACCCACACTGACCCACACTGACCCACACTGACCCACACTGACCCACACATTGACCCACACACTGACCCACACTGACCCACACTGACCCACACTGACCCACACTGACCCACACTGACCCACACCCACACTGACCCACACTGACCCACACTGACCCACACTGACCCACACTGACCCACACTGACCCACCCCCCACACTGACCCACACTGACCCACCCCACACTGACCCACACTGACCCACACTGACCCACACTGACCCACATTGACCCACATTGACCCACACTGACCCACTGACCCACACTGACCCACACTGACCCACACTGACCCACACTGACCCACACTGACCCACACTGACCCACATTGACCCACACTGACCCACACTGACCCACACTGACCCACACTGACCCACACTGACCCACACTGACCCACACTGACCCACACACCCACACTGACCCACACTGACCCACCACACTGACCACACTGCCCCACACTGACCCACACTGACACACTGACCCACACTGACCCACACTGACCCACATTGACCCACACTGACCCACACTGACCCACACTGACCCACACCACCCACACTGACCCACACACCCCACACTGACCCACACTGACCACTGACACACCACACTGACCCACACTGACCCACACTGACCCACACCACCCACACTGACCCACACTGACCCACCCCCACACTGACCCACACTGACCCACATTGACCCACATTGACCCACACATTGACCCACACTGACCCACACTGACCCACATTGACCCACACTTGACCCACACACTGACCCACATTGACCCACACTGACCCACACTGACCACCACACACCCATTGACCCACACTGACCCACACTGACCCACACTGACCCACACTGGACCCCACACTGACCCACATGGACCCACACTGACCCACACTGACCCACCCACACTGACCCACACTGACCCACCCACACTGACCCACACTGACCCACACTGACCCACACTGACCCACATTGACCCACATTGACCCACATTGACCCACACTGACCCACACTGACCCACCCATTGGACCCACACTGACCCATTGACCCACACTGACCCCACACTGACCCCCACCCACACTGACCAGACCCACACCCCCCACATTGATCCACACTGACCAGTACTGCCCCACATTGATCCACACTGACCAGTGCTGACCACACTGACCCACACTGACCAGCACTGCCCCACACTGACCCACACTGACCCACACTGACCCACACTGACCCATTGACCCACCCACACCTGACCCCACACTGACCCCACACTGACCCACAGTGACCCCCATTGACCACACTGACCCCCACACTGGTGAGACCCACACTGACCACACAGTGACCCACACCGACCACACTGACCACACTTGACCCACACTCCCCACACACTGACCCACACTGAAGCACATGGTGACCACACTGACCCACACTGACCCACACTGACCCCACACCGACCCACACTGACCACAGTGACCCACCTGACCACACTGTACTGACCCACACTGACCCACACTGACCCACATTGACCCACACTGACCCACACTGACCCACACTGACCCACACCACACTGACCCACACTGACCCACACTGACCCAGACCCACACTGACCCACCAGTGCTGACATCTGACCCACACCCACCCCACACTGACCCACACTGACCCACACTGACCCACACCGACCCACACACCTGACCCACATTGAACTGACCCACACTGACCACACTGACCCACACTGACCCACACTGACCCACACTGACCCACATTGACCCACACTGACCCACACTGCCCCACACTGACCCACACTGACCCACACTGACCCACACTGACCCACACTGACCCACACTGACCCACACTGACCCACACTGACCCACACTGACCCACACTGACCCACACTGACCCACACTGACCCACATTGACCCACACTGACCCAGCCCGTGTTGCTGCCCACAGCGCCTCAACGGCCACCGCACCGACCAGCGCTTCCAGGGCCATGCCGCGCTGCTGGAGCGACACGCGGCCACCGCGCACCAGGGGACACCAGTGACGGGGACAGCGCTGGGACTGCCAGCAGGGCCGCCGGGACATCCACCGAGGCCACCATCCGGGCTGGCGCTGGGGCCGCCACCGGGGCCGCCACCTGGGCTGCCACCGGGGCCGCCGCTGAGACTGCCACCGCTGGGACTGCCACCAGGGCAAACGGGGCCATCACTGGGACTGCCACCAGGGACTGCCACCAGGGGACTGCCACCAGGGCAAACGGGGCCACCGCTGGGACTGTCACCAGGGCAAACGGGGCCATCACTGGGACTGCCACCAGGGCAAACGGGGCCACCGATGGAACTGCCACCAGGGCTGCCACTGGGGCCGCCACCGGGGTCGTCACCAGGGCCACCGTCCGGGCTGCCACTGGGGCCACCGTCTGGGCCATCTGCAGCAGCGCCACCAGGGCTGCCACCAGGGCCAGCACTGGGACTGCCACCAGGGCCGCCACCCGGGCTGCCACCAGGGCCACCACCAGGGCCGCCACCGAGCCCCACCGGGCCTGCCTGCCAGGGCTGCCACCAGGGCCACCACCAGGCTGCCACCAGGACCATCAGGACACCACTGGGCTGCCACCGGAGCCACCACCGGGGCCACCATTGGGACTGCCACCAGGGCTGCCACCAGGGCCACCACCAGGCTGCCACCAGAGCCACCATCAGGACTACCACCAGGACCACCACCAGGACCACCACCAGGGCCACCACCAGGGCCACCACCTGGGCTGCCACAACACCGGGACCACCTGCACCGGGGGACAGCACCCCCACCAGGGCCACCATCACCACCAGCCACCATCTGGGCCACCACCTGGGCTGGGCGCCACCACCACCATCCGGACTGCCACCACCTGGGCTGCCACTGGGGACAGCACTGCCACCAGGGCCACTGGGACTGCCACCAGGGCCACCATCTGGGCTGTCACCAGGGCCACCACTGGGACTGCCACCAGGACTGCCACCAGGGCCACCACTGGGACTGCCACCACTGGGACTGCCTCCAGGGCCACCACCAGGGCTGCCACCAGGGCCACCATCTGGTCTGCCACTGGGGCCACCACCCAGGACCACCATCTGGGCCACCACCAGGACCACCACCAAGGCCACCATCAGGACCATCACCTGGACCACCACCAGGACCACCACCAGTGCTGCCACCACCTGGGCTGCCATTGGGGTCACCATCTGGGCCACCACCAAGGCCACCATCAGGACCATCACCTGGACCACCACCAGGGCCATCGCTTGGGCTGCCACCAGGGCCACCATCTGGTCTGCAACTGGAGCCACCACCCAGGACCACCACCAGGACCACCACCAGGACCACCACCAGGGCCACCACCAGGACCACCACCAGGACCACCACCAGGGCCACCACCAGGACCACCACCAGGACCACCACCAGGACCACCACCAGGGCCACCACCAGGACCACCACCAGGGCCACCACCAGGGCCATCAGCGGAGCCTGGACTGGGCACGTGGCAGGACGTGGCGGGTGCCGGCCCCGCTCACGCGGCCTGGGGAGGGGTCCCAGCCCCTCGCAGGGCCAGCAGGGTGGGCCCGGGCTGGAGGATGGAAAAAGAGGCTGAGGGGATCTCCGTGGGGTTCTGGAGGGTCTGGGGACGTTCCTGGTGACAGGAGAAGGGAATGGGGACGTGGGGGACGCCAGGCAGGACCAGGAGGATGGGACAGATCCTGATGGGACCCCCGGAATGTTCTGGAACTCTGCTGGGCACAAGGATTGGATCAATGGACCATGAGTGGCCATGGAGATGCTTGGAGGGCTGGACAATGAGGGTGATGATCTGATGGGACTCCTGGAATGTTCTGGAACTGAGCTGGGCTTGGGGATTGGGCAGATGGGCCATGAGCGGCCATGGAGATGATTGGACGGATGGACCATGCTGTGATTGGCCGTGAAGATGATTGGATGGATGGACAATGAGGGTGATGATGTCATTGATCTGATGGGACCCCCGGAATGTTCTGGAACTCTGCTGGGCACAAGGATTGGATGGAAGGACCATGAGTGGCCATGGAGATGGTTGGATGGATGGACCATGAGTGGCCATGGAGATGGTTGGATGGAGGGACCATGAGTGGCCATGGAGATGGTTGGACAGATGGACCATGATGGCCGTGGAGATGGTTGGACAGATGGACCATGAGTGGCCGTGGAGATGGTTGGACGGATGGACCATGATGGCCATGGAGATGGTTGGACGGATGGACCATGAGTCGCCATGGAGATGGTTGGACGGATGGACCATGAGTGGCCATGGAGATGGTTGGACGGATGGACCATGATGGCCATGGAGATGGTTGGACAGATGGACCATAATGGCCATGGAGATGGTTGGACGGATGGACCATGAGTGGCCATGGAGGTGATTGGACAGATGGACCATGATGGCCATGGAGATGGTTGGACGGATGGACCATGATGGCCATGGAGATGGTTGGACACATGGACCATGAGTGGCCATGGAGATGGTTGGACAGATGGACCATGATGGCCATGGAGATGGTTGGACAGATGGACCATAATGGCCATGGAGATGGTTGGACGGATGGACCATGAGTGGCCATGGAGGTGATTGGACAGAGGGACCATGATGGCCATGGAGATGGTTGGATGGATGGACCATGATGGCCATGGAGATGGTTGGACGGATGGACCATGATGGCCATGGAGATGGTTGGACAGATGGACCATGAGTGGCCATGGAGATGGTTGGACATTTGGACCATGATGGCCATGGAGATGGTTGGACGGATGGACCATGAGTGGCCATGGAGATGGTTGGACGGATGGACCATGAGTGGCCATGGAGATGGTTGGACGGAGGGACCATGATGGCCATGGAGATGATTGGATGGATGGACCATGATGGCCATGGAGATGCTCCGAGGACTGTTCAGTTGAGGTGTTCACCTGGAGGAGGATCCAGGGACACCTGAGAGGTGACTCAGGACTGGAGAGGAACGTGGGATTGGCTTGATGAAAGGTCCTGGTGTCCCATCCAGGTGTCCCATCCTGGTGTCCCATCCAGGTGTCCCAGCCTGGTGTCCCATCCTGGTGTCCCACCTGGAGAAGGATCCAGGGACACCTGAGAGCCCACCCAGGAGCTGGAGAGGGACGTGGGACAAGGTCCTGGAGCTCCAGGACAGGAGGAGGGGTTTCCTGCTGGGGAAAGGGACACAGGGTCTGTCATTGTCCCCACCATGGGATGGACACCTGGGGGACACAGGGTCTGTCATTGTCCCCTCCTGCCCAGGGATGGACACCTGGGGGACACAGGGTCTGTCATTGTCCCCTCCCACCATGGGATGGACACCTGGGGGACACAGGGTCTGTCATTGTCCCCTCCTGCCATGGGATGGACACCTGGGGGACACAGGGTCTGTCATTGTCCCCCCACCATGGGATGGACACCTGGGGACACAGGGTCTGTCATTGTCCCCCATGGGATGGACCCTGGGGACACAGGGATGGACACCTGGGGACACACCTGGGTCTGGGTCATTGTCCCCCACCATGGGATGGACACCTGGGGGACACAGGGGTCTGTCATTGGTCCTGGGGACACAGGGTCTGTCATTGTCCCCCACCATGGGATGGACACCTGGGGGACACAGGGTCTGTCATTGTCCCCTCCATGGGATGGACACCTGGGGACACAGGGTCTGTCATTGTCCCCCTGGGATGGATGGACACCTGGGGGACACAGGGTCTGTCATTGTCCCCACCTGGGGACATGGGATGGACACCTGGGGGACACAGGGTCTGTCATTGTCCCCTCCTGCCATGGGATGGACACCTGGGGGACACAGGGTCTGTCATTGTCCCCTCCTGGCTGGGATGGACACCTGGGGGACACAGGGTCTGTCATTGTCCCCACCATGGGATGGACACCTGGGGGACACAGGGTCTGTCATTGTCCCCATCATGAGATGGACACCTGGGGGACACAGGGTCTGTCATTGTCCCCACCATGGGATGGACACCTGGGGACACAGGGTCTCTGTCCCTCCTGGGATGGACCCTCCATTGTCCCCCTCCATGGGATGGACACCTGGGGGACACAGGGTCTGTCATTGTCCCCTCCTGTCATGGGATGGACACCTGGGGGACACAGGGTCTGTCATTGTCCCCTCCCAGCATGGGATGGACACCTGGGGGACACAGGGTCTGTCATTGTCCCCTCCCACCATGGGATGGACACCTGGGGGACACAGGGTCTGTCATTGTCCCCTCCTGCCATGGGATGGACATCTGGGGGACACAGGGTCTGTCATTGTCCCCTCCATGGGATGGACACCTGGGGGACACAGGGTCTGTCATTGTCCCCTCCTGACCAGGGATGGACACCTGGGGGACACAGGGTCTGTCATTGTCCCCTCCATGGGATGGACACCTGGGGGACACAGGGTCTGTCATTGTCCCCTGTCACCATGGGATGGACACCTGGGGGACACAGGGTCTGTCATTGTCCCCTCCTGCCATGGGATGGACACCTGGGGGACACAGGGTCTGTCATTGTCCCCACCATGGGATGGACACCTGGGGGACACAGGGTCTGTCATTGTCCCCTCCATGGGATGGACACCTGGGGGACACAGGGTCTGTCATTGTCCCCACCATGGGATGGACACCTGGGGGACACAGGGTCTGTCATTGTCCCCCTCCATGGGATGGACACCTGGGGACACAGGGTCTGTCATTGTCCCCTCCACCATGGGATGGACACCTGGGGGACACAGGGTCTGTCATTGTCCCCTCCTGTCATGGGATGGACACCTGGGGGACACAGGGTCTGTCATTGTCCCCTGTCACCATGGGATGGACACCTGGGGGACACAGGGTCTGTCATTGTCCCCTCCATGGGATGGGATGGACACCTGGGGGACACAGGGTCTGTCATTGTCCCCTCCTGGGATGGACACTGGGGGACACAGGGTCTGTCATTGTCCCCTCCTGCCCAGGGATGGACACCTGGGGGACACAGGGTCTGTCATTGTCCCCTCCCCTCCATGGGATGGACACTGGGGGACACAGGGTCTGTCATTGTCCCCTCCATGGGATGGACACCTGGGGGACACAGGGTCTGTCATTGTCCCCTGTCACCATGGGATGGACACCTGGGGGACACAGGGTCTGTCATTGTCCCCTCCATGGGATGGACACTGGGGGACACAGGGTCTGTCATTGTCCCCTCCCAGCATGGGATGGACACCTGGGGGACACAGGGTCTGTCATTGTCCCCCATCATGGGATGGACACCTGGGGACACAGGGGTCTGTCATTGTCCCCTCCTGTCATGGGATGGACACCTGGGGGACACAGGGTCTGTCATTGTCCCCACCCATGGGATGGACACCTGGGGGACACAGGGTCTGTCATTGTCCCCTCCTGGAATGGACACCTGGGGGACACAGGGTCTGTCATTGTCCCCTCCATGGGACGGACACCTGGGGGACACAGGGTCTGTCATTGTCCCTCCTGACCAGGGATGGACACCTGGGGACACAGGGTCTGTCATTGTCCCCTCCTGGGATGGACACCTGGGGGACACAGGGTCTGTCATTGTCCCCTCCTGCCATGGGATGGACACCTGGGGGACACAGGGTCTGTCATTGTCCCCACCTGACCAGGGATGGACACCTGGGGGACACAGGGTCTGTCATTGTCCCCTCCTGGCCAGGGATGGACACCTGGGGGACACAGGGTCTGTCATTGTCCCCACCCATGGGATGGACACCTGGGGGACACAGGGTCTGTCATTGTCCCCTCCATGGGATGGACACCTGGGGGACACAGGGTCTGTCATTGTCCCCTCCCAGCATGGGATGGACACCTGGGGGACACAGGGTCTGTCATTGTCCCCGTCATGGGATGGACACCTGGGGGACACAGGGTCTGTCATTGTCCCCTCCTGTCATGGGATGGACACCTGGGGGACACAGGGTCTGTCATTGTCCCCACCATGGGATGGACACCTGGGGGACACAGGGTCTGTCATTGTCCCCATCCTGGGATGGACACCTGGGGGACACAGGGTCTGTCATTGTCCCCTCCATGGGATGGACACCTGGGGGACACAGGGTCTGTCATTGTCCCCTCCTGACCAGGGATGGACACCTGGGGACACAGGGTCTGTCATTGTCCCCACCATGGGATGGACACCTGGGGGACACAGGGTCTGTCATTGTCCCCACCTGACCAGGGATGGACACCTGGGGGACACAGGGTCTGTCATTGTCCCCTCCTGGCCAGGGATGGACACCTGGGGGACACAGGGTCTGTCATTGTCCCCTCCATGGGATGGACACCTGGGGGACACAGGGTCTGTCATTGTCCCCTCCATGGGATGGGATGGACACCTGGGGGACACAGGGTCTGTCATTGTCCCCACCCACCATGGGATGGACACCTGGGGGACACAGGGTCTGTCATTGTCCCCTGTCATGGGATGGACACCTGGGGGACACAGGGTCTGTCATTGTCCCCTCCTGCCATGGGATGGACACCTGGGGGACACAGGGTCTGGGGGACACCTGGGGGACACAGGGTCTGTCATTGTCCCCTCCTGGGATGGGATGGACACCTGGGGGACACAGGGTCTGTCATTGTCCCCTCCTGTCATGGGATGGACACCTGGGGGACACAGGGTCTGTCATTGTCCCCTCCATGGGATGGACACCTGGGGGACACAGGGTCTGTCATTGTCCCCTCCCACCATGGGATGGACACCTGGGGGACACAGGGTCTGTCATTGTCCCCTCCATGGGATGGGATGGACACCTGGGGGACACAGGGTCTGTCATTGTCCTGCCATGGGATGGGATGGGGACACAGGGTCTGTCATTGTCCCCACCTGGGATGGGATGGACACCTGGGTCTGTCATCCTGTCCCCCCACCATGGGGGATGGACACCTGGGGGACACAGGGTCTGTCATTGTCCCCACCATGGGATGGACACCTGGGGGACACAGGGTCTGTCATTGTCCCCTCCTGGGATGGGATGGACACCTGGGGGACACAGGGTCTGTCATTGTCCCCTCCATGGGATGGACACCTGGGGGACACAGGGTCTGTCATTGTCCTCCCTCCATGGGATGGACACCTGGGGGACACAGGGTCTGTCATTGTCCCCTGCATGGGATGGACACCTGGGGGACACAGGGTCTGTCATTGTCCCCTCATGGGATGGACACCTGGGGGACACAGGGTCTGTCATTGTCCCCTCCATGGGATGGACACCTGGGGGACACAGGGTCTGTCATTGTCCCCACCATGGGATGGACACCTGGGGGACACAGGGTCTGTCATTGTCCCCTCCACCATGGGATGGACACCTGGGGGACACAGGGTCTGTCATTGTCCCCCCACCTGGGATGGACACCTGGGGGACACAGGGTCTGTCATTGTCCCCACCTGGGATGGGATGGACACCTGGGGGACACAGGGTCTGTCATTGTCCCCTCCTGGGATGGGATGGACACCTGGGGGACACAGGGTCTGTCATTGTCCCCACCCACCATGGGATGGACACCTGGGGGACACAGGGTCTGTCATTGTCCCCCCGATGGTGACAATGACCCCGGCGGGTTCAGGGACACTTTTGGTGCTGTTTTTTTGAAGTTTTTTACATTAAAAGTGACGTCACCTGTGGTGGCACCTGTGCTGTGTCACCTGCTCAGCTCTCTCCCAGTATCTCCCAGTAACATCCCAGTAACTCCCAGTGATCCCAATAGCCCCCAGCAATCCCAGTTATTCCCAGTAATCCCCATTAATCCCCAGTACCTCCCAGTAATCCCCAGTAATTTCCAGTGCCTCCCACTATTCCCAGTAACTCCCAGTACCTCCCAGTATTCCCAGTCCCTCCCCAGTTCCGCTCCCTATTGGCTTGTCCAGCTGTCAATCACAGCATCAACCCCGCCTCTCCGCCCGCTCTGCGCGCTGATTGGTCCATTTGCCTTCACGCGCCGCCGGCCCCTTCCCGCCCTTTCCTTCCCGCCTTCTCCTCTCCCGTTGCTCCCGCGCGCTGTCAATCTCCACTAATCCCCGCCCTCCCATTGGTTACCCACAATGTCAATCAGCCAGCGCGGGCGGTGATTGGTCAGGGCGGGCGCGGGGCGGGAGGAGGAGGCCGTGCCGATCGTGAGGGGGACGCGGCCACCATGGCGGCGCCTCAGGCGGCGGCAGCGCTCGGGAGCGGCCCCGGGGCCGCCGGAGCGGAGCTGCCCGAGCCGCTGGGGCTGCTGGAGCTCTGCGGGGCCTGCAGGCAGCGGCTGAGCCCGCAGCGGGAACCGAGGCTGCTGCCGTGCCTGCACTCCGTGTGCCGGGGCTGCATCGGGAGCGAGCACGGGAAGGGCGAGGGCTGATGGGGTTACTGGGACATTCTGGGGATACTGGGAGCCACTGGGAGGCACTGGGGGCCACTGGGGGTTACTGGGAGCCACAGGGAGCATTGGGGGATACTGGGAACAATGGGAGCTACTGGGAGTTACTGGGATCACTGGAGTTTACTGGAGATTACTGGGGAGGTACTGGGGGTTACTGGGAGCACTGCTGGGAGTACTGGGGGAGACGGGGACATACTGGGAGCACTGGGAGACGGTGGGAGATAGGGAGAGCACTGGGAGTTACTGGGAGAGTGGGAACACTGGGAGTTACTGGGAGTTAATGGGGATACTGGGAGCCGCAGCTGCTGCCCTGCCTGCACTCCGTGTGCCGGGGCTGCATTGGGAGCGAGCACGGGAACGGTGAGGGGAGATGAGGGACTGGCGATACTGGGAGATAGTGGGGGTTACTGGGAGCACTGGGAGATACTGGAGGTTCCTGTGAGATACTGGGAGCACTGAGGGTTACTGGGAGATATTGGAAGCACTGGGGGTTACTGGGAACACTGGGGTTACTGGGGACGCTCAGGGGGTACTGGTATCACTAGGAGACACTGGGAGCACTGGGAGTTACTGGTGTGGCACACGAGGTTACTGGGAGCACTGGGAGTTACTGGGAACCTCGGTTTAAGCAGGGGAACAGAGGGGCGGGCCCGGCGCTGCTCTCTGCCCGTCAGCACGGGGGTACCGGGGGCCGGGGAAGGCGTTTGTGGGGTGCTCCAATGGGAGAGTTTAGAGCGCAGAACTTTCTGGTGCATTCTCGTTTGCCGACTGCCCCTCGCCCCATAAGATCTCAACTTCATCATCTTTGCCTCCCACATCTGCCCCTTTTCTGGTAATTAAAAATCCCTCTCCGACTGTCTTTAAAAAAGAGCTTTTTTGAGGCAAGACGCAACAATCACAACATTCCCAGTTACGATGATGACCCACAGCAGCCCTCTTAAAACAGGAATTCCCACTTGGGAATTCCCCCTCGGCGGAACAGCCTGTCCAGCCAGTCGGCCGCCTTCTTCTCAGTCCTGATGTCGTTCTCCTGGTTTAACAGTCCCGTTACGTTCGCCTGTACCGAGCTGCTGTGCCAAGCCAGGCTGAAGCAGCAAAGTCCTTCAAAGTCCTCGCGCCCATGGCCATGGGAGAGCAGCACGAAGTCGGTCGCCGCCCTGCTTTGACACGTGGCGCGCCCGGCGGTCTCTTCGTCCGCGAGGAGATCGGACGGCGCAGCGGACACGGCGCTGACCTGCTTACTGAGCCAACAGCCCAGGTGAGAAATCCCACCGAGGGCTTGGCAGCGGCGACCCAGGGTAGAGAAATGGACACCCCAACCCTCTTTGTCGTTCCCCAAGTGTCAATTTGGCTATCGCAATCTGGACCGAGTTCTTCGAAGGATCTCTTTTGGCGGGCCAATTTGCTATTCTGCTTCCAACGGTGCAACTGGGGGCTGTTTGGGGTGAGGGCAGTGTCACGATCCGTCCTCATAGACGGATTTCGTGAGGATTCGATCACAAGGACCTCAAGGTACAAAACACCAACACGGGAAAGGGGGTTTGCAGCAAAAATCAGAACAGTGTACTTTATTGAATGATTACAGCAAAATGCGTGTGAGGGAGAAGAGAGAAAGCGGGGAAAGCATATGGAAAGACAGAGGGGGCAAAGAGGAAAGAGGAGGCTGTAGCTACCACACGTGGAATCGACGGGGTCCTTCGGAGTCCAGCCGAGGTTCCGTCAGTCGAGGGGTCGTTCCAAGCGCGGGGAAGATCTTTGAATTGGACTAGCTAACCTGGGGGTTTTTATCCTATGGCGAATTGTGAAAGAGGGGTGGAAAATAATGCAATAGTTTCTAATCAGTTGCAGGCTGAAGCCATTGTCTTCTTGGTCCGATAGTCCCAATAATCGCTACCTGCAAGCAAACATCACAGTCTGTTCTGTTCCCCCCGCCAGTTCGCCCCCCAGGTTCCAGTCTCAATCCTCAGGAAGAAAAGGAGTTTTCTCTGTGTGAGAGTTTCATGTCTCAGTCCTTGGGGAAGAGGCTTCTCCCATCTCAGTCAGTCAGGCACAGTGGCTGTAGAACAGATGAAGGGTCTTTTGTGGGGACCACCGAAAGGCTATTCCAGAAAAGAGTCCAGCCAAGTCTGAGAGGCAGGAAAATTCCAAGGCTTGTTGTGAAGCGGGTCGAGGTGCTCCTTTGAACAATTACCTGGCAGGCTGGGAGCCACGTCTCGGCCTTGTGAGCTTGGCAGACTTTCATCAAACCAGGATACTAAACAGGATCTTTCGGTGGTCTCAGTTTCTGTCCCTTTTCATGACGAAAATCATGAGACAGATGAGAGAAATTTCGGACAGACCATTACAGGCAGTCAGCTGGCCAAGGCTGCAGGGACCCCCTTTGATGTTGGAGGGGGTTCCTGCACACATCCTGTCGCCACAGGTAAGAATCACCCGCCTTGGGAGCTCTCTGGGTGGGACATGGACTCGGAAGGTGAGGTGCTGGTGTAGTTGCACCATTCAGGTGTGTTGTCCCGCTTATCGTTTGGCGAGACATCTTTGCTTGGAGGCCTCGTGCTCTGCCAATTAAGTCCAGCTGTACGCTCAATGTTAATGCAGTACCTTGCTCTAGACGAGCCCAACAAGTCTAACTCGTGGGGCTCTTGTGAGGGATGTGGAAGCATCCTTGTCCATTCATCCCAGGAGTTCACAGGGCTTGCGTTTCTTACCCGTGAATGGATCATCTCTTTCCATCAGGAGGACTCCAACCAGGCACACAGATAACAGATCATCCACGCTTTCCATGGCCATACAGAAGTTCTCCTGTTGGAGGAACTTCCAGAAGGTGACCCAGACAATCTGTTTGGGCTGGGGGATGATCCATGCTGAGGTCACCTGGACGGAAGCGAGGATACAGGTGAGGGCAGCAAGACTGGCTGCAGAGCTGGGAATGCCCGGAAGTGTGGCGTCAAGAAGCACGTTCCTCTCCCTCGGTGTGCACCAGTGTACCCGATCCCCTCTCAGGGAAACAAAGCCTTGCTAGAACAAGTCTCCTTTTTGGCGGCCCCCTTGGGAGGACACCAGCTCTGCGTACCACACCTCAATCCCAGACTATGCTGAACTCATAGTGAAGTTCCTGGATGCCCGGATTGACACATATGAGCCTGGCAGGTGTGAAGCCCCCAGGAGCATGGAGCGCAGGAGGTTTCTCTTACATGAGAAAAACACACGACTTCTAAATTGCTTTTTCTATGAAAAACACGCGACCTCAAAGACACCTTTTACATAAAACCACGCGACCTGCTTGAAAAACACGCGACCTTCAGCTCATCCATGGGAAAGCACGTAACTTTCAAAAACACTGCTTACAAAAGACGTGCGACTTTGGGCTACCCTGCAACCTCAACCTAACTCCAACTTTCGTGGCTTTCCAATTGTTGAGAAGGTTTCCTAACTGGAACACGGGGCCTAAGCAATCCCAACCTATCCCAGACTTATAATGGGTAAGGGGCTGGCTCGCTGGAGTGGAGCCGCGCCGCAGAACGTGAGTGCTCAGCGGGCCATCCTAGGCAAGGAAAACCAGCACTGCGGGATGAACCGAACAGCAAGTCAAGGCACCTGATGCCAACGCTCATTACAGCCCAAATTGATTAAGGATCTTAGGGCCAAAACGCTCTCAACCGTAACTCAAAAATTTCTCTGTCTTCTCTTTGCAACCACTGTTCTCACGGGAAATGGTCTTTTCCTGTTTGACATCAACCTGTACCCAAACTCTCTCTGCAACCTCCCACTTCTCTACAGACTGAAGAGGGAGCAGAAGGAAGGAGGAGGAGAGGCAGAAGAAGCGCTGCAAGGAGGAAGAGGGGGAGGATGACAGAGAACGGGGATGGAAAAAGGGGCGGAACCCAATGGGCATGATGTCGACAGTTGGGAGGAGGCAATGTTTGGCCTGGGGGATGATCCATGCTGAGGTCACCTGGACAGAAGCGAGGATACAGGTGAGGGCAGCAAGACTGGCTGCAGAGCTGGGAATGCCTGGAAGTGTGGCGTCAAGAAGCACGTTCCTCTCCCTCGGTCTGCACCCGTGTACCTGATCCCCTCTCAGGGAAACAAAGCCTTACTAGAACAAGTCTCCTTTTTGGCGGCCCCCTTGGGAGGACACCAGCTCTGCGTACCGCACCTCAATCCCAGACTATGCTGAACTCATAGTGAAGTTTCTGGATGCCCTGATTGACACATATGAGCCTGGCAGGTGTGAAGCCCCCAGGAGCATGGAGCGCAAGAGGTGTCTCTTGCATGAGAAAAACACGCGAGTTCCAAATTGCTTTTCCTATGAAAAACATGCGACCTCAAAGACACCTTTTACATAAAACCCCGTGACCTGCTTGAAAAACACGCGACCTTCAGCTCATCCGTGGGAAAGCATGTGACTTTCAAACACACTGCTTACAAAAGACGTGCGACTTTGCGCTACCCTGCAACCTCTACCTAACTCCAACTTTCATGGCTTTCCAGTTTTTGGATAGGTTTTCTAACTGGAATACGGGGCAGAAACAATCCCAACCTATCCTAAACTTATAATGGGTAAGGGGGCTGGCTTGCTGGAGTGGAGCCACGCCGTGGAATGCGAGCGCTCGTTGGGCACCCTTGGCAAGGAAAACCGGCGCTGCGGGATGAACCCAACAGCAAGTCAAGGCACCCGATGCTGACACTCATTACAGCCCAAATTGATTTAGGATCTTAGGGCCAAAACGCTCTCAGCACAACTCAGAAACATTCTCTGTCTTCTCTTTGCAACCCCCGTTCTCACAGGAAATGGTCTTTTCCTGTTCGACATCAACCTGTACCCAAACTCTCTCTGCAACCCTCCCCCTTCTCCACAGGCTGAAGAGGGAGCAGAAGGAAGAAAGGAGGAGGAGGAGAGGCAGAAGAAGCGCTGTAAGGAGGAAGAGGTGAAGGAGGATGACAGGGAATGGGGAGGGAGAAAGGGGCGGAACCCGACGCGCGTGATGTCGACAGTCGGGCGGAGGCAGTGTTTGGCCTGGGGGATGATCCATGCTGAGGTTACCTGGACGGAAGCGAGGATACAGGTGAGGGTGGCAAGACTGGCTGCAGAGCTGGGAATGCCCGGAAGTGTGGCGTCAAGAAGCACGTTCCTCTCCCTCGGTCTGCACCAGTGTACCTGATCCCCTCTCAGGGAAACAAAGCCTCACTAGAACAAGTCTCCTTTTTCGCGGCCCCCTTGGGAGGACACCAGCTCTGCGTACCGCACCTCAATCCCAGACTGTGCTGAGCTCATAGTGAAGTTCTGGATGCCCGGATTGACACACATGAGCCTGGCAGGTGTGAAGCCCCCAGGAGCATGGAGCGCAAGAGGTGTCCCTTGCATGAGAAAAACACACAAATTCTAAATTGCTTTTTCTATGAAAAACACGCGACCTCAAAGACACCTTTTACATAAAACCACGCGACCTGCTTGAAAAACACGCGACCTTCAGCTCATCCATGGGAAAGCACGTAACTTTCAAAAACACTGCTTACAAAAGACGTGCGACTTTGACCTAGTCTGCAACCTCAACCTAACTCCAACTTTCGTGGCTTTCCAATTGTTGGCAAGGTTTCCTAACTGGAACACGGGGCCTAAGCAATCCCAACCTATCCCAGACTTATAATGGGTAAGGGGCTGGCTCGCTGGAGTGGAGCCACGACGCGGAATGCGAGGTCTCAGTGGGCCATCCTAGGCAAGGAAAACCAGCACTGCGGGATGAACCGAACAGCAAGTCAAGGCACCTGATGCCAACGCTCATTACAGCCCAAATTGATTAAGGATCTTAGGGCCAAAACGCTCTCAACCGTAACTCAAAAATTTCTCTGTCTTCTCTTTGCAACCACTGTTCTCACGGGAAATGGTCTTTTCCTGTTTGACATCAACCTGTACCCAAACTCTCTCTGCAACCTCCCCCTTCTCTACAGACTGAAGAGGGAGCAGAAGGAAGGAGGAGGAGAGGCAGAAGAAGCGCTGCAAGGAGGAAGAGGGGGAGGATGACAGAGAACGGGGATGGAAAAAGGGGCGGAACCCAATGGGCATGATGTCGACAGTTGGGAGGAGGCAATGTTTGGCCTGGGGGATGATCCATGCTGAGGTCACCTGGACAGAAGCGAGGATACAGGTGAGGGCAGCAAGACTGGCTGCAGAGCTGGGAATGCCCGGAAGTGTGGTGTCAAGAAGCACGTTCCTCTCCCTCGGTCTGCACCCGTGTACCTGATCCCCTCTCAGGGAAACAAAGCCTTACTAGAACAAGTCTCCTTTTTCGCGGCCCCCTTGGGAGGACACCAGCTCTGCGTACCGCACCTGAATCCCAGACTATGCTGAACTCATAGTGAAGTTCCTGGATGCCTGGATTGACACACATGAGCCTGGCAGGTGTGAAGCCCCCAGGAGCATGGAGCGCAAGAGGTGTCTCTTGCATGAGAAAAACACACGACTTCTAAATTGCTTTTTCTATGAAAAACACGCGACCTCAAAGACACCTTTTACATAAAACCACGTGACCTGCTTGAAAAACACGCAACCTTCAGCTCATCCGTGGGAAAGCACGTAACTTTCAAAAACACTGCTTACAAAAAACGCGCGACTTTGACGTACTCTGCAACCTCAACCTAACTCCAACTTTCATGGCTTTCCAGTTTTTGGATAGGTTTTCTAACTGGAATACGGGGCAGAAACAATCCCAACCTATCCTAAACTTATAATGGGTAAGGGGCTGGCTCGCTGGAGTTGAGCCGTGCCGCGGAACGCGAGCGTTCAGCGGGACACCCTTGGCAAGCAAAACCAGCGCTGTGAGATGAACCGAACAGCAAGTCAAGGCACCCGATGCTGACGCTCATTAGAGCCCAAATTGATTAAGGATCTTAGGGCCAAAACGCTCTCAACTGTAACTCAAACTTTCTCTGTCTTCTCTTTGCAACCCGTTCTCACGGGAAATGGTCTATTCCTGTTTGACATCAACCTGTACACAAACTCTCTCTGCTCTTGTTGAGTTGAAGAGGGAAGGAAGGAGGAGGAGGAGATGCAGAAGAAGCGCTGCAAGGAGGAAGAGTTGGAGGATGACAGAGAACGAGGATGGAAAAAGGGGCGGAACCCGAGGCGTGTGATGTCAACAGTCGGGCGGAGGCAACGGTTGGCCTGGGGGATGATCCATGCTGAGGTCACCCGGACGGAAGCGAGGATACAGGCGAGGGCGGCAAGACTGGCTGCAGAGCTGGGAATGCCTGGAAGTGTGGCGTCAAGAAGCACGTTCCTCTCCCTCGGTCTGCACCCGTGTACCTGATCCCCTCTCAGGGAAACAAAGCCTCACTAGAACAAGTCTCCTTTTTCGCGGCGCCCTTGGGAGGACACCAGCTCTGCGTACCACACCTCAATCCCAGACTATGCTGAACTCAAAGTGAAGTTCCTGGATGCCCGGATTGACACATATGAGCCTGGCAGGTGTGAAGCCCGCAGGAGCATGGAGCGCAAGAGGTGTCCCTTGCATGAGAAAAACACACGACTTCCAAATTGCTTTTTCTATGAACAACACGCAACCTCAAAGACACCTTTTACATAAACCACGTGACCTGCTTGAAAAACACGCGACCTTCAGCTCATCCGTGGGAAAGCACGTGACTTTCAAACACACTGCTTACAAAAGACGTGTGACTTTGACCTACCCTGCAACCTCAACCTAACTCCAACTTTCATGGCTTTCCAGTTGTTGAGAAGGTTTCCTAACTGGAACACGGGGCCGAAGCAATCCCAACCTATCCCAGACTTACAATGGGTAAGGGGCTGGCTCGCTGGCATGGAGCCGCGCCGTGGAATGCGAGCGCTCAGCGGGCCATCCTTGGCAAGGAAAACCAGCGCTGTGGGATGAACTGAACAGCAAATCAAGGCAGCCAATGCCGACGCTCATTAGAGCCCAAATTGATTTAGGATCTTAGGGCCAAAACGCTCTCAACTGTAACTCAAAAACATTCTCTGTCTTCTCTTTGCAACCCCTGTTCTCACAGGAAATGGTCTTTTCCTGTTCGATATCAACCTCTGCTCAAACTCTGTCTGCAACCTCCCCCTTCTCCATGGACTGAAAAAGGAGAAGGATGAAAGGAAGGAGGAGCAGGAGATGCAGCAGAAGCGCCACAAGGAGGAAGAGGTGAATGAGGGTGGCGAAGTACAGGGAGGGAGAAAGGGGCGGAACCCGACACGCGTAATGTCGACAGTCGGGAGGAAACAAGACTTCTTGCAAATACCAGCACTTTGGGAAGGGTGGGAGTACGTTTTTAAAAATGTTTGTCTGCTCGATCAAGGGGATATATCTGTGTGTAATGAGCACCGTTCCAACCAGGTTTGGGTATGTCCCCTTTGTCCTTCTCCTTTTCCACGTTAAGGCCGATTCCGGGGCAGGATGGGTGACATGCTGGGCTTGTCTGTCGGCAGGTGAGTCTTCCTGTGTCTGCCATCATCCAAATGGTGAATTTCTTCTCCTTGTAGGAGCTTGAAGTTCTTCTCCTTGTAGGCGATGGTGACCGAGATGTTGGGTCTTTCCCTGGTAGTTTCTGTGAAAAACAAACACGGTATTTAGACACGTCAGGATCCTGTCCCGGAAGCACACGCGTGTGTACAAAAGGAGTGTGCTGCACAAAGTGCACGGCGCTGCGGTACAGGGAACAGTCGCAGTTATTTCATTGGAAGGGTGAACGTGGCCGGGGGTGCAGGAAGTCTCCTCCCCACAGCAGCCAAACTGCAGGGTTTCCAGCAAGCCAAGATGGCAGCTTTCCGGTTTAAACCACGCCCACTTCCTTTCCCCGTTGCCATGGGGACCGCAAAGGGACAGGAGAGGGGGCGCGGCTTCGTTGGCTGGCGTCACACCCTTGGGCGGGGCCTTCCGGGCAGCACCACCCACTGAAGACCCACCCCGGAACGGGACGGAAGGGGCGGGGCCAACGCTCGCGAGAGGGCGGGACGGGAATGGCGGCGTCCTGAGCTGCCACGAGGCCGCCGCCATCTTGTGCTGCCGCGTGGTCGCCGCCATTTTGTAAACAAGACCCGGGCGGGGCGGGGCGGGGGTGGGAACCAGGACCCGACGTGCAAGCAGAGGGTTTAGGAACGCGGGTCCGGGTAAATTCCAGCCGGCGACGGGCAGTCCCGGGCTGGGAGAGGGGCTGGGGGATGCAGGGGACAGGGCTTGGATCCTGCGTGCTCCATCGGGGGCAGAGGGTTTGGGAGCGGGGTGGGGGGACACGGGGAAGGAGCACCGGCGTCCTGGGCTTTTTGAAAATCGACTTAAAAACCGAATCAAACAAAGCAGTGAATTTTCCAACCTTAAAATTCCCCTTAGCTTGCTCTAAATAAATGCATTTCCCCGCTTTTTCCCAAAAGCGAAACAGACAAAACGCCTTCCCGAGAAATCTCGGGAAAACGCTCCAACAGAAACCGAACGAATACCTTAACATCCCTTTTTAAAAACGACATTTGGTTTTTTTTTTCCCGAAACAAGAAGAGTTTGAATTCGGAGATAAAACTGTCTCTGAGGGTGGCCTAGGTGACTTCCCATCGCTAAGAACACACTCGCGAGGCAAAAAGATGAAAATAAAAGCGGATTCCTCCGGGTGGCGAGGGGGATGCTCCGACGAGCGCTGTTGTGTCACTTACCAAAGCTCCGGGAAATCCCGGACAGACGGACAGACGGACAGACAGACAGACAAACGTCTCGGAGCGGCGTTCCGGCTGCTCCTTGTCGGTTTTGTCGCGGAGCCAAGAGCAAACCTCGGCAGGGGCAGAAGGAAAACAAATCGTGCCCGAAACGAAAGAGGAAGCGGAGCCGGGCGGGCGGGAGGGAGCTCGGCTCAAGCAGGGGAGCGGAGGGGCGGGCCCGGCGCTGCTCTCCAAGGGGGGCGCTCCAATGGGAGAGCTTAGGGCGCAGAACTTTCTGGAACGGACACAGCTCTAGTAGTACTGGGGGTTACTGGGGACGCTCAGGGGGTACTGGTATCACTAGGAGACACTGGGAGCACTGGGAGTTACTGGTGTGGCACACGAGGTTACTGGGAGCACTGGGAGTTACTGGGGACGCTCAGGGGGTACAGGGATCACTGGGAGCACTGGGAGTTACTGGGAGCACTGGGGTTACTGGGAGCACTGCACTGGGGCTGCACACTGGGTTAGTTGCTGGGGTGGCTTACTGGGGTTACTGGGAGCACTGGGAGTTACTGGGAGTACTGGGGTTACTGGGAGTTACTGGGAGCACTGGGAGTTACTGGTGTTACTGGGAGCACTGGGAGTTACTGGGAACCTCACTGGGGGGTTACTGGGAGTAGAGCACTGGGACACAGCTGGTGTGGCACACTGGGAGTTACTGGGGGCAAGCACTGGGAATTACTGGTGTGGAACACGAGGTTACTGGGAGCACTGGGAGTTACTGGGGACGCTCAGGGGGTACAGGGATCACTGGGAGCACTGGGAGTTACTGGGGTGGCACATGAGGTTACTGGGAGTTACTGGGAGCACTGGGAGTTACTGGGACCCTTGGCTCGGGCAGGGGAGCGGAGGGGCGGGCCCAGCGCTGCTCTCCCCCGGGGGCAGCGGGGGGCGCTCCAATGGGAGAGCTCAGGGCACAGAACTTTCTGGAAAGGACACAGCTCTAGTAGTACTGGGGATTACTGGGGACGCTCAGGGGGTACTGGTATCACTAGGAGACACTGGGAGCACTGGGAGTTACTGGGAGCACTGCAAGTTACTGGGAGCACTGGGAGTTACTGGGAGTACTGGGGTTACTGGGAGTTACTGGGAGCACTGGGAGTTACTGGTGTGGCACACAAGGTTACTGGGAGCACTGGGAGTTACTGGGGCGGCACACGAGGTTACTGGGAGCACTGGGAGTTACTGGGAGTACTGGGATTACTGGTGTGGGAGCACTGGGTTACTGGTGTGGCTCAGAGGATACTGGGAGCACTGGGAGTTACTGGGGCGGCATACGAGGTTACTGGGAGTTACTGGGAGCACTGGGAGTTACTGGTTTGGCACACGAGGTTACTGGGAGTTACTGGGAATGCTCAGGGGGTACAGGGAGCACTGGGAGCACTGGGAGTTACTGGTGTGGCACACGAGGTTACTGGGAGCACTGGGAGTTACTGGGAGTACTGGGGTTACTGAGGTTACTGGGAGTTACTGGGAGCACTGGGAATTACTGGGAACCTCGGCTCGAGCAGGGGAGCGGAGGGGCGGGCCCGGCGCTGCTCTCCCCCGGGGGCACCGGGGGGCGCTCCAATGGGAGAGCTTAGGGCACAGAACTTTCTGGAACGGACACAGTTCTAGTAGTACTGGGGGTTGCTGGGAGCACTGGGGTTACTGGGGGATACTGGAAGCACTGGGGGTTACTGGGGGCGCTCATGGGGTACTGGTATCACTGGGAGCACTGGGAGTTACTGGTGTGGCACACGAGGTTACTGGGAGTTACTGGGGCGGCGCACGAGGTTACTGGGAGTTACTGGGAGTTACTGGAGTTACTGGTGTGGCACACAAGGTTACTGGGAGCACTGGGAGTTACTGGGGTGGCACACGGGGTTACTGGAAGCACTGGGAGTTATTGGGAGTACTGGGGTTACTGGGAGTTACAGGGAGTTACTGGGAGTTACTGGTGTGGCACACGAGGTTACTGGGAGCACTGGGAGTTACTGGTGTGGCACATGGGGTTACTGGGAGCACTGGGAGTTACTGGGAACGCTCAGGGGGTACAGGGAGCACTGGGAGTTACTGGCGCGGCACACGAGGTTACTGGGGGTTACTGGGAGTTACTGGGAGTTACTGGGAGTTACTGGGGGCTCTCATGGGGTACTGGGAGCACTGGGAGCACACAGAGCTGAGCAGGTGACACAGCACAGGTGCCACCACAGGTGACGTCGCTTTTAATGCACAAAACGGCAAAACCGGCACCAAAAGTGTCCCTGAGCCCCCGGGGTCACTGTCACCATCGGGGACAGCAGGGACGCCGCTCCTCCCTGAACCTTCTCCAGGTGGGCACCTCTGAACAGCCCTCGGAGCATCTCCATGGCCATCATGGTCCATCCGTCCAACCATCTCCACGGCCATCATGGTCCATCCGTCCAACCATCTCCACGGCCATCATGGTCCATCCATCCAACCATCTCCACGGCCATCATGGTCCATCCGTCCAACCATCCCCATGGCCATCATGGTCCATCTGTCCAACCATCTCCATGGCCATCATGGTCCATCCGTCCAACCATCTCCATGACTGCCATGGTCCATCTGTCCAACCATCTCCATGGCCACTCATGGTCCCTCTACCCAACCATCTCCACGGCCATCACAGTCCATCTGTCCAACCATCTCCATGGCCATCATGGTCCATCCGTCCAACCATCTCCATGGCCATCAAGGTCCATCTGTCCAATCATCTCCACGGCCGTCATGGTCCATCCGTCCAACCATCTCCATGGCCATCATGGTCCATCCATCCAACCATCTCCATGGCCATCATGGTCCATCCATCCAACCATCTCCATGGCCATCATGGTCCATCCGTCCAACCATCTCCATGGCCATCATGGTCCATCCGTCCAACCATCTCCACGGCCCTCATGGTCCATCCCTCCAACCATCTCCACGGCCGTCATGGTCCATCCATCCAACCATCTCCATGGCCATCATGGTCCATCCGTCCAACCATCTCCATGGCCATCATGGTCCATCTGTCCAACCATCTCCATGGCCATCATGGTCCATCTGTCCAACCATCTCCATGGCCATCATGGTCCATCCGTCCAACCATCTCCATGGCCATCATGGTCCATCCGTCCAACCATCACCACGGCCATCATGGTCCATCCCTCCAACCATCTCCATGGCCGTCATGGTCCATCTGTCCAATCATCTCCATGGCCATCATGGTCCATCTGTCCAACCATCTCCATGGCCATCATGGTCCATCTGTCCAACCATCTCCATGGCCATCATGGTCCATCTGTCCAACCATCTCCACGGCCACTCATGGTCCATCTGTCCAACCATCTCCATGGCCATCATGGTCCATTGATCCAATCCTTGTGCTCGGCTCAGTTCCAGAACATTCCAAGGGTCCCATCAGGTCATCACCCCAATGTCCAGGCTCCAAGGATCTCCATGGAATGGGGGAATGGGTTACAGGAGGTGACACACAGAGGTGACACAAGGAGGTGACACAGGTGACACAAGGAGGTGGCACAGGGAGGTGACACAGGTGGCACAGGGAGGTGACACACGTGACACAGGGAGGTGACACAGGTGACACAGGGAGGTGGCACAGGGAGGTGACACAGGTGACACAGGTGACACAAGGAGGTGACACAGGGAGGTGGCACAGGGAGGTGGCACAGGGAGGTGACACAGGTGACACAAGGAGGTGACACAGGTGACACAGGGAGGTGGCACACGGAGGTGACACAGGGAGGTGACACAGGTGACACAGGGAGGTGGCACAGGGAGGTGACACAGGTGACACAGGGAGGTGACACAGGGAGGTGGCATAGGTGACACAGGTGACACAAGGAGGTGGCACAGGTGACACAGGTGACACAGGGAGGTGGCACAGGGAGGTGACACAGGTGACACAGGTGACACAGGGAGGTGACACAGGTGACACAAGGAGGTGACACAGGTGACACGGGGAGGTGACACAGGGAGGTGGCACACAGAGGTGGCACACAGAGGTGACACAGGTGGCACAGGGAGGTGGCACAGGGAGGTGACACAGGTGACACAGGGAGGTGACACAGGGAGGTGACACAGGAAGGTGACACAGGTGACACAAGGAGGTGACACAGGTGGCCCAGGGAGGTGGCCCGGGGAGGCGCCGTCACTCACCCAGGGGCTGCACTCGGTGCTCCCGGGTGTACCTGACCCTCAGGTGCGCCCCCACGCAGGTGGCGCACAGCGGCTCCCAGCACTCCAGGCAGAAGCTGCTGGCGCTGGCGTTGTCCTCGCAGCTGGTGCAGCTCTGGGGACCGGGGACGAGTCCCTCAGCCCCCATCAGCTCGTCAGCGCTAATTGGCGTTAATTAGCGCTAACGAGGCCCTACCTGGCTGCTGGGGCTGGGCTGCAGGAACAGGTTCTCCATGATGTCACCCAGGGGACACTGCTGGTGGCACACGGGACACTCGAACGCTGGGGGGACACGGGGGGGACACGGAGGGCACACGGAGGGCACACGGAGGGCACAATGTCCCCATGGGTTGGGGGACTGGGGTGTCCCCTCCCCACAGAGCTCCCAGTAACCCCCAGTGCTCCCAGTAACCCCCAGTGCTCCCAGTACCCCCCAGTACTACTAGAACTGCGTCCCTTCCAGAAAGTTCTGTGCCCTAAGCTCTCCCATTGGAGCGCCCCACATCGGACCCTCCCCCGGCCCCTGGTGATCCCAGTAACTCCCAGTATCTCCCAGTGATCCCAAGAATCCCAATTAAACCCCAGTAACTCCCAGTAATTCCCAGTGATCCCAGTAACTCTCGGTAAACCCCAGTGATCCCATTAATTCCCAGTGATCCCAATAATTCCCAGTAATTTTCAGCAATTCCCAGTGCCTCCCCAGTGCTCCCAGTAACCTCCAGTGCTCCCCAGTAACCCCCAGTACTCCCCAGTAACTCCCAGTGCTTCCATTAACCCCCAGTGATCCCAGTAGGACCCAGTGATCCCAGTACCTCCCAGTAACTCCCAGTAATCCCCAGTAACTCCCAGTGCTCCCAGTAACCCCCAGTAACCCCCAGTGATTCCCAGTAACTCCCAGTACCTCCCAGTATTCCCAGTCCCTCTCCAGTTCCGCTCCCTATTGGCCTGTCCAGCTGTCAATCACAACGTCAACCCCCGCCTCTCCGCAGCTCGCCGATGCCGATTGGCCGATCCGTCCAAGAAGTCCCCGCCTTTCCCAGGGGTCTCCCGCCGCTGATTGGCTCAGCGCCTCCCGCTCTGCGCGCTGATTGGTCCATTCGCCTTCATGTGCCGGCGGCCCCTTCCCGCCCTTTCCTTCCCGCCTTCTCCTCTCCCATTGCTCCCGCGCGCTGTCAATCTCCACTAATCCCCGCCCTCTCGCTCTTCTATTGGTTACCCACAATGTCAATCAGCCAGCGCGGGCGGTGATTGGTCGCGGGGCGGCGCGGGGGCGGGAGCAGGAGGCCGTGCCGATCGTGAGGGGGACGCGGCCACCATGGCGGCGCCTCAGGCGGCGGCCGCGCTCGGGAGCGGCCCCGGGGCCGCCGGAGCGGAGCTGCCCGAGCCGCTGGGGCTGCTGGAGCTCTGCGGGGCCTGCAGGCAGCGGCTGAGCCCGCAGCGGGAACCGAGGCTGCTGCCGTGCCTGCACTCCGTGTGCCGGGGCTGCATCGGGAGCGAGCATGGAGAACGGAACGGTGAGGGCTGATGGGGATACTGGGGATACTGGGGATACTGGGGGGTACTGGGGGGTACCGGGAGCCACTGGGAGCCGCGGCTGCTGCCCTGGCTGCGCTCCGTGTGCCGGGGCTGCATCGGGAGCGAGCACGGGAACGGTGAGGGGATACTGGGGTTAATGGGGGATACTGGGCGATACTGGGGGCACCGGGGGCTGAGCCCAGAGCCCAGCCCGGGGGCGGGAACGGTGAGGGGAGATGGGGGTACTGGGAGAACTGGGAGAGACTGGGGGTTCCTGGGAACACTGGGGCAGTTACTGGGGGGTCCTGGGAACACTGGGAGCATTGGGAGCTACTGGGAGCCACTGGGAGTTAATGGGAGATAATCAGAGACTGGGAACACTGGGAGTTAGTGGGGGTTATTGGGGATACTGGGAACACTGGGAGCACTGGGGGTACTGGGAGACACTGGGAGAGACTGGGACCACTGGGAGTTAGTGGGGGTTATTTGGGATACTGGAGGATACTGGGGGTTACTGGGAACACTGGGGGTTAATGGGAACACTGGGAGAGACTGGGGGTTACTGGGGGTTCCTGGGAACACTGGGGCATTGGGAGCCACTGGGAGTTACTGGGAGATAATGGGAGAGACTGGGAACACTGGGAGTTAGTGGGGATTATTGGGGATACTGGAGGATACTGGGGGATATTTGGGATACTGGGGGGTACTGGGAACACTGGGAGAGACTGGGGATTACTGGGAGACACTGGGAGCACTGGTGGGTAGTGGGAACACTGGGGGTCACTGGGAGATACTGGGGGTCACTGGGAGCACTGGGGGATACTGGGAACACTGGGAGAGACTGGGAGTTACTGGGAGACACTCGGAGCACTGGGGGATACTGGGAACACTGGGGGATACTGGGGATACTGGGAGCACAAAGGGTTACTGGGGGATACTGGGGGTTACTGGGATCACTGGGAGATAATGGGAGTTACTGGGCTCAGTGGGTTGTGCAGTACACTCAGGGTAACTGGGAGCCCTGGGGCGTTACTGGGGGTTACTGGGAGCTCCATGGGGACACTGTGACCCTGCTGTGACACTGTGCCCTCCGTGTCCCCTCCGTGTCCCCTCCGTGTGCCCTCCGTGTCCCCCCAGCGTTCGAGTGTCCCGTGTGCCACCAGCAGTGTCCCCTGGGTGACATCATGGAGAACCTGTTCCTGCAGCCCAGCCCCAGCAGCCAGGTAGGGCCTCGTTAGCGTAGTGCGCCAGTGGCGCTGACTGAGGCTGATGAGGGCTGAGGGACTGGTCCCGGTCCCCAGAGCTGCACCAGCTGCGAGGGACAGCGCCAGCGCCAGCAGCTTCTGCCTGGAGTGCTGGGAGCCGCTGTGCGCCACCTGCGTGGGGGCGCACCTGAGGGTCAGGTACACCCGGGAGCACCGAGTGCAGCCCCTGGGTGAGTGATGGCGCCTCCCCGTGCCACCTCCGTGTGCCACCTGTGTCACCTGTGTCACCTCCTGTGCACCTCCTCCCTCCTGTGTCACCTGTGTCACCTCCTGTGCCACCTCCTGTGTCACCTCCTGTGTCACCTGTGTCACCTGTGTCACCTTGTGTCACCTCCCTGTGTCACCCTGTGTCACCTGTGTCACCTCCTGTGTCCTGTGTGTCACCTGTGTCACCTCCTGTCACCACCTTGTGTCATCTGTGTCACCTGTGGATCCACCTGTGTCACCTCCCCTGTGCCCTGGGAGTGTCACCTCCCTGTGTCACCTCCCTGTGCCACCTCCCTGTGCCACCTCCCTGTGCCACCTCCCTGTGTCACCTGTGTCACCTGTGTCACCTCCTGGTCACTGCTTGTTGTGAGGTGCTGACCCTGTCACTGGATCCATCTCGGTGTCATTCCCATTTCCCATTCCCCATTCCCATTCCCCCATTCCCATTCCCCATTCCCTGTTCTAATTCCCATGTTCCCATTCCCGTTCCCATGTTCCCAATCCCATTCGCCTGTTCCCACATTCCCGTTCCCACTCCCAGTTTGCTCCATTCCAATTCCCCTTTTCCCAATCCCATTCCCCCGTTCCCCATTCCCATTCTCATGTTCCCATTCCCCCATTCCCACCCTATTCCCATTCTCCCATTCTCCCATTCCTGTGTTCTCATTTCAGTTCCCATTCCCCCATTCCCTCATTCCGATTCCCCCATTTCCCCATTCCCTCTCCATTTCTGTTCCCATTCCCATTCATGTTCCCATTCCAATTTTCCCATCCCCATTCCCCCATTCCCCCATTCCCATTCCCCCATTTCCCCATTCCCATTTCCCCATTCCCATTCCCCCATTTCCCCATTCCCTCTCCATTTCTGTTCCCATTCCCATTCCTGTTCCCATTCCAATCTTCCCATTCCCATTCCCATTCCCATTCCCATTCCCTCATTCCCATTCCCCCATTCCCCCATTCCCATTCCCTCATTTTAGTTCCCATTCCCATTCATGTTCCCATTCCAATCTTCCCATTCCCATTCCCATTCCCTCATTCCCATTCCCATTCCCATTCCCCCATTGCCTTTCCCCCATTTCTGTTCCCATTCCCATTCCTGTTCCCATTCCAATCTTCCCATTCCCATTCCCATTCTCCCATTCCCCCATTCCCAGTATCCCCTGTTGCCGTGTTCCCATGTCCCGTTTCCCCATTCCAACTTTTCCCCACTCTCATTCATGTTCCCGTTCCCTTATTCCCATTCCCATTCCATGTTCCCAGTTTCCCTCATCCCCATTCCCAGTTTCCCCCGTTCTAATTCGCGTTTTCCCAGTCCCATTCCCCCATTCCCATTCCCACATTCCCCTGTTCCCATGTTCCCACTCCCATTCCCCCATTCCCCTGTTCCCATGTTCCCAATCCCATTCCAATTCCCCTTTTCCCATTCCCATTCCCCCATTCCCACGTTCCCATTCCAGTTCCCATTTATCGCAATCCCATTCTCCCGGTTTCCCATTCCCATTTCCAGGCCCCATTCCCTCATTCCTGTTTCCATTCCCATTCCTCCATTTCCGATTTCCCATTTTCCCATTCCCGTTCCCCCATTCCTGTTCCTGTTCCCATTTGTGTTCCCATTCCCCCATTCCCATTCCCAGTTTCTCAGTTCCCCCATTCCCTCTCTCCCCAGGCTCTCCGTCCATTCCTGTAGATCCTGTTGTTGATCCCGTAGATCCCGTTGTTGATCCCGTAGATCCCGTTGTTGATCCCGTTGTTGATCCCATTGATCCCGTTATTGATCTTGTTGATCCCGTTGTTGATCCCATAGGTCCTGCAGATCCCTCAGATCCCGTTGTTGATCCCATAGGTCCCGCTGATCCCGTTGTTGATCCTGTTGATGACGTAGATCCTGCAGATCCCGCAGATCCCGGTGTTGATCCCGTAGATCCCGCAGATCCCGTGGATCCCGTCGTTGATCCCATCGTTGATCCCATTGTTGATCCCATTGTTTATCCCATAGATCCAGCAGATCCCGTTGCTGATCCCGTTGTTGATCCCGTAGATCCCTCAGATTCTGTTGCTGATCCCGTTGCTGATCCCGTTGTTTATCCCGTTGTTTATCCCATAGATCCCGCAGATCCCGTTGCTGATCCCGTTGTTTATGCCGCTGATCCTGTTGTTGATCCCATTGTTGATCCCGTAGATCCTGCAGATCCCGCAGATCCCGTTGCTGATCCTGTTGTTTATCCCGTTGTTTATCCCGCAGATCCCATTGCAGATCCCGTTGCTGCTCCCGTTGCGGATCCCGTTGCTGATCCCGTTGTTTATCCCATAGATCCCGCAGATCCCGTTGATCCCGTTGCTGATCCCATTGCGGATCCTGTTGTAGATCCCGTTGCGGATCCTGTTGCTGATCCTGTTGTTTATCCCATAGATCCTGTTGATCCCGTTGCTGATCCTGTTGCTGTTCCCGTTGCCAATCCCGTTGCCAATCCCACAGATCCCGTTGTTTATCCCGTTGTTTATCCCGCAGATCCCGTTGCCGATCCCGTTGTTTATCCCATAGATCCCATAGATCCCGCTGATCCCGTTGTTTATCCCGCAGATCCCGTTGCAGATCCCGTTGCTGATCCTGTTGTTTATCCCGCAGATCCCGTTGCAGATCCCGTTGCCGATCCCGCAGATCCTGTTGTTGCCGCTCCCGTTGTTTATCCCATAGATCCCATTGCAGATCCCATTGCTGATCCCGTTGTTTATCCCCAGGATCCTGTTGGGGTTGCCGATCCGTTTAGCCCGGGATCCGTTCCCGCCTGCACCCCATTGTTTATCCGCTGATCCGTTGCCATTAATTACCGATGTTTTATCCGTTGATGACCGTTGTTATCCCCGCCCTCCCGTTGCCTTTTCCGTTGTTTATCCGATCCCCATTACCGATCCTGTTGTTTATCCCGGGTCAGTTGCGATCCCGTGCCGATCCGTTGTTTGGTACGCTAATCCCGTTGCCGATGTTGGGGTTCCGCTGGGGCTCCCCTGCAGATTTTGCCCTCCCGTTGCGATCCGTTGTTTATCCCACCGGATGTTTTTGGTTCCCGTTGATTTTCCGGTTGCTAATTAATTACGCTCGTTGCCGATGACCGTTTATCCCATAGATCCTTGATTGCACCCGTGTTTCCCAGGTCCGTTGTTTATCCTGTTGTTTATCCTGCAGATCCTTTTTATCCTGTTGCCGATCCCGTTGCCGCTCCCGCTGCCGCCGCCCCTGCTGCTAATTAATTACTGCTAATTACCGTTTACTGTCCCCGGGACCGATCCCACAGATCCCGTTGTTGATCCCGTTGTTTATCCCACAGATCCCGTTGTTGATCCCGTTGTTTATCCCGCAGAGATCCGGGGTGCCAGCTCCCTGAGCCGATCCTGCACCGTTTATCCCATAGATCCCGTTGTTTATCCCGTTGTTTATCCCATAGATTCCGTTGTTATGTCCGTTGTTGCTTATCCCATTTTTCCCCGTTTATCCCGTTGTTTATCCCATAGATCCCATTGCCGATCCCGTTGTTTATCCCGTTGTTTATCCCACAGATCCCAGCGGCGCTCCCCCGCACCCGTGGTGATCCTAATTACTGTTTATCCCATAGATTAATTTGCCGAATTACCATTGTCCCGACAGTTTTTCCCACAGACCGCCTGCACCCGTGGTCGGGGGTTCCCTGGATTAATTTTGGGGTGCCCAGGATTACCGTCCTTGGGGTCACGGGGTTCCATTTGCGGGGAGCACCGCCTGCCCGTGGTGCCCAGGATGCTATTTGGTTACCAGCTAATTTTGGGGTCCCCCGTCACGGGGTGCCAGCGGGGTTCACCGCCTACAGATTTTGGGGATCCTCGTTAATTACTGCTAATTTTGGGACTGTCATTACCGTAACGGGAGGGTCCCCGGGGCACGCCTTTACCCGTGGAGATGACCCTGTTACTGCTTCATTGCACAGAATTACTTCCTCCCGGGCTGGTTCAACCTCCTGGACGTGCTGGTGGTGACCTAATTACTGCTAATTATGCTCCTTATTACTGCTGACGGTGAGCCAGCGGGGAGCACTGGGAGCACCCGTGGGACCTAATTACTGCTAATTAGCCGCTGGGGGCAATTGCTAACTAGGTGTAACGGGAGGCTGCTACAGGGGGAGCACTGGGAGCAGCTGGGAGTGCCGGGAGGCACTGCTAATTACCGCTAATTACTGCTAATTACCGTCATTACTGTCACGGGAGTGCCAGCGCGGGGAGCACCGCCTGCACCCGTGAGTGACCTTAATTACTGTTAATTACTGCTAATTAATTACTGCTAATTACCGTCATTACTGTCACGGGAGTGCCAGCGCGGGGAGCACCACCAGCACCCGTGAGTGACCTCATTAATTACTGCTAATTGATTACCGCTAATTACTGCTAATTACTGGTAATTACCGTCATTCTATTACTGATTCTATCAGTGGTTTAATTACTGATTTAATTACTGAGTTTATTGTTGATCTAATTACTGATTTAATTAGTGATTTAATTATTGATCTAATTACTGATCTAATTACTGATTTAATTAGTGATTTAATTACTGATTCTCTCCCTGATTCTCTCAGTGGTTTAATTACTGATTTAATTACTGATTTAATTATTGATCTAATTGCTGATTTAATTATTGATCTAATTATTGATTTAATTAGTGATTTAATTATTGATCTAATTACTGATCTAATTAGTGATTTAATTACTGATTCTCTCCCTGATTCTCTCAGTGCTCGTTAGTTGGGCAGGTGCTGAAGGGTTGGCAAAGGCGGTAATTAATTAATTAATTAACAAAGAGGGTGTGGCTCAAACTGGAGAGAGCTAATTACTCACTAATCAATTAACGACGTCATTGATTGCTGAAATTAATTAATTCTTTGATCTTAGTTGAGTTTTGTTTGTGGCTTTGCAGTTTTTAATTGGTCAGACTCGGGGAAATTAATTAGTGCTTTGATTGCTTAACTAAGCACATGTTTAATTGGCTTGATTGCCTTCTTAATTAGCTCACTTAATTATTAATGGCATTAGTGATGAATTAAGAAGCACTTTAATTGGGTAAGGTCTCATGTAATTAATGTAATTAGTGTAATTAATGTAGTTAATGTAATTAATGTAATTAATGTAATTAATGTAACTAGTGTAATTAATGTAATTAATGTAGTTAATGTAATTAGTGTAATTAATGTAATGAATGTAATTAGTGTAATTAATGTAATTAATGTAATTAGTGTAATCAATGTAATGAATGTAATTAGTGTAATTAATGTAATTAGTGTAATTAGTGTAATTAATGTAATGAATGTAATTAGCGTAATTAATGTAATTAATGTAATTAGTGTAATGAATGTAATTAATGTAATTAGTGTAATTAATGTAATGAATGTAATTAGTGTAATTAATGTAATGAATGTAATTAATGTAATTAATGCGTAATTAATGTAATTAGGGGTAAATGACAGACTCTGTTACCTGGGGCATCTCCTGAACTAAAACCCCTTACTCCACCGAGTTAATTAAATAACTGATGCCTAATGAAGATTAATTAGCTTATTAACGGGGAATGAGCGAATAAACGGAATTTTGCTTTTCTCTCCCCCTTTCTCCACTTTTCCCTCCCTTTCTCTGCCCCATTTTCCATTTTCCCATTTCCCATTTCCATTTCCCATTTCCCCCCATTTCCCCCCATATTTTCCCCATTTCCCCCCATTTCCCCCCATATTTTCCCCATTTCCCCGTTTCCCCATGTTTCCCCCATTCCGCCCCAATGTTTTCCCCATTCCCCATTTTTTCCCCATTTTTCCCCATTTTCCCCATTTCCCATTTTCCCTTCTTCCCCCAATGTTTTCCCATTCCCCATTTCCCCATTTCCCCCATTTCCCCATTTTTCCCCATTTTTCCCCATTTTTTCCTCATTCCCCAATGTTTTCCCCATTCCCCATTTCCCCCATATTTTCCCCCCCTTATTTCCCCCCCATCCCCATTTTTCCCCATTTTCCCCATTTTTTCTCATTTCCCCCATTCCCCATTCCTTCATTCCCCCATTTTCCCCATTTCCCCATTTCCCCATTCCCCATTTTTTCCCCATTCCCCATATTTTCCCATTTCCCCATTTCCCCATTTCCCCCCCCATATTTTCCCCATTTCCCCCATTTCCCGATTTCCCCATTTTCCCCATTCCCCCATTTCCCCATTTTCCCATTCCCCATTTCCCCATTTTCCCATTTCCCCATTTCCCCATGTTTTCCCCATTTCCCCATTTCCCCTATATTTTCCCCCATTTCCCCATTCCCCATATTTTGCCCATTCCCCATTTTTTCCCATATTCCCCATTTTCCCCATTTCTCCCCATTTCCCCATTTCCCCCTTTCCCCATTCCCATTTCCCCATATTTCCCCATTTCCCCATGTTTTCCCCATTTCCTTTTCCCCTATTTTCCCCATTTCCCCATTTCCCCATTTCCCCATTTCCCCATATTTTTCCCCATTTCCCCCCCATTTCCCCCATTTTCCCCATTCCCCATTTCCCCATTTTCCCCATTCCCCCATTTCCCCATTTTCCCATTTCCCCATTTCCCCATTTTTCCCCATTTCCCCTATATTTTCCCATTCCCCATTCCCCATATTTTGCCCATTCCCCATTTTTCCCCATATTCCCCATTTTCCCCATTCTCCCCATTTCCCCCATTTCCCCCCTTTCCCCATTTCGCCATTTCCCCCATATTTCCCCCATTTCCCCATGTTTTTCCCCATTTCCCTATTTCCCCCCATATTTTCCCCATTTCCCCCATTTCCCCCCATTTCCCCCCATATTTTCCCATTTCCCCGTTTCCCCATTTTCCCCATTCCTTCAATTCCCATTCCCCATTCCCCATTTCCCCTCTTTCCCCATTCCCCCCATTTTCCCCATTTCCCATTTCCCCGTTTTCCCCATTTTTCCCATTCCCCATTTTTCCCCATTTTCCCCATTTCCCCATTTCCCATTTCCCCCATTCCCCATTTCCCCATTTCCCCATTTCCCCCATTTCCCCATTTCCCCATTTTCCCCATTTCCCCATTTTCCCATATTTCCCATTTCCCCATTTCCCCATATTTTCCCCCATTTTCCCCATATTTTCCCCATTTTTTCCATTTCCATTTCCCATTTCCCCCCATTTCCATTTCCTTTTCCCATTCCATTTCCCCATTCCCCATTTCCCCATTTTTTTCCCATTTTTTCCCCATTTCCCCATTTTCCCATTTTTCCCATTTCCCCATTTTCCCCATTTTCCCCATATTTTCCCCATTTCCCCATTTTCCCCATTTTTTCCCATTTCCCCATTTCCCATTTTCCCATTTCCCCCCCATTTTTTCCATTTTTCCATTTTCCCCATTTTCCCCATTTCCCCATTTTTCCCATTTTCCCATTTCCCCATGTTTTCCCATTTTCCTTTTTCCCATTTTTCCCCATTTTCCCCATTTCCCATTTCCCCATTTCCCCCCATTCCCCCCCATTCTTCTCCATATTTCCCCATTTCCCCATTCCCCCATATTTTCCCCATTCCTCCATATTTTCCCCATTTCCCAATTTTCCCCATTTCCCTCCATTTCCCCATTCCCCATTTCCCCATTCCCCATTTTTCCCATATTCCCCATTTTCCCATTTCCCCATTTTCCCATTTTCCCATTTTTTTCCCATTTTCCCCATTTTCCCCGTTTTTTCCCAGCCCCCAGTTTCCCAGCCCAGTTCTGCAGTTCTGCGCTGCGCTGCTGTCGCTGTCGCTGTCTTTCTGCAGCGCCTGGCGGAGAAACACAGCGAGCTGCAGCGCTGCAGCGCCCGCCTGCACGCCTGGTCAGTGTCCCCTGTGTCACCTGAGTGTCACCTGAGTGTCACCTGAGTGTCACCTCCCTGTCCCTGAGTGTCCCCTGAGTGTCCCCCGTGTGTCACTGTCCCTGAGTGTCCCCTGCTGCAGCGCCTGGCGGAGAAACACAGCGAGCTGCAGCGCTGCAGCGCCCGCCTGCACGCCTGGTCAGTGTCCCTGAGTGTCCCCAAATGTCCCCTGAGTGTCACCTCCCTGTCCCTGAGTGTCCCCTGTGTGTCACTGTGTCCCCTGAGTGTCCCCTGCTGCAGCGCCTGGCTGACAAACACAGCGAGCTGCAGCGCTGCAGCGCCCGCCTGCACGCCTGGTCAGTGTCCCCTGTGTCCCAAATGTCACCTGAGTGTCCCCAAATGTCCCCTGAGTGTCACCTCCCTGTCCTTGAGTGTCCCCTGTGTGTCACTGTCCCTGAGAGTGTCCCCTGCAGCCACAGGTGACTGACAAACACAGTGCTCCCCTGCTGCAGCCCTGGTCAGAGTCCCACAGCCCCAAATGTCACCTGAGTGTCCCCTGAGTGTCACCTCCTCAGTGTCCCTGTGTCCCAAAGTGTCCCCAAATGTCCCTGGCTGTCAAACCTGAGCACACCTGGTGTCACCTGAGTGTCCCTGGTGTCCCTGTCCCAAATGTCACCTGAGTGTCCCCTGAGTGTCCCTGAGTGTCACCTCCCTGTCACCCTGTCCCACTGTCCCCTTCATGTCCCCTGAGTGTCCCTGTGTCCCCTCCGTGTCCCCTGCCTGTCCCCTCCATGTCCCTGAGTGTCTCCTCGATGTCCCCAGGTGTCCCCTGAGTGTCCCCAGAGTTTCCCTGAGTGTCCCCAGAGTGTCCCCTCCATGTCCCTGGAGTGTCCCCTGAGTGTCCCCCTGTCCCCTGAGTGTCCCCCAAGTGTTCCCCTGTCCCCTCCATGTCCCCTGACTGTCCCTGAGTGTCCCCTGCCTGTCCCCCCTCCTGTCCCTCCTGTCCCTCCTGTCCCTGAGTGTCCCCAGTGTCCCTGAGTGTCCCTGAGTGTCCCTGTCTGTTCCCCGTGTGTCCCTGCCTGTGTCCCCTCCCTGTCCCCTCCCCTATCCCTCCCTGTCTCCTCCCTATCCCCTCCATGTCCCTGTGTGTCCCCTCCCTGTCCCTGCCTGTCCCTTCCTGTCCCTGATTGTCCCTGCCTGTCCCTGCCTGTCCCTGAGTGTCCCCCGTGTGTTCCCGTGTCCCCCGGGTGTCCCTGGCTGTCCCTGTCTGTCCCTGAGTGTCCCCTGTATGTCCCTGCCTGTCCCTGTGTGTCCCCAAATGTCCTCTGGGTGTCCCCTGAGTGTCCCTTGCCTGTCCCCTCCCTGTCCCCTGCCTATCCCCTCCATGTCCCTGAGTGTCCCCTGTCCCCCTGCCTGTCCCTCCTGTCCCCTATCCCCTGTCCCTGCCTGTCCCTCCATGTCCCTGCCCCGTGTCCCCTGTGTGTCCCCGGGTGTCTCCTGACTGTCCCCTGGGTGTCCCTGCCTGTCCCTGATTGTCCCCCGTGTGTCCCCTGGGTGTCCCCTGATTGTCCCCCGTGTGTCCCCTGCCTGTCCCTGTGTGCCCCGTCTGTCCCTGCGCGTCCCTGATTGTCCCCTGCCTGTCCCTGATTGTCCCCTGCCTGTCCCTGAGTGTCCCCTGATTGTCCCCCAGGTGTCCCCCGTGTGTCCCCAGTGTCCCTGATTGTCCCCTCCCTGTCCCTGAGTGTCCCCTGACTGTCCCCTATGTGTCCCCTGCCTGTCCCTGATTGTCCCCGTGTGTCCCCTGGGTGTCCCCTGTGTTTCCCTGCCTGTCCCTGATTGTCCCCTAAGTGTCCCCGTGTGTCCCCCGGGTATCCCTGAGTGTCCCCTGATTGTCCCCTGGGTGTCCCTGCCTATCCCTGTGTGTCCCTGAGTGTCCCCTGCCTGTCCCCTCCCTGTCCTCTCCCTGTCCCCTTCCTGTCCCTGCCTGTCTCTGCCCGTCCCTGAGTGTCCCCCCATGTCCCCTCCCCAGTGTCCCCTGAGTGTCCCTGCCTGTCCCTGTGTGTCCTGGAGTGTCCCTGCCTGTCCCCTGCCTGTCCCCTCTGTCCCCCTCCCTGTCCCTGCCTGTCCCCAGTGTCCCCCCTGTCCTCCCATGTCCCTGCCTGTCCCCTGGGTGTCCCTGGTGTCCCCTGCCTGTCCCTGCCTGTGTCCCTCCCATGTCCCTGCCTGTCCCCTGTGTGTCCCTCCCTGTCCCTGCCTGTCCCTGATTGTCCCCTGCCTGTCCCTGCCTGTCCCCTGCCTGTCCCTGATTGTCCCCCCCCGTCCCTGTTGTCCCTGGTGTGTGTCCCCTGCAGGTCCAGGTGAAGCTATCCTCCCTGTCCCTGCCCTGTGTCCCCATGTCCCCTCCCTGTCCCTGTCTGTCCCCTGCCTGTCCCTGCCTGTCCCTGTCCCTGTCCCCTGCCTGTCCCCTGAGTGTCCCCTGTGTGTCCCTCATGTCCCTGCCTGTCCCCTGCCTGTCCCCGAGTCCCCTGTGTGTCCCTGTGTGTCCCCTGAGTGTCCCTGAGTGTCCCCTCCTGTCCCCTGAGTGTCCCCCAATGTCCCCTGAGTGTCCCCCTGAGTGTCCCTGAGTGTCCCTGAGTGTCCCTGAGTGTCCCCAAGTGTCCCCATGTGTCCCCTGAGTGTCGCTGAGTGTCCCCGTGTGTCCCCGAGTGTCCCCTGCGTGTCCCCTGGTCCTGTGTCCCCCAGTGTCCCTGAGTGTCCCCAGTGTCCCTGAGTGTCCCTGAGTGTCCCTGAGTGTGTCCTGAGTGTCCCTGGAGTCCCCTGAGTGTCCCTGGTCCCCAGTGTCCCCTGAGTGTCCCCTGAGTGTCCCTGAGTGTCCCCAGTGTCCCTGAGTGTCCCTGAGTGTCCCCGCTCTGTCCCTGAGGTGTCCCTCCTGTCCCCGAGTGTCCCCTGAGTGTCCCTGAGTGTCCCTGAGTGTCCCCTGAGTGTCCCCATGTGTCCCCTGAGTGTCCCTGAGTGTCCCCGAGTGTCCCCGAGTGTCCCCCAGTGTCCCCGAGTGTCCCCTGAGTGTCCCTGAGTGTCCCTGAGTGTTCCTGAGTGTCCCCGAGTGTCCCTGAGTGTCCCCAAGTGTCCCTGAGTGTCCCCTGAGTGTCCCCTGAGTGTCCCTGAGTGTCCCCTGAGTGTCCCTGAGTGTCCCTGAGTGTCCCCTGAGTGTCCCTGAGTGTCCCCTGAGTGTCCCTGAGTGTCCCTGAGTGTCCCCTGAGTGTCCCCGAGTGTCCCCAAGTGTCATCTGAGTGTCCCCGAGTGTCCCCCAGTGTCCCCCAGTGTCCCCTGAGTGTCCCCGAGTGTCCCTGAGTGTCCCCAAGTGTCCCCCGAGTGTCCCCTGAGTGTCCCCTGAGTGTCCCTGAGTGTCCCCTGAGTGTCCCCCAAGTGTCCCCGAGTGTCCCTGAGTGTCCCCGAGTGTCCCCGAGTGTCCCCTGAGTGTCCCCTGAGTGTCCCTGAGTGTCCCCGAGTGTCCCCTGAGTGTCCCCCAGTGTCCCCTGAGTGTCCCCTGAGTGTCCCCTGAGTGTCCCTGAGTGTCCCCTGAGTGTCCCTGAGTGTCCCCGAGTGTCCCCTGAGTGTCCCCGAGTGTCCCCTGAGTGTCCCCAAGTGTCCCCTGAGTGTCCCTGAGTGTCCCTGAGTGTCCCCCGAGTGTCCCCGAGTGTCCCCTGAGTGTCCCCTGCGTGTCCCCGAGTGTCCCTGTGTGTCCCCATGTGTCCCCGTGTGTCACCACTCGTGTGTCCCCGAGTGTCCCTGTGTCCCCAAGTGTCCCCATGTCTGTGTCACCCCGCATGTGTCCCCCCGTGTGTCCCCGTGTCCCTGTGTCCCCATGTGTCCCACCCCAGTGTGTATATAATTCTAAAAATTTAACTAAAATGGTGATAAAAATTTGGACTAAATAATCATATATAAAAATAACAATTATAAATAAGTAATATATAAACAATAAATTATATATATATAAATAATCAATATAAAAATTTAGCTGCAATACTAACAGCCATTTGTGCTCACCCCGTGTCCCTGGTGTGTCCCCAGCGCGTGTATAATTATAAACATTTAACTGAAATGATGACAAAAATTTGGACTAAATGATCATATATATAAATAATAATTATAAATAAATAATATATAAACAATGAATTTTATTTATATAAATAATAATTATAAACATTTAACTGCAATACTAACAGCCCTTTGTGCTCACCCCGTGTCCCCGGTGTGTCCCCAGTGCGTATATAATTCTAAAAATTTAACTAAAATGGTGATAAAAATTTGGGTTAAATAATCATATATAAAAATAACAATTATAAATAAGTAATATATAAACAATAAATTATATATATATAAATAATCAATATAAAAATTTAGCTGCAATACTAACAGCCATTTGTGCTCACCCCGTGTCCCTGGTGTGTCCCCAGCGCGTGTATAATTATAAACATTTAACTGAAATGGTGATAAAAATCTGAACTAAATAATCATATATATAAATAACAATTATAAATAAATAACATATAAAGAATAAATTATTTTTATATAAATAATAATTATAAAAACATTTAGCTGCAATAATAACAGCATTATGTGCTAATCCCTGTGTCCCCAGTGTGTCCCCAGTATGTATATAATTATAAAATTTAACTAAAATGGTGATAAAAATTTGGACTAAATAATCATATATATAAATAACAATTATAAATAAATAATATATAAACAGTAAATTATATTTATATAAATAATAATTATAAACATTTAAACTGCAATACTGACAGCCCTTTGTGCTAACCCCTGTGTCCCCGGTGTGTCCCCAGCGCGTGTATAATTATAAACATTTAACTAAAATGATGACAAAAATTTGGACTAAATAATCATATATATAAATAACAATTATAAATAAATAATATATAAACAATAAATTATATATATATATATATATAATTATTATAAAACATTTAACTGCAATACTAACAGCCCTTTGTGCTCACCCCGTGTCCCCGGTGTGTGTCCCCAGTATTATATAATTATAAACATTTAACTAAAATTATGACAAAAATCAGAACTAATTAAAATATATAGATAACAATTAAAATAATAATATATAAAGCAATAACTGCCATAAATATTTGTGCTAATCCCCGTGTGTCCCACAATTAAAAATTTAAATAAAATGATAAAAATTTGGAAAATAAATTATTTTTATAAAAATAATAAAACAGTTATATAAATACATTTATATATATATAAAACATTATTTAACCCCTGTGCCCTTGTGTCCCCTGTGTCCCCAGCATGTATATAATTATAAAAATTTAACTGAAGTGATGATAAAAATTTGGACTAAATAATCATATATGTAAATAACAATTATAAATAAATAACATATAAACAATATATATTTATATATATAAGTAATAATAATTATAAACATTTGAACTGCAATACTGACAGCCCTTTGTGCTCACCCCGTGTCCCCGGTGTGTCCCCAGCGCGTGTATAATTATAAACATTTAACTAAAATGATGACAAAATTTGGAGGATCATAAATAATCATATATATAAAATATATAAACAATAAATTATAAATAATATATATATAATTTAACTGCAATAAATTATGTTTATATGTATAAACATAAAAAATAATAAAATAACTAATTTTAACAGATAACAATTATAATAATCAACTTTGTTGTACTGACCCCATGTCCCCGCTGTGTCCCCAGCGCGTGTATAATTATAAACATTTAACTAAAATGATTATAAAAATCAGAACTAATTAACCATATATATAAATAACAATTATAAATAAATAATATATAAACAACAAATTACATTTTTATACTATTTGGATAATCAATATAGTTGTTTCTCCAATACTAACAGGCATTTGTGCTCAGGAGGCTGGGAGAGGATAAAATTATAAACATTTAACTAAATATTATAAAAATCCCAACTAATTAACCAAATATACAAATAAATACACAATTACCAATCCTTGGGCCCATTATACCCGTTTGGGCGGCTCCCAGCCACGGCACCGCCTCCCCTGCTGCTCTCCCGAGGCTGGTGAGAGAGGATAAACACCCCCAAAATATCCCCCAAAATATCCCAAAATACACCCATTTAAAATCCAGGAAACCAGCAGGGACAGGGGGGCACTCAGGGACATCTGTGGTTCCATTTCCTCCCCGCCACGGCACCGCCCTGCTGCTCTCCCGGAGGCTGGTGAGAGGATAAACACCCCAAAATATCCCAAAATATCCCTAAATATCCCAAAATACACCCCAAAATACACCCAGGGACAGGGTGCCACATCTGTGCCCTTTGTGGTTCCGTTTTGTCCCTGCCACGGCACCGCCCTGCTGCTCTCCCGGAGGCTGGTGAGAGGATAAACACCCCAAAATATCCCAAAATATCCCTAAATATCCCAAAATACACCCCAAAATACACCCAGGGACAGGGTGCCACATCTGTGGTTCCATTTCCTCCCCGCCACGGCACCGCCCTGCTGCTCTCCCGGAGGCTGGTGAGAGGATAAACACCCCCAAAATACCCCAAAATACCCCAAATACACCCCAAAATACACCCAGGGACAGGGGGGCACTCAGGGACATCTGTGGTTCCGTTTCCTCCCCGCCACGGCACCGCCCTGCTGCTCTCCCGGAGGCTGGTGAGAGGATAAACACCCCAAAATATCCCAAAATACCCCTAAACCACCCCAAAATACCCCCAAAACAGCCCCAAAACACCCCAAAATACAAAATATCCCAAAATACACCAGGGAACCCCAAAATACACCCAAAATACACCCAGGGACAGGGTGGCACTTGGGGACATCTGTGGTCCCATTTTCTCCCCGCCACGGCACCGCCCTGCTGCTCTCCCGGAGGCTGGTGAGAGGATAAACACCCCCAAAATATCCCAAAATACCCCAAAATACACCCAAAACACCCCAAAATACACCCAAAACACCCCAAAATATCCCAAAATACCCCAAATACCCCAATAACACCCAGGGACAGGTGGCACCATCTGTGGTTCCAACGGCACCGCCCTGCTGCTCTCCCGGAGGCTGCTGAGAGGATAAACACCCCCAAAATATCCCAAAATATCCCAAAATACACCCAGGGAATATCCCAAAATACACCCCAAAATACACCCAAATAACCCAAAAATCCACCCAGGGACAGGGTGCAGGGTGGCATCTGGGACATCCAGAAATTTCATCCCTGCCCAACCGCCCTGCTGCTCTCCCGGAGGCTGGTGAGAGGATAAACACCCCCAAAATATCCCAAAATATCCCAAAATACACCCAAAATACACCCAAAAACACCCAGGGAACCAAACATGCCCCAAAAATTCTCCCCCTTGCGGCACCCCCTGCTGCTCCCGGAGGCTGGTGGAGGATAAACACCCCAAAAATATCCCAAAATATCCCTAAATATCCCAAAATACACCCCAAAACACCCCAAAATACCCCAAAATACCCCAAAATACCCCCAGGGAACCCCAAAATACCCCAAAATACCCCAAGGAACCCCAAAATACACCCAAAATACCCCAAAATACCCCAAATACACCCAAAATACCCCAAAACACCCCAAAAATACCCCCAAAAAACACCCCAAATACACCCCAAAATACCCCCAAAACACCCCAAAATACACCCCAAAATACCCCCAAATATCCCCAAAACCAGCAACAGGGGCCCAAAATACCCCAAAAATTCCCAAATCCAGGTTCTCCCCGGAGGCTGGGTGACCCCCAAAACACCCAAAATACACCAAAATACAGCCAAAAACCCCAAATATCCCAAAATACCCAAAACACCATAAAATATCCCAAAATACCCCAAAATACCCCAAATACACCCAAAACACCCCAAAATACCCCAAATACACAAAATGCCCAAAATACCCCAAAATTCCCCAAATACACCCCAAAAACACCCCAAATACACCCCAAAACACCCCAAAATACACCCAAAATACCCCCAAAACACCCAAAAATACCCTAAACACCCCAAAATACCCCAAAATACCCCCAAATACCACCAAAATACCCCCAAACAAATACCCCAAAATACACCCAGGGAACCCCAAAATACCCCAAAATACCCCAAAATACACCAAAATACACCCAAATAAAACACCTAAAACCACCCCAAAACCCCCTCCAGCTGCTAAAAATAAAATACCCAAAAATACAGCCAAAATATCCCCAAATATCCCAAATACACCCAGGAAACCACCCAGGGAACCCCAAAACTACACCCAGGGGACATCTGTGGTTCCATTTCCTCCCATCGCGGCACCCCCTGCTGCTCTCGGAGGCTGGTGAGAGGACCAAAAATACACCCAAAAACACCCCAAAATACACCCAAAATACAAAAAATCCCAAAACACCCCAAAACACCCCAAAATATCCCAAAATACACCCCAAAATACACCCAGGGACAGGGTGGCACTTGGGGACATCTGTGCCCTTTGTGGTTCCATTTTCTCCCCGCCATGGCACCGCCCTGCTGCTCTCCCGGAGGCTGGTGAGAGGATAAACACCCCCAAAATATCCCAAAATATCCCCAAAATACCCCAAAATACACCCAGGGAACCCCAAAATACCCCCAGGGACAGGGTGCCACATCTGTGCCCTTTGTGGTCCCGTTTTGTCCCTGCCACGGCACCGCCCTGCTGCTCTCCTGGAGGCTGCTGAGAGGATAAACACCCCCAAAATATCCCAAAATACCCCAAATACACCCCAAAATACCCCCCCAATACCCCAAAACACCCCAAAATACACCCAGGAACCCCCAAAATCCCCCAAATTTCCCCCCAAAATCCCCAAAATTCCCCATTTTCCCAATTTCCCCCCATTTTCCTCCATTTCTCCCCATTCCTCCCCATTCTTCCCCATTTGTCCCAATTTCCCCACTTTCTCCCCAGTTTTCCTCATTTCTCCCCATTTCTCCCCATTTTTTCCCACTTTCTCACATTTCTTCAATTTTTCCCCATTTTCCCATTTCCCCCATTTCTCCCCATTTCCCCCCATTCCTCCACATTTTTCCCATTTCTCCCAATTTCCCCCCATTTTCCCCCATTTCTCCCCGTTCCTCCCCATTCTTCCCCATTTGTCCCAATTCCCCATTTTTTCCCTGGTTTTCCTCATTGTTCTACATTTCTTCCCATTCCTCCCCATTTTTCCCCATTTTCCCCATTTTTCCCCAGTTTTCCCAATTTTCCCAATTTTCCCCATTTTTCCCTGTTTTGCCCCATTTCTTCCCATTTTCCCGTCTTTCCCCCCATTTTCCCCATTTCCCCCCATTTCCCAATTTCTCTCATTTTTCCCCCATTTTCCCCATTTTTCCCCATTTTTCCCCATTTCTCTCATTTTTTCCCCCATTTTCCCCCATTTCCCCCCATTTCTCCCTATTTTTCCCCATTTTCCTCCATTTTCTCCCTGATTTTCTCGCCATTTTCCCCCATTCCTCCCCATTTCTCTCAATCCCCCCCATGTCTCTCCATTTCCTCATTTCCCCCCTTTTTCACCACTTTCTCCCATTTCTCCCCCTTTTTTTCCATTTCCCCCTCATTTCTCCCCATTTCCCCCCATTTCTCCCCACTTTTCCCATTTCCCCCATTTTTTCCCACTTTCTCCCATTTCTTCAATTTTTTCCCCATTTTTGCCCATTTTCCCATTTTCCCCATTTCCCAATTTTTCCCCATTTCCCCAGTTTTCCCATTTCTCCTCAGTTTTCCCCATTTCTCCCCTTTTCCCCATTTCCCCCATTTCTCCCCATTTCTCCCCATTTTCCCCCATTTCTCCCCATTTCCCCATTTTTCCCAATTTCCCCCATTTCTTCAAATTTTTTCCCCATTTTTCCCCATTCCCCCATTTCTCCCCATTTCCCCAATTTCTCTCCCCATTTTTCCCCATTTCCCCCCATTTCTCCCCATTTTCCCCATTTCTCCCCATTTTTCCCAGTTTTGCCCCATTTCTCCCCATTTCCCCCCATTTTCCTCCATTTCTCCCCATTCCTCCCCATTCTTCCCCATTTGTCCCAATTCCCCCCCTTTTCTCCCTGGTTTTCCTCATTTTTCTGCATTTCCCATTTTCCCCATTTCCCTCCATTTCTCCCTGTTTCCCCCCATTTTCCCAATTTTCCCCCATTTTTCCCCATTTTCCCCATTTTCCCCATTTTCCCCATTTTCCCCATTTTCCCCATTTCCCTCCATTTCTCCCTGTTTTCCCCCATTTTCCCCATTTTCCCCCATTTTTCCCCATTTTCCCCATTTTTCCCAATTTTCCCTGTTTTGCCCCATTTCTTCCCATTTTCCCGTCTTTCCCCCCATTTTCCCCATTTCTCCCCATTTTCCCCATTTCTCTGCATTTTCCCCCATTTTCCCCCATTTCTCCCCATTTTTCCCCATTTTCCTCCATTTTCTCCCTGATTTTCCCCATTTCTCTCAATTTTCCCCCCATTTTTCCTCATTTCTCCCCATTTCTCCCCATTTTTCCCGTTTCCTCCCATTTTTTCCCACTTTCTCCCATTTTTCATTTTTCCCATTTCCCCATTTCCCCCATTTCCCCATTTTCCCCATTTTTCCTCAGTTTTCCCATTTTCTCCCCATTTTCCCTCATTTTCCCATTTCTCCCCATTTTTCCCTTCCCCCATTTTCCCTAATTCCCCATTTCTTCAATTTTCCCCATTTCCCCATTTCTCCCCCATTTCCCCATTTCCCCCCCATTTTCCCATTCTTCCTAATTTCCACCCATTTTTTCCCCATTTTCCCATTTCTCCCCATTTTTCCCATTTCCCCATTTTTCCCACTTTCTCCCATTTCTTCAATTTTTCCCCATTTTTCCCATTTCTCCCCATTTCCCCCATTTTTCCCCATTTCCCCCAATTTTCCCCATTTCTCCTCAGTTTTTCCCCATTTTCTCCCAGGTTTTCCTCATTTTCCCCATTCTTCCCCATTTTTCCCCATTTCCCCATTTTCCCTCACGTCCCCTTTCCCTCCATGTCCCCAATGTCCCCATTGTCCCCAATTTCCCCAATGTTTCCCCATTTCCCCATTGTCCCCAATGTCCCCAATGTGTCCCCACTGTCCCCAATGTCCCCAGTGTCCCCCCCAATTGTCCCCAATGTCCCCAATGTCCCCAATGTCCCCAATGTCCCCAGTGTCCCTGTGATGTCCCCACTGTCCCCAATGTCCCCAATGTCCCCAGTGTCCCCATTGTCCCCAGTGTCCCCAATGTCCCCACTGTCCCCAGTGTCCCCACTGTCCCCAATGTCCCCAATGTCCCCAATGTCCCCAATGTCCCCAATGTCCCCAGTGTCCCCAATGTCCCCAATGTCCCCAATGTCCCCACTGTCCCCAATGTCCCCAATGTCCCCAGTGTCCCCAGTGTCCCCAATGTCCCCAATGTCCCCAATGTCCCCAATGTCCCCAATGTCCCTGGATGTCCCCAATGTCCCCAATGTCCCCAATGTCCCCAATGTCCCCAGTGTCCCCACTGTCCCCAATGTCCCAATGTCCCCAGTGTCCCCAATGTCCCCACTGTCCCCAATGTCCCCACTGTCCCCAATGTCCCCAATGTCCCCAGTGTCCCCAGTGTCCCCAATGTCCCCAGTGTGTCCCCAATGTCCCCAATGTCCCCAATGTCCCCAGTGTCCCCAGTGTCCCCACTGTCCCCAATGTCCCCAATGTCCCTGTGATGTCCCCAATGTCCCCAATGTCCCCAATGTCCCCAATGTCCCCAATGTCCCCAATGTCCCCAATGTCCCATGTCCCCAATGTCCCCAATGTCCCAATGTCCCCACTGTCCCCAATGTCCCCAATGTCCCACTGTCCCCAATGTCCCAATGTGTCCCAATGTCCCCAATGTCCCCAATGTCCCCAATGTCCCCAATGTGTCCCCAATGTGTCCCCCATGTGTCCCCATGTCCCCAGTGCACGTGGGTCCCAGTGGGACCCTGAGGGAATGGGGACACTGAACCCAATGTCCCCAATGGGGACACTGTCCCCAATGTGGACAGTGGGACCCTGAGGTCCCAGGACAATGGGGGACAGTGTCCCCACACTGGGGGCAATGTGGGGACCCAAGGTCCCCTGGGGTCCCCACTGGGGACAATGTCCCCGGGGTCCCCTGGGACACCCGAGGACAGTGGGGACATCCCCAATGGGACCCACTGAGGGACACAAGGGACATTGGGACATTGGGGACAGTGGGGACAGGACAGTGGGGACATTGGGGACAGTGGGGACATTGGGGACACTGCGCTTCCAGTGGGACCCGCAGGGATGGAGCCGGAGCGCCCAGAGCTTCGGTGAGGGGACACTGAGGGGACAGTGGGGACAGTGGGGGGACAATGGGGACAATGGGGGACACTGGGGACACTGGGGACAGTGGGGACAGTGGGGACACTGCTAGGACAGTGGGGGGACATTGGGGACATTGGGGACAATGGGGACACTGAGGGGACACTGGGGACATTGGGGACACTGGGGGGGACAGTGGGGACACTGAGGGGACACTGGGGACACTGGGGGACAGTGAGGGGACAATGGGGACAGTGGTGGCACTGAGGGGACAATGGGGACAGTGGTGACAGTGGGGACAGTGGGGACAGTGGGGGGACACCGAGGGGACATTGGGGACATTGGGGACATTGGGGACAGTGGGGACACTGGGAGGACAATGGGGACACTGGGGACATTGGGGGGACACTGGGGACACTGAGGGGACACTGGGGACACTGAGGGGACATTGGGGGGGCAATGGGGACAGTGGGGGGACACTGGGGACACTGAGGGGGCAATGGGGGGACAGTGGGGACACAGGGGACACTGGGGACACTGAAGGGACACTGAGGGGACACTGGTGACACCGAGGGGACAATGGGGACACTGAGGGGACACTGGGGACAGTGGGGACACTGGGGGGACAACTGGGGGGACAACTGGGGTAGCCAGGGGACAGTAGGGACACTTGGGGACACGGGTGATGTCCCCTGGGGCCCCCCCTCCCCAATGTCCCTAGGGCTGAGGCGGGGGTGACACGGGGATGTCCCCAACAGGGGGTGACAATGACACGGGGGGGTGACAGTGACACAGGGGTGACAGTGACACGGGGTGACAGTGACACGGGGGTGACAGTGACACGGGTGACAGTGACACGGGGGGTGACAATGACACGGGGGTGACAATGACACGGGGTGACAGTGACACTCGGGGGGGTGACAGTGACCAGGGGTTCAGGTGACCCCGGTGTCCCCTGACCCCTCCCCTCCCCCCCCAGGTGCCATCGTTTGAGCCCCCTCCCCCTCGTGATGTCCCCCATGGCCCCTCCCCACCAAGCCCTAGGGGACATTGGGGGGTGCCACCCCCCCCTCCCAGTGTCCCCAGCCTCCAGTGTCCCCAACCCCCCCAATGTCCCCACCCCCCCCTGATGTCCCCCCCCCTGTAATTGTCCCCAATGTCCCCAGCCCTCCCCGATGTCCCTAGGGTGCCATTCTGCGGGTGCCACCCCCCTGTGATTGTCCCCAATGTCCCCAGCCCTCCCCGATGTCCCCACCGGCGCCCTGGTGACATTCTGGGGGTGCCACCCCCCTGTGATGTCCCCAATGTCCCCACCCCGATGTCCCTAGGGTGACATTCTGGGGTGCCACCCCACCATGGTGTCCCCAATGTCCCCAGCCCTCCCCGATGTCCCCACCGGTGCCCTGGTGCCATTGCGGGGGTGCCACCCCCTCCGTGATGTCCCCACCCCCCTGTGATTGTCCCCAATGTCCCCAGCCCTCCCCAATGTCCCTAGGGTGACATTCTGGGGGTGCCACCCCCCTGATGTCCCCTCGCTGTGATGTCCCCAATGTCCCCAGCCCTCCCCGATGTCCCTAGGGTGCCATTGCGGGGTGCCACCCCCTGATGTCCCCTCGCTGTCCCCTCCCTGTGATTGTCCCCAGTGTCCCCAGCCCTCCCCGATGTCCCTAGGGTGCCATTCTGGGGTGCCACCCCCTGATGTCCCCTCGCTGTCCCCTCCCTGTGATTGTCCCCAGTGTCCCCAGCCCTCCCCGATGTCCCTAGGGTGCCATTGCGGGGTGCCACCCGCTGATGTCCCCTCGCTGTGATGTCCCCAATGTCCCCAGCCCTCCCCGGTGTCCCTAGGGTGACATTCTGGGGTGCCACCCCCCTGTGATTGTCCCCAGTGTCCCCAGCCCTCCCCGGTGTCCCTAGGGTGCCATTGCGGGGTGCCACCCCCTGATGTCCCCTCGCTGTCCCCTCCCTGTGATGTCCCCAATGTCCCTCCCCGGTGTCCCTAGGGTGCCATTCTGGGGTGCCACCCCCTGATGTCCCCAATGTCCCCAGCCCTCCCCGGTGTCCCTAGGGTGCCATTCTGGGGTGCCACCCCCTGATGTCCCCTCGCTGTGATTGTCCCCAGTGTCCCCAGCCCTCCCCGATGTCCCTAGGGTGCCATTCTGGGTGCCACCCCCTGATGTCCCCTCGCTGTGATTGTCCCCAGTGTCCCCAGCCCTCCCCGATGTCCCTAGGGTGCCATTCTGGGGTGCCACCCCTGATGTCCCCTCGCTGTCCCCTCCCTGTCCCGCAGGCTGTCCCCGCGGACCGGGTGGCACCGGAGCCGCTCCCGCAGGGCCCCCCCCGGCTGTCACCGCCCCCCCAGGTGCCACCGCCACCCCGGATGTCACCGCCACCCCTGGTGTCACCGCCACCCCGGATGTCACCGCCACCCCTGGAGCCTGCGGCCACCCCCAGCCCCCGGCCCGGTGAGGGGACACGGGGACACGGGAGGGGACACGGGAGGGGACACGGGAGGGGACACGGGAGGGGACATGGGGACAGGGGAGGGGACACGGGGAGGGGACAGGGCACAGGGACACGGGGATGGGGACATGGGGACACGGGAGGGGACACGGGGATGGGGACACGGGGACAGGGATGGGGACACGGGGGGACACGGGGACACGGGGGAGGGACAGGGGAGGGGACACAGGAGGGACACGGGAGGGGACATGGGAGGACACAGGGACAGGGGAGGGGACATGGGGACACAGGGGAGGGACAGGGAGGGACACGGGAGGGGACATGGGAGGGGACACGGGGACAGGGGGGGACAGGGAGGGACATGGGGACACGGGAGGGGACACGGGAGGGACACAGGGGACAGGGAGGGACACAGAGGGGACAGGGAGGGGACACGGGGACAGGGAGGGACATGGGGACGCGGGGAGGGGACAGGGAGGGACAGGGGACAGGGGAGGGACACAGAGGGACAGGGGAGGGACACGGGACAGGGGTGGGGACATGGGGACAGGGGACAGAGGGACACGAGGACAGGGGAGGGACACGGGGACAGGGAAGGGACACACAGAAGGGGACACGGGGAGGGACAGGGGGGGACAGGGAAGGGGACACAGGGAGGATAGGGGACAGAGGGAGGGACAGGGGATGGGGACATGGAGGGGGAGGGACATGGGGACATGGGGACAAGGGAGGGACACGGGAGGGGACACAGAGGGACACGGGAGGGGACACGGGGGCAGGGAGGGACACAGAGGGACACGGGACAGGGGACAGGGGAGGGACACGGGAGGGGACACAGAGGGACACAGGGAGGGACAGGGGACATGGGGACAGGGGGGACAGGGAGGGACACGGGGAGGGGACACGGGGGCAGGGGAGGGACAGGGAGGAGGGATACAGGGACATGGGGACAGGGGACATGGGGATGGGGACACAGGGGATGGGGACATGGGGATGGGGACATGGGGATGGGGAGGGACACAGAGGGACATGGGGACAGGGGAGATACACGGGGACAGGGGGAGGAGGGACTCGGGAGGGACACAGGGACATGGGGAGGGACATGGGGACAGGGGAGGGACACAGGGGGACATGGGAGGGACATGGGGACACGGGAGGGACAGAGGGGGACAGGGGAGGGGACATGGGGGACACGGGAGGGACACAGGGAGGATGAGGGAACAGAGGGAGGGACAGGGGATGGGGACATGGGGACAGGGGATGGGGACATGAGGACATGGGGAGGGACACAGGGGACACATCAGGGGACATGGGGACACAGGGAGGAGGGACATGGTGGGGTGACATAGGAGGGACATCTGTCCCATGGGGACAGGGAGGGACACGGGGTCCCATGGGGACACCCTGTCCCCGGTGATCTGTCCCCTGGGATGGGGACATGGGGACAGGGGAGGGGACACGGGGAGGGGACAGGGGACAGGGACACGGGGATGGGGACACGGGGACAGGGGAGGGGACCCTTGCTCAGTCCCCGGTGTGGCATTTGTCCCCAGCCACCAGCCCTGGGTGACATCTGTCCCCAGTGCCAGGACTGTGAGGGGGCGCTGTCCCTGTCCCCCCCCACCACCCCTGTCCCTGTCCCACCCCCCCAGTGCCCTGTCCTTGTCACCACCCCCTGGCACCTCCTGTCCCTTGTCACCACCCCTGGCACCCCCTGTCCCTTGTCACCCCCCCTGGCACCCCCTGTCCCTTGTCACCTTTGTACTGTCCCTTGTCCCGGGGTGACATTTGGGGCTGTCCCCTGTCCTATGGCGACACTGTCCCCTGTCCCCTGTCCTATGGTGACAGTGTCCCTGTCCCCTGTCCCCTGGTGCCATCTGTCCCTGTCCCCTGCCCCCTGGTGCCATCTGTCCCTGTCCCCTGTCCCTGTCCCTGGTGCCATCTGTCCCTGTCCCCTGGTGCCATCTGTCCCTGTCCCTGTCCCCTGGTGCCATCTGTCCCTGTCCCTGTCCCTGGTGCCATCTGTCCCTGTCCCTGTCCCCTGGTGCCATCTGTCCCTGTCCCTGTCCCCTGGTGCCATCTGTCCCTGTCCCTGTCCCTGGTGCCATCTGTCTCTGTCCCCTGGTGCCATCTGTCCCTGTCCCTGTCCCCTGGTGCCATCTGTCCCTGTCCCTGTCCCTGGTGCCATCTGTCCCTGTCCCCTGTCCCTGTGCCATCTGTCCCCAGGTGCCATCTGTCCCCTGGTGCCATCTGTCCCTGTCCCCTGGTGACACTGTCCCCTGTCCCCTGGTGCCATCTGTCCCTGTCCCCTGGTGCCATCTGTCCCTGTCCCCGGTGCCATCTGTCCCTGTCCCTGGTGCCATCTGTCCCTGGTGCCATCTGTCCCTGTCCCTGGTGCCATCTGTCCCTGTCCCCTGGTGCCATCTGTCCCTGTCCCTGGTGCCCCCTGTCCCCTGGTGCCATCTGTCCCTGTCCCTGTCCCTGTGCCATCTGTCCCTGGTCCCGTGCCATCTGTCCCCCCCCTGTCCCCCTGGTCCATCTGTTCCTGGTGCCACCTGTCCCTGTCCCTGTGTCCATCTGTCCCCCCTGGTGTGCCATCTGTCCCTGTCCCCCGGTGCCATCTGTCCCTGTCCCTGGTGCCATCTGTCCCTGTCCCTGTGTCCATCTGTGTGCCCTGTCCCCTGTGTCCTGGTGTCCATCTGTCCCTGTCCCAGGTGCCCCCTGTCCCTGTCCCCTGTGCCATCTGTCCCCCACCCCCAGGTGTGCCATCTGTCCCTGTCCTTTGTCATCTGTCCCCCCTGTCCCATTGTCCCTGTGTCCCTGTCCCTGGTGCCCCTGTCCCTGTCCCCCTGTCCCTGGTCCCATCTGTCACCTGCCATATGTCCCTGTCCCTGTCACCCCTGTCCCAGGACCCCCATCTGTCCCCCCCTGTCCCCTGTCACCTGTCACCCCTTGTCACCCCTGTGTCCCCTGTCACCTGTCACCTGCCACCCCTGTCCCTTGTCACCCCTGTGTCCCTTGTCCCTGCCACCCCCTGTCCCTTGTCACCCCTGTGTCCTTGTCACTGTCCCCAGCCCTCCCCCTGTCCCCCTGTCCCGGAGCTCCCAGGACCCCCAGCCCCCATTTCCCAATGTCCCCCAGGGTTTGGGACCCCGTCCCCCCCTTGTCCCCCCAGATTTGGGACCCCCCTGCCCCCTGTCCCCCCTTGGGGTTCAGGACCCCCGTGTGACACCGCTGTCCCCAAGGGGATTTGGGGGCTCCCAGGTGTCCCCGCTGTCCCAGGGGAGCCCTGGGATTTGGGAGCCCCCTGTGTTGAGTCCCCCAGGGGGCCCCAGTCAGGATTGGGACCCCACGTGTCCCCAAGTCACCTGGGCTCCCAGGGATTTGGGAGCCCCGTGTGACGCCGCTGTCCCCAGCAGGGGTTTGGGGGCTCCCAGGTGTCCCCGCTGTCCCCAGGGGGGTGTTCAGGACCCCGTGTGTCCTGGGTGTCCCCCTTTGGGAGCCCTTGTGTTACCTGTCCCCAGCAGGGGTTTGTCTCCCAGGTGTCCCTGTCCCCTGGATTTGGGAGCCCTGGCCACCCACCTGTCCCCAAATTTAGATTTGGGGCTCCCAGGTGTCCCCCTGTGTCCCCAGGGGGATTTGGGAATGAGGGTTATCAGCTGTCCCTCGGGGGCTCCCAGGGGATTTGGGAGCCCCGTGTGACGCCGCTGTCCCCAGCAGGGGTTTGGGGGCTCCCAGGTGTCCCCGCTGTCCCCAAGGGGGGGGTTCAGGACCCCCAGGTGACGCCCGCCTGTCCCAAAGGATTTGGGACCCCTGCTCCCGTTGTCCCCAAGGGGGTTTGGGGGTTCCCAGGTGTCCCCTGTCCCCAGCCCAGGGGGTTCAGGACCCCGTGGGACACCTGGATGCTGTCCCCAGGGTGGGGTTAGGGCCCCCCCATTTGGGACCCCTTGTGACGCCCCTGTCCCAGGGGGCCCCAGTTTGGGGCCCCCTGTCCCCGGGTCCCCAGGGGGCTGGGGGCTCCCCTGTTTGGGACCCTGTGTGACCCCGTCCTGGATGTAGGGGGCCCAAAGATTTGGGAGCCCCGTGTGACGCCGCTGTCCCCAGGGGAGGCTCCCAGGGGATTTGGGAGCCCCGTGTGACACTGCTGTCCCCAGCAGGGGTTTGGGGGCTCCCAGGTGTCCCCCCGTCCCCCAGCCCCATGTGAACTGTCCCCAGGGGGCTTTGGGGCCCCAGGTTCAGGACCCCGTGTGGCCCCTGTTTGGGGGCTCCCAGGTGTCCCCGCTGTCCCCAGGGGGGGTTTGGGGGCTCCCAGGGGATTTGGGACCCCTGTCCAGCGGGACCCCCAGTTTGGGGCCCTGAGCTTGGGTCCCTTGAGTGACACCTGTCCCCTGGCCCGGGCCCCTGGAGGGGCTGTGCACCTGGTGTCCCTCCCACGAGGACCTGAGTGTCCCCAGTCTCTGTCCCCATCCCAGTGTGTGTCCCCTGTGTGTCCCCTGTGTCCCCACCCAGGTGAGTGTCCCCATGTCCCCTCCCCACCCAGGTGAGTGTCCCCATTGTCCAGTGGGGACCCAGTCCCCCCTGTGTGTCCCCTCCCCGGTCAGGTGAGTGTCCCCTGTGTGTCCCCCATCCCTCCCCTCCCCTCCCCACCCAGGTGAGTGTCCCCTGTGTGTCCCTGTCCCCAGGTGTGTCCCTGTCCCTGTCCCCTGCCTGTCCCTGTCCCCCCCCTGTCCCCTGTGTGTCCTCCCCCACCCAGGTCCCTGTCCCCATTGTCCCTCCCCCCTCCCCTGTCCCTGTCCCCACCCAGGTCCCTGTCCCCCGTCCCTGTCCCCATCCCCTGTCCCTGTCCCTGTCCCTGTCCCTGTCCCCTGTCCCTCCCCTGTCCCTGTCCCCATCCCTGTCCCTCTCCCCTGTCCCTGTCCCTGTCCCCTGTCCCCTGTCCCTGTCCCTGTCCCCTGTCCCTGTCCCTGTCCCTGTCCCTGTCCCCTGTCCCTGTCCCTGTCCCTGTCCCCTGTCCCCTGTCCCTGTCCCCTGTCCCTGTCCCTGTCCCCTGTCCCTGTCCCTGTCCCCTGTCCCCTGTCCCCCCTGTCCCCAGTCCCTGTCCCTGTCCCCTGTCCCTGTCCCTGTCCCCTGTCCCTGTCCCTGTCCCCTGTCCCTGTCCCTGTCCCTGTCCCTGTCCCTGTCCCTCTCTGTCCCCTGTCCCTGTCCCTGTCCCTGTCCCTGTCCCTGTCCCTGTCCCTGTCCCTGTCCCTCTCCCTGTCCCTGTCCCCTGTCCCTGTCCCTGTCCACTGTCCCTGTCCCTGTCCCTGTCCCTGTCCCCTGTCCCTGTCCCCTGTCCCTGTCCCTGTCCCCTGTCCCTGTCCCTGTCCCTGTCCCCTGTCCCCCATCCCCTGTCCCTGTCCCTGTCCCTGTCCCTGTCCCTGTCCCTGTCCCCCGTCCCTGTCCCTCCCTGTCCCTGTCCCCTGTCCCCTCCCCTGTCCCCTGTCCCTGTCCCTGTCCCTGTCCCTGTCCCTGTCCCCTGTCCCTGTCCCCTGTCCCTGTCCCTGTCCCTGTCCCCCCCCCTGTCCCTGTCCCTCTCTCTGCCCCTGTCCCTGTCCCTGTCCCTGTCCCTGACCGTGTCCCTGTCCCCTGTCCCTGTCCCTCTCCCTGTCCCCTGTCCCTGTCCCCTGTCCCTCTCCCTGTCCCTGTCCCTGTCCCTGTCCCCTGTCCCTGTCCCTGTCCCTGTCCCTGTCCTCTCCCTCTCCCTGTCCCTGTCCCTGTCCCCATCCCTGTCCCTGTCCCCTCTCCCTGTCCCTGTCCCCATCCCTGTCCCTGTCCCCATCCCTGTCCCCTGTCCCTGTCCTTGTCCCTGTCCCCTCTCCCTGTCCCTGTCCCCGTGTCCCTGTCCCCTGTCCCCTGCCCCTGTCCCCTCTCCCTGTCCCCTGTCCCTGTCCCTGTCCCCTGTCCCTGTCCCCTGTCCCTGTCCCCTGTCCCCTGTCCCTCTCCCTGTCCCTGCCCCTGTCCCTGTCCCTGTTCCCTGTCCCTGTCCCCTGTCCCCTCTCCCTGTCCCTGTCCCCTGTCCCTATCCCTGTCCCTCTCCCTGTCCCTGTCCCTGTCCCTGACTGTGTCCCTGTCCCCCATCCCTGTCCCTGTCCCTGTCCCTGTCCCCTGTCCCTATCCCTGTCCCTCTCCCTGTCCCCGTCCCTGTCCCTGACCGTGTCCCCCCTTGCAGGAGGAGCAGCAGGAGTCGCCCATCGGTGACACCGGTGACACTGGGGACACCAAACCTGTCACCCCAAAATGTCCCCCTGTCCTGGGGACCTCCCCCCAGGGGGTCCTGGGGTCCCTGGGGATCCATTGTCCCGGGGTCACCTCCTGTCACCCCAGTGTGCGGCCAGGCCGGGCTGTGGTGATGTCACCCCTCAGACCCGGGATCCAGTGCCCTGTGCCACCCCCTGGGATCCACTTCCCTGTGTCACCTCCTGTCACCCCATCTGTCCCCTGGGATCCACTCCCGGTGTCCCTGGGATCCATTGTCCCATGTCACCTCCCTGGGATCCACCACCGCTTGTCACCTCCTGTCACCCCCCGGTGTCCCCGGGATCCATTGTCCCGTGTCACCTCCCTGGGACCTGGGATCCACTTCCCTGTGTCACCTCCTGCCACCCCCCGGTGTCCCTGGGATCCATTGTCCCGTGTCACCCCCCTGGGATCCCCCCCTGTCCCTCCCTGGGATCCATTGTCCCACGTCACCTCCCCGGATCCATTGCCCCGTGTCCCCTCCTGTCACCCCCCGGTGTCCCCAGGATCCACTGCCCTGTGTCACCTCCTGCCACCCCCCGGTGTCCCCGGGATCCGCTGCCCCGTGTCACCTCCTGTCACCCCCCGGTGTCCCCGGGATCCATTGTCCCGTGTCACCTCCTGCCACCCCCCAGTGTCCCTGGGATCCATTGTCCCATGTCACCTCCCTGGGATCCATTGCCCTGTGTCACCTCCTGTCACCCCCCGGTGTCCCTGGGATCCATTGTCCCATGTCACCTCCCTGGGATCCGCTGCCCTGTGCCACCTCCTGCCACCCCGCAGTGTCCCTGGGATCCACTGCCCCATGTCACCTCCCTAGGACCTGGGATCCAGTGCCCTGTGTCACCTCCTGTCACCCCTGAATGTCCCTGGGATCCAGTGCCCTGTGCCACCCCCTCAGACCCGGGATCCAGTGCCCCGTGCCAGCTCCCCGGGTTCCACTGTCCCATGTCACCTCTCAATGTCCCTGGGATCCCCTGCCCTGTGTCACCCCCAGTGTCCCCCAATGTCCCTGAGATCCATTGCCCCGTGTCACCTCCTGTCACCCCCCAGTGTCCCTGGGATCCGCTGCCCTGTGTCACCCCCTGGGATCCACTGCCCTGTGTCACCCCCCAGTGTCCCTGGGATCCACTGCCCCGTGTCACCCCCTGGGATCCACTGTCCTGATCCCCCATGATCCCATTCCCGATCCCAGCCCCTGGGGATCCCCGTTCTCGTTCCTGATCCCCCGTTCCTGCTCCCACAGCCCCGAGTGGATGCGTTCGCTGTGCCAGGAGCTGCCCCCATGACCCATTCCCAATCCCCTGATCCCCCGTTCCCAATCCCAGCCCTGTGGGGATCCCTGTTCCTGTTCCTGATCCCCTGATCCCCCATTCCCGATCCCACAGCCCCGAGTGGACGTGTTCGCTGTGCCAGGAGCTGTCCCCATGATCCCATTCCCGATCCCATTCCCAATTCCCTGTTCCTGTTCCCGATCCCAGCCCCGAGTGGATGTGTTCGCTGTGCCAGGAGCTGTTCCCGATCCCCATTCCCGATCCCATTCCCAATCCCTGTTTCTGTTCCCGATCCCAGCCCCGAGTGGACGTGTTCGCTGTGCCGGGAGCTGCCCCCATGATCCCGTTCCCATTCCCTGTTCCTGTTCCCAATCCCAGCCCCGAGTGGACGTGTTCACTGTGCCAGGAGCTGTTCCCGATCCCATTCCCGATCCCCATTCCCAATCCCCCATTCCCAATTCCCTGTTTCTGTTCCCGATCCCAGCCCCGAGTGGACGTGTTTGCTGTGCCAGGAGCTGTTCCCATTCCCGATCCCCCATTCCTGATCCCTGTTTCTGTTCCCGATCCCAGCCCTGAGTGGACGTGTTTGCTGTGCCAGGAGCTGTTCCCGATCCCCATTCCCATTCCGGATCCCCATTCCCAATCCCCCATTTCTGTTCCCGATCCCAGCCCCGAGTGGACGTGTTTGCTGTGCCAGGAGCTGCCCCCTCCCCTGCCAGAGCCGGACCCGGATCCGGAGCAGGGCCCCCCTCTGAAGCTGAGCCCCCAGGACCAGCAGGTGAGGCCGGGCCCATCCCGTGGGGCTGATCCCGCGGGGCTGATCCCAGGGGATCCACTGGGCTGATCCCCTGGGCTGACCCCGTGGGGCTGATTCTGATCCTGGGGGATCTCCTGGGCTGATCCCACTTGGCTGACCCCGCTGGGCTGATCCCTCTGGTCCGATCCTGAGGGATCCCCTGGGCTGATCCCTCTGGGCTGATCCTAATCCCACTGGGCTGATCCCAGGGGATCCACTGGGCTGATCCTGTGGGGCTGATTCCGATCCTGGGGGATCCCCTGGGCCGACCCCTCTGGTCCGATCCTGGGGGATCCCCTGGGCCGATCCCTATGGGCTGATCCTGGGGGATCCCCTGGGCTGATCCTGCTGGGCTTATCCCACTGGGCTGATCCTGATCCCATGGGGCTGATCCCACTGGGCTGATCCCAGGGAATCCCACTGGGCTGATCCCGTGGGACTGATCCCGTGGGGCTGATCCCTCTGGGCTGAACCCATGGGGCTGATCCCAGGGGATCCCCTGGGCCAATCCCACTGGGCTGATCCCGGGGTATCCCCTGGGCTGATCCCTCTGGGCGGATCCCGGGGGATCCCATGGGCTAATCCTGCTGGGCTGATCCTATGGGGCTGATTCCGATCCCGGGGATCCCCATGGCTGATCCCGATCCCTCTGGGCTGATCCCGGGGATCCCCTGGGCCAATCCCAATCCCTCTGGGCTGATCCCGGGGGATCCTCTGGGCTGATCCCGCTGGGTGGATCCTGGGGGATCCCACTGGGCTGATCCCGATCCCTCTGGGCGGATCCCGGGGATCCCCTGGGCTGATCCCAATCCCTCTGGGCCGATCCCGATCCCTCTGGGCCGATCCCGGGGATCCCCTGGGCTGATCCCAATCCCTCTGGGCTGATCCCGCTGGGTGGATCCTGGGGGATCCCACTGGGCTGATCCCAATCCCTCTGGGTGGATCCCGGGGATCCCCTGGGCTGATCCCTCTGGGCGGATCCCGGGGGATCCTCTGGGCGATCCCGTCCCTCTGGGCGATCCTGGGGATCCCTGGGCTGATCCCTCTGGGCGGATCCCGGGGATCCCCTGGGCCGATCCCGATCCTCTGGGCCGATCCCATGGGGCCGATCCCTCTGGGCCGATCCCGGGGATCCCCTGGGCCGATCCCTCTGGGCGGATCCCGATCCCTGTGGGCGGATCCCGGGGATCCCCTGGGCCGATCCCACTGGCTGATCCCGATCCCTCTGGGCTGATCCCGGGGATCCCCTGGGCCGATCCCGATCCCTCTGGGCCGATCACGGGGGATTCCCTGGGCTGATCCCTTGGATCCCCTGGGCGATCCCGATCCCATGGGGCCGATCCCTCTGGGCTGATCCCGATCCCTGTGGGCGGATCCCGATCCCTGTGGGCGGATCCCGGGGATCCCCCGGGCTCTCCCCGCTGGGATCCCGGCGCTGACGCCGCTGGCGGCCCCGCAGCGCTGCGAGTTCGTGCTGCTGGAGCTGCTGTGCCACGAGCCCTGGCGGCCCCTGCAGCGCCTCTGCAGCTCCCCGGTGAGCACGGGGGGATCCGGGAGGGGGATCCGGGGGGATCTGAGGGATCTGGGGGATCTGGGGAATCTGGGGGATCTGGGGGGGATCAGGGGGTATTGGATCTGGGGGATCTGGGGGATCCGGGGGGAATCCGGGGGGATCTGGGGGATCAGGGGGGATCTGGGGGATCAGAGGGATCTGGGGAGATCTGGGGTGGATCTGGGGGGGATCAGAGGGATCTGGGGGATCTGGGGGAATCAGAGGGATCCAGGGGGATGGGGAGGTGGGATCGGGGGGGATTGGGGGATCTGGGGGGATCAGGGGATCTGGGGGGATCGGGGGATCAGAGGGGATCTGAGGGATCTGGGGGGATCAGGGGGATCTGGGGGGGATCTGGGGGGATCTGGGGATCGGGGGATCAGAGGGGATCTGGGGGATCTGGGGAGGTATCTGAGGGGATCTGGGGGATCTGAGGGGATCTGGGGGGGGATCAGGGGGATCTGGGGGGATCTGGGGGATCTGGGGGGATCCAGGGGGATCAGAGGGATCTGGGGGGATCAGAGGTATCTGAGGGATCTGGGGGATCAGAGGGATCTGGGGGATCGGGGCTGGAATTTGGGGGCTGGGATCCAGGGGGATCTGGGGGGGATCTGGGGGATCAGAGGGATCTGGGGGGATCATAGGGATCAGAGGAATCTGGGTGGGATCAGAGGGATCTGGGGGGGATCGGGGGAGATCGGGGGGGATCAGGGCTGGGATTTGGGGTCTGGGATCCAGGGGGGATCACAGGTGGGATCTGGGGTGGGATCTGGGGGGGATCAGGGGGATCTGGGGGGATCTGTGGGGGATCAGAGGGATCTGGGGGATTGGGGAGATCTGGGGGGATCAGGGGATCGGGGGATCTGGGGGGATTTGGGGTCTGGGATCCAGGGGATCACAGATGGGATCTGGGGGGATCTGGGGGATCTGGGGGATCAGGGGGGATCTGGGGGTGATCAGAGGGATCTGGGGTGTGATCAGAGGGATCTGGGGGGATCAGAAGGATCTGGGGGGATTGGGGGGGATCTGGGTTGGGATCGGGGGGGATCAGAGGGATCTGAGGGGGATCAGAGGGATCTGGGGGGGATCAGAGGGATTGGGGGGGGATCGGGGGGATCAGGGGATCTGGGATGGGATCTGGGCTGGGATCAAGGGGGATCACGGGGGGGATCTGGGGGATCTGGGGGTTGGGGGGGGATCTGCTGAGGGGATCTGGGGGGGGGGATCAGAGGGATCTGTGGGGGATCAGCTCCCCAGTGGATCGGGGATTGGATCAGGGGGGTTCTGGGGGAGATCAGAGGTGGGATCTGAGGGATCACGGGGGGATTGGGGGTGGGATCTGGGGGCTGGGATCCAGGGGGATCACGGGTGGGATCTGGGGTGGGATCAGCTCCCCGGTGAGTGGGGAGAGCGGATCAGAGGATCGGGGGTGGGATCTGGGGGGATTGGGGGTGGGATTGGCTCCCCGGTGAGCAGGAGGGGAGATGGAGGGATGAGGGATGGGATCTGGGGGGATCAGGGGTGGGATCTTGGGGGGATCAGCTCCCCGGTGGCGGGGGGCCAATTTGGGATCTGGAAGGATCAGGGCTGGGATTTGGGGGATCTGGGGGGGATCAGGGCTGGGATCAGCTCCCCAGGGAGATGGGGGGAGATGGGGTGGGATCTGGGGGGGATCGGGGGTGGGATCAGCTCCCCGGTGAGCAGCAGGAATGGAGTGGGGAGATGGGGGGAGCTGGGGTGGGATTTGGGGGCTGGGATCCAGGGGGATCACGGGTGGGATCTGGGGGGGATCAGCTCCCCGGTGAGCGGGGGGAGCCGAATGGGGAGCTGGAAGGATCAGGGCTGGGATTTGGGGGATCTGGGGAGGATCAGGGGTGGGATCAGCTCCCAGTGAGCTGGGGGGAGATGGGGTGGGATCAGGACCAGGGGGTGGGATCACGGGCAGGATCTGCCCCATTTGGGATCAGGGGTGGGATCAGGATCAGGATCAGGACCAGGATCAGGGGTGGGATCAGGACCAGGGATCGGGATCAGGATCAGGATCAGGATCAGGGGGCGGGATCAGGACCAGGATCAGGGGTGGGACCAGGGGCAGGATCTGCCCCATTTGGGATCAGGATCAGGACCAGGGGTGGTATCAGGATTAGGATCTGCCCCATTTGGGATCAGGATCAGGATCAGGATCACGGGGTGGGATCAGGATCAGGGGACGGGATCAGGATCAGGATCAGGATCAGGACCAGGACCAGGAGGTGGGACCACGGGCAGGATCTGCCCCATTTGGGATCAGGATCAGGATCAGGGGGTGGGATCAGGATCAGGATCAGGGGCAGGATCTGCCCCATTTGGGATCAGGATCAGGACCAGGGGTGGGATCAGGATCAGGGGGCGGGATCAGGATCAGGGGGTGGGATCAGGATCAGGACCAGGGGGTGGGATCAGGATCAGGACCAGGGGGTGGGATCACAGGCAGGATCTGCCCCCTTTGGGGTCAGGGGTGGGATCAGGACCAGGATCTGCCCCATTTGGGATCAGGATCAGGATCAGGGTGGGATCAGGACCAGGACCTGCCCCATTTGGGGTCAGGATCAGGACCAGGACCTGCCCCATTTGGGACCAGGGCTGGGATCAGGACCAGGATCAGGATCAGGGGGTGGTATCAGGACCAGGACCTGCCCCATTTGGGACCAGGGGTGGGATCAGGACCAGGACCTGCCCCATTTGGGATCAGGATCAGGGGTGGGATCACGGGCGGGATCAGGATCAGGATCAGGACCAGGGGTGGGATCAGGACCAGGACCAGGATCAGGACCAGGGGTGGGATCAGGACCAGGACCTGCCCCATTTGGGACCAGGGCTGGGATCAGGACCAGGATCAGGACCAGGGGGTGGGACCAGGACCAGGACCTGCCCCATTTGGGACCAGGGGTGGGATCAGGACCAGGATCAGGACCAGGATCTGCCCCATTTGGGACCAGGGCTGGGACCAGGACCAGGATCAGTCCCCAGGGGCTCAATTTCCCTCCCAAACCCCAACCTGCCCCTCTCAGGACCAGGGTTTCCCAGGACAGGACCTCAATTTCCTCTCCCAGAACCCCAGTTTCCCCTCCCAGGACCCCGATTTACCCTCCCAGAACCCAAATTTCCCCTCCCAGCACCCCAATTTCCCCACACAGGACCCCAGTTTCCCCTCCCAGAACTCAAATTTCCCGTTCCAGAACCCAAATTTCCTCTCCCAGGACCCCAATTTCCTCTCCCAGGATCCAAATTTCCCCTCTTAGGACCCAAATTTCCTCTCCCAAAACCCCAATTTCCCCTGCCAGGACCCCAGTTTCCCTTCCCAGCACCCCAAATTTCCCCTCTCAGGACTCAATTTCCTCTCCCAGAACCTCAATTTCCCTTCTCAGGACCCCAGTTTCCCCTCCTAGAACCCAAATTTTCTCTCCCAGCACCCAAATTTCCTCTCCCAGGATCCCAATTTCCCCTCCCAGCACCCAAATTTCCTCTCCCAGGATCCCAATTTCCCCTCCCAGAACCCAAATTTTCTCTGGAGGTGTCCCCTCTCAGCCCTGATTTTCTCCTGGGGAAAACCCTCCCGGGACCCCAATTCACCCCCAGCACCCCAATTTACCCTCCAAGGATCCCAATTTCCCCTCCCAGCACCCAAATTTCCCCTCTCAGGACTCAATTTCCTCTCCCAAAACCCCAATTTCCCCTCTCAGGACTCAATTTCCTCTCCCAGAACCCAAATTTCCCCTCTTAGGACCCAAATTTCCTCTCCCAAAACCCCAATTTCCCCTCCCAGCACCCAAATTTACCCTCCCAAAACCCAAATTTCCCCTCTCAGGACTCAATTTCCTCTCCCAGGACCCCAATTTCTCCTCTCAGGACCCCAATTTCCCCTCCTAGAACCCAAATTTTCTCTCCCAGCACCCAAATTTCCTCTCCCAGGATCCCAATTTCCCCTCCCAGCACCCAAATTTCCTCTCCTAGAACCCAAATTTTCCCTCCCAGAACGCCAATTTCTCCTCTCAGGACCCAAATTACCTCTCCCAGCACCCCAATTTCCCTTCCCAGAACTCAAATTTCCCCTCTCAAGATCCCAATTCTCCTTCCCAGCACCCAAATTTCCCCTCCCAGCACCCAAATTTTCTGTCCCAGGACACCAATTTCCCCTCCCAGGATCCAAATTTCCCCTCTCAGGACCCAAATTTCCTCTCCCAAAACCCCAATTTCCCTCCCAGAACCCAAATTTCCTCCCAGCACCCAAATTTCCCCTCCCAGCACCCCAATTTCCCCTCCCAGCACCCCAATTTCTACTCCCAGGACCCAAATTTCCTCTCCCAGGACCCCAATTTCCCCTCTCAGGACTCCATTTCCTCTCCCAGAACCCCAGTTTCCTCTCCCAGCAACCAAATTTACCTTCCCAGAACCCAAATTTCCCTTCCCTGGACCCCAATTTTCTGTCCCAGCACCCCAATTTACCCTCCCAAAACCCAAATTTCCCCTCTCAGGACTCAATTTCCCCTCTCAGGACTCAATTTCCTCTCCTAGAACCCCAATTTCCCCTCCCAGAACCCCAATTGCCCTTCCCAGGACCCCAATTTCCTCTCCCAGCACCCCAGTTTCCCCTCTCATAACCCAAATTTCCCCTCCCAGAACCCAAATTTCCCTTCTCAGAACTCAAATTTCCCCTGCCTGGACCCCAATTTCCCTTCCCAGGATCCCAATTTCCTCTCCCAAACCCCCAAATTACCCTCCCAGCACCCCAATTTACCTTCCCAGCACCCAAATTTCCCCTCCCAGGACCCCAATTTCCCCTCCCAGAACCCAAATTTCCTCTCCCACCACCCCAATTCTCCTTCCCAGAACCCAAATTTCTCCTCCCAGGACCCCAGTTTCCTCTCCCAGAACCCAAATTTTCCCTCTCAGGACCTCAATTTACCCTCGCAGAACTCAAATTTCCCCTCTCAGCACCCCAATTTCCTTTCCCAGCACCCAAATTTCCTCCCCCAGCACCCCAATTTCCCCTCTCAGGACCCCAAATTTCCTCTCCCAAAACCCCAATTTCCCTCCCAGGATCCAAATTTTGTCTCTCAGCACCCCAATTTCCCCTCCCAGAACCCCAATTTCCCCTGCCTGGACCCCAGTTTACCCTCCTAGCACCCCAATTTCCCCCCACAGGACCCCAATTTCCCTTCTCAGGACTCAATTTCCTCTCCCAGAACCCCAGTTTCCCGTCCCAGGACCCCAATTTCCCCTCCCAAAACCCCAATTTCCCCTGCCTGGACCCCAGTTTCCCTTCCCAGCAATTTCCTTCATTTTAATGTTTGGTTTTCCCCCAGCTCCTTCATTTTCCTCTTTGGAAACCCTTTCCCTTCCCAGGATCCAAATTTTGATCCCAGAACCCCATTTCTCTCCCAGGATTTCCAAATTTCCCCATTTCAGGACCCCAATTTCCCCTCCCAGAACCCAAATTTTCTCTCCCAGCACCCCAATTTCCCCTGCCAGGACCCCAGTTTCCCCTCCCAGAACCCAAATTTCCTCTCCCAGCACCCAAATTTCCTCTCCCAGGACCCCAATTTCCCTTCCCAGAACCCCAAATTTCCCCTCCCAGCACCCCAATTCCCCCTCCACAGGTTTAGGTTCCCCCCAGAGCCCCCCGGGATGTGGGGGTGTCCCTGTTCCCCTTGCCTGGGAAAATAAAGCCCTGCCTTGGTCTCCTGGGCTCTGCCTCATTTCTGGGCTGGATTTCACCTGGATTTGCTGGAATCTGCCCCATTTCTGGGCTGGAATTTCCTGGGTTCTCCTTCATTTTAATGTTTGGATTTCCTGGAATTTCCCCAATTTCTGGGCTTGATTTGATCTGGATTCTGCCCCAGTTCTGTGCTTGGATTTCCTGGATTCTCCTTCATTTTAATGTTTGGATTTCCTGGAATTTCCCCAATTTCTGGGCTTGATTTGGTCTGGATTCTGCTCCATTTCTGTGCTTGGATTTACTGAATTCTCCCCCATTTCAGTGCTTGGGTTTCCTGGAATTTCCCCCATTTCTGGGCTTGGATTTCCTGGATTCTCCTTCATTTTAGTGTTTGGATTTCCTGGAATCTCCCCAGTTTCCAGGCTTGATTTGATCTGGATTCTGCCCCATTTCTGTGCTTGGATTTCCTGGATTTTCCCTCATTTCAGGGCTTGAATTTTTTGGGTTCTCCCCAATTTCTGTGCTTGGATTTACTGGAATCTTCCCCATTTCAGGGCTTGGATTTCATGTGTTCTTTCCCATTTCTGTGCTTGGATTTCCTGGAATTTCCCTCATTTCTGTGCCTGGATTTCCTGGATTCTCAACCCATTTTAGTGTTATTCTCCCCCATTCCAGGGCTTGGATTTCCTGTATTCTCCTTCATTTTAGTGTTTGGATTTCCTGGATTCTCCTTCATTTTAGTGTTTGGATTTCCTGGAATTTCCCCAGTTTCCAGGCTTGATTTGATCTGGAATCTCCCCCATTTCTGTGCTTGGATTTCCTGGGTTTTCCCTCATTTCAGGGCTTGAATTTTCTGGGTTCTCCCCCATTTCTGTGCTTGGATTTCCTGGAATTTCCCCCATTTCTGTGCCTGGATTTCCTGGATTCTCAGCCCATTTTAGTGTTATTCTCCCCCATTTCTGTGCTTAGATTTCCTGGATTCTCCTTCATTTTAGTGTTTGGATTTCCTGGAATTTCCCCAATTTCCAGGCTTGATTTGATCTGGATTCTCCCCCATTTCTGTGCTTGGATTTCCTGGGTTTTCCCTCATTTCAGGGCTTGAATTTTCTGGGTTCTCCCCCATTTCTGTGCTTGGATTTACTGAATTCTCCCCCATTTCTGTGCTTGGATTTCCTGGAATTTCCCTCATTTCTGTGCCTGGATTTCCTGGATTCTCAACCCATTTTAGTGTTATTCTCCCCCATTTCTGTGCTTGGATTTCCTGGATTCTCCTTCATTTTAGTGTTTGGATTTTCTGGAATCTCCCCAATTTCCAGGCTTGATTTGATCTGGATTCTGCCCCATTTCTGGGCTTGGATTTCCTGGGTTTTCCCTCATTTCGGGGCTTGAATTTTCTGGGTTCTCCCCCATTTCTGTGCTTGGATTTACTGAATTCTCCCCCATTTCCATGCTTGGATTTCCTGGAATTTCCTCCATTTCAGGGCTTGGATTTCCTGGGTTCTCCCCCATTTCAGGGCTTGGAATTTCCCTCATTTCTGTGCCTGGATTTCCTGGATTCTCAACCCATTTTAGTGTTTGGATTTCCTGGAATTTCCCCAATTTCCAGGCTTGATTTGATCTGGATTCTGCCCCATTTCTGTGCTTGGATTTCCTGGGCTCTCCCTCATTTTAGTGCTTGGATTTCCTGGATTCTGCCCCATTTCAGGGCTTGGATTTCCTGGAATCTCCCCACTTTCAGGGCTTGATCTGACCTGGATTTCCTGGGTTGTCCCTCATTTTAATGTTTGGATTTCCTGAATTCTCCCCATTTCTGGGCAGAATTTCCTGAATTCTCCCGTTTCTATGCTTGGATTTCCTAGATCCTCCCCAATTTCAGGGCTTGGATTTCCTGGATTCTCCCCAATTTCCATGCTTGGATTTCCTGGATTCTCCCTGATTTCCGGGCTGGATCCACCCTGTGCCTGAACTGGGGCTGGAAGCGCTGGGAGGGAGGGACTGGGAGGGAAACTGGTCCCAGTTCACCCCCAGGCCAGCAAAGATGGCGGCGCCCATGAGCAACATGGCGGCGCCCGCTGGGAGAAAGGGCCTCAAGCCCCGCCCCCGGCGTGGGATTGGCTGGTGGGAGCCGGGGAGAGCCGAAGTTTTCCGGAAAGAGCCGAGTGTGAGGCGGGGGAGAGAGAAACGAGATCGGCGCTTTTCGGAGCGCCTCGCCCCGCCCCCTTTCCGGAAAAACCCGAAGTGTTCCGGAAAGAGCCGAGGGTCAGAGATCGGCGCTTTTCGGAGCGCCTCGCCCCGCCCCCATTCCGGAAAAACCCGAAGTGTTCCGGAAAGAGCCGAGGGCTCGCGATCGGCGCTTTTCGGAAGCCCTCGCCCCGCCCTCTTTCCGGAAAACCCCCGGAAAGAGCCGAGGAAAAAACGGCGTGAAGCCTCGCCCCGGAAACCGGAAACGAAGCGGCTGCCGGAAAGAGCCGAGGGGAGGAGATCGGCCCTTTTCGGAGCGCCTCGCCCCGCCCCCTTTTCCGGAAGAACCCGAAGTGTTCCGGAAAGAGCCGAAGCGGGGTCGAAGCGCCGGAACGAGTCGATCTCCTTCCGGAAGAAGTCGAAGCGCCCTCGGGCCCGCCGGAGTCTTTCAGAAAGCGCTGAGGGGCCCCTCCCCCCCTTCCGGAGACCTCCGAGCCGCTCCCCTCCCCCCCCTTTTCCGGAGATCCCCGAAGCGGTTCCGGAGTTCCCGGAAGCGGCTCCCGAGCGGCGCCGGCGGAGCCCGAGGCCGAAACGGTTCTGAAGCGGGTCCGGAAAGTCCCAGGCGACTCCGGGGTTTGCCGAGGGATTCCGAAGCCCTGCGGAGGTTCTCGAAGCGATTCCAGAGACCCGCGAAGCGGCCCCGGAGATCGCCCAGAGGTTCCGAAGCGGTTCCGGAGAGTCCCGAACCTCCTCCCCCCTTCCGGAAGGTTCCGAGCGGCTCCGGACATCGCTGACACCGTTCCGCAAAGCCCCGAAACGGTTCCGAAGCGGTTCCCCAAGTCGCCAAGCACCTCCGGAGCTTCCCGAAGCGCTTCCGGAAACTCCCGAAGTCGTAGCGAAGCAATTCCGGAGCTTCACGAAGAGATCCCGGAAGTTGCCGAAGCGGTTCCGGAGAGTCCCGAGCGGCTCCGGAAGTTGCCGAGCGGCTCCGGAAGTTGCCGAGCCGGCCGGCCCTCAGCACTCGCCCCCGGCCCCCGTCGCCGCCGGAGCCCCCGAACCGGAGCCGCCCCCGGCCCGGCCCCGCTCCCTCGGCCCCGGGGGGGGCCCGGACCCGCCCCGGCCCCGCCGCCCCGGCCCGGCAGGATGATCAAGCTGTTCTCGCTGAAGCAGCAGAAGAAGGAGGAGGAATCGGCGGGCGGCACCAAGAGCTCCAGCAAAAAGGCCTCGGCCGCGCAGCTCCGCATCCAGAAAGGTCTGGGGGGAGGCGGCGGGCACAGACTGGGGCCAGCAGGGCCGCAAACTGGGGCCAGTGAGGGTCCCAAACTGAGGCTAGGAAGGGTCCCAAAGTGGGCCCAGTAAGGGTCCCGAACTGGGGCCAGTAAGGGCACACATTGGGCCCAGGAAGGGTCGGAACCTGGGCCCAGGAAGGGCCTCGAACTGTGGCCAGTAACGGTCACAGACTGGGCCCAGAAAGGGCAGCGCACTGGGGCCGGTAAGGGCCGGACACTGGACACTGGGCCCAGTAAGGGCCTCAAACTGGGGCCATAAAAGGCCACAGAGTGGGGCCAGTAAGGGCTACGAACTGGGGGCAGTGAGGGTCCCAAAATGGGGCCAGTAACGGTGTCATACTGGGGCCAGGAAGGGTCCCAAACTGGGACCAATAAGGGCAGCACATTGGGCCCAGGAAGGGTTGGAAACTGGGCCCAGTAAGGGTCTCAGACTGGGCCCAGGAAGGGCCTCATACTGGGACCAGTAAGGGCCACAAATTTGGACCAGTAAGGGTCTCAAACTGGGGCCAGTAACAGCAGTAAACTGGGGCCTCGAACTGGAGCCAGTGAGGGTCCCAAACTGGGGCCAGTTAGGGTCTCAAACTGGGGCCAGTTAGGGTCTCAAACTGGGGCCAGTTAGGGTCTCAAACTGGGTCCAGTAAGGGCAGCACATTGGGCCCAGGAAGGGTCGGAAACTGGGCCCAGTGAGGGCCTCAAAGTAGGGCCAGTAGTGGTCGCAAACTGGTCCCATTAAGGGCTGCAAACTGGGCCCAGCAGGGCCTCAGACTGGGCCCAGTAAGGGCTGGAAACTGAGGCCGGTAAGGGCCTCAAACTGGGGCCAGTAACAGCTGGAAACTGGGCCAGTAAGGGTGTCAAACTGGGACCAGTAAGGGCAGCACATTGGGGCCAGTAAGGGCAGCACACTGGACCCAGTAACAGTCACAGACTGGGACCAGCAGGGCTGCACACTGGGGCCAGTAAGGGCAGCACACTGGGACCAGTAAGGGCAGCACACTGGGGCCAGTAAGGGCCGCATACTGGGCCCAGCATGGCCTCAGACTGGGCCAAGTAGGGGCTTCATACTGGGCCCAGTAAGGGCCCCAAAGTGGTCCCAGTAAGGGTCCCAGACTGGGACCAGCAGGGCTGCAGACTGGAGTCAGTAAGAGCTGCACACTGGGACCAGTAATGGCCTCATACTGGGCCCAGTCAGGACTGCAAACTGGGCCCAGTAAGGGTCGCAGACTGGCACAGCAAGGCCTCAGACTGGGCCCAGTAAGGGTCCCAAACTGGGGCCAGTAATGGCCGTAAACTGGTCCCAGTCAGGGCAGCACCCTGGTCCAGTAGGGGTCTCGAACTAGGACCAGTAACAGTCACAGACTGGGCCCAGCAATGGCCATAAACTGGGGCCAGTAACAGTCCCAAACTGGGCCCAGTAAGGGCCACACAAAGGGCCCAGGAAGGATCAGAAACTGGGCCCAGTAAGGGCCTCGAACTGGGCCCAGTAACAGCCACAAACTGGGGCCAGGAAGGGCTCCAAACTGGGCCAGTTACGGTCGCAGACTGGGCTCAGCAGGGCGTCAGACTGGGACCAGTAAAAGCTGTAAACTGGGCCCAGTAAGGGCTGGAAACTGAGGCCAGTAAGGGCCTCAAACTGGTCCCAGTAAGGGCCTCAAACTGGTCCCAGTAAGGGCCTCGAACTGGGGCCAGTAATGGCCTCATACTGGGGTCAGTAAGGGCCGAACACTGGGACCAGTAATGGTCGCAGACTGGGCCCAGCAGGGCCTCACACTGGGGCCAGTAATGGCCGTAAACTGGTGCCAGTAATGGCCGTAAACTGGTACCAGTAAGGGCCTCATACTGGGGCCAGTAAGGGTCTCAGACTGGGCCCAGTAAGTGTTGCAAAGTGGGCCCAGTAACGGTCGCAGACTGGGGCCAGTAAGGGTCCCAAACTGGGCCCAGTCAGGGCTGCAAACTGGGGCCAGTAGTGGCCATAAACTGGGCCCAGTCAGGGCTGCAAACTGGGGCCAGTAGTGGCCATAAACTGGGCCCAGTCAGGGCTGCAAACTGGGGCCAGTAGTGGCCATAAACTGGGCCCAGTCAGGGCTGCAAACTGGGGCCAGTAAGGGCCTCAAACTGGGCCCAGTAAGGGTCCCGTACTGGGGTCAGGAACGGCCTCAAACTGGGGTCAGTGAGGGCCTCACACTGGGACCGGTAAGGACTACAAACTGGGACCAGTAGGGACTACAAACTGGGACCAGTAGGGACTACAAACTGGGGCCAGTAAGGACTACAAACTGGGACCAGTAAGGACTACAAACTGGGGCCAGTAAGGACTACAAACTGGGACCAGTAAGGACTACAAACTGGGGCCAGTAAGGACTACAAACTGGGCCCAGTAAGGACTACAAACTGGGGCCAGTAAGGACTACAAACTGGGACCAGTAAGGACTACAAACTGGGGCCAGTAAGGACTACAAACTGGGACCAGTAAGGACTACAAACTGGGACCAGTAAGGACTACAAACTGGGGCCATTCAGGGCCTCGAACTAGGGCCAGTAGCTGTCACAAACTGGGCCCAGTAAGGGCTGGAAACTGGGCCCAGTAAGGGCGTCAAACTGGGACCAGTCAGGGCCTCATACTGGGACCAGTCAGGGCCTCAAACTGGGACCAGTCAGGGCCTCATACTGGGACCAGTCAGGGCCTCAAACTGGGGCCAGTAAGGGTCCCAAACTGGGGCCAGTAACGGCCATAAACTGGGCCCAATAAGGGTCCCAAACTGGGGCCAGTCAGGGCTGGAAACTGGGCCCAGTAAGGGCCTCATACTGGGGCCAGTAACAGCTGCACACTGGGCCCAGTAAGGGCTGGAAACTGGGGCCAGTCAGGGCGGTAAACTGGGCCCAGTAAGGGCTGGAAACTGGGGCCAGTAATGGCCTCATACTGGTGCCAGTAGGAGCCCCAAACTGGGGCCAGTAAGGGCCATAAACTGGGACCAGTAAGGGCCATAAACTGGGACCAGTAAGGGCCGCAAACTGGAGCCAACAGGACCACACACTGGGGCCAGTAAGGGTCCCAAACTGGTCCCAGTAGGGACCCCAAACTGGGCCCAGCAGGGCCTCATACTGGTCCCAGTAAAGGGCACATACTGGGACCAGCAAGGGGAACATACTGGGACCAGTAAGGAGCACGTACTGGGACCAGTAAGGGGCCCTTACTGGGACCAGTGAGGGGCCGGTACCGGTTCCAGCAGCGCCACACTGGGGTCGGTACTGGGACCAGTAAGGGGCACATACTGGGACCAGTAAGGCCCCAGTGGGAGGCAGGTACTGGTTCCAGTAAAGGTCACGTACTGGTCCCAGTTAGGGTTACATACTGGTTCCAGTAAGGGTCACATACTGGGACCAGTAAGTGTCACATACTGGTCCCAGTAAGGGGCACATACTGGGACCAGTAAGGCCCCAGTGGGAGGCAGGTACTGGTTCCAGTAAAGGTCACATACTGGTCCCTGTTAGGGTCACATACTGGTCCCAGTAAGGGTTACATACTGGTATCAGTTAGGGTTACATACTGGTCCCAGTAAGGGGCAGGTACTGGTCCCAGTAAGGGTGACATACTGGTTCCAGTAAGGGTCACATACTGGTCCCAGTAAGGGGCAGGTACTGGGACCACTAAGGGTCACATACTGGTCCCAGTAAAGGGCAGGTACTGGTTCCAGCAGGGCCGCCATGGGAGCCGGTACTGGGAGTGATAGGGGTCACATACTGGGACCAGTTAGGCTCCAGTGGGAGGCACGTACTGGTCCCAGTAACGGTCACTTACTGGTCCCAGTAAGGGTCACTTACTTGCCCCAGCAGGGGTCATATACTGGTCCCAGTTGAGGTCACATACTGGTCCCAGTAGAGCTTCAGCAGGGGTCACGTACTGGTCCCAGTAAGGGTCACAAACTGGTCCTACTTGGGGTCCAATACTGGTCCCAGTAAGGGGCTGGTACTGGTCCCAGTTGGGGTCCCATACCGATCCCAGTAAGGGGCCGGTACTGGTCCCAGTAAGGGTCACATACTGGTCCCAGTAAGGGGCAGGTACTGGGACCACTAAGGGTCACATACTGATCCCAGTAAGGGTCACATACTGGTCCCAGTAAGGGTCACATACTGGTCCCAGTTGGGGTCCTATACCGATCCCAGTAAGGGGCCGGTACTGGTCCCAGTAAGGGTCACAAACTGGTCCCAGTAAGGGTCACAATCTGGTCCCAGTAAGGGTCATGTATTGGTCCCAGTAAGGGTCACAATCTGGTCCCAGTAAGAGGCTGGTACTGGTCCCAGTAAGGGTCATGTATTGGTTCCAGTAGAGGTCAGGTACTGGTTCCAGTAAGGGACTGATACTGGTCCCAGTAAGGGTCACATACTGGTCCCAGTTAGGGTTACATACTGGTCCCAGTAAGGGTCACGTACTGGTCCCAGTAAGGTCCGCACTGGTTCCAGCAGGGCCTCCATGGGGACCGGTACTGGGACTGATAGGGGTCACATACTGGGACCAGTATGGTCCAGTAGAGCTCCCATACTGGTCCCAGTATGGTCCAGTAGAGCTCCCATAGTGGTCCCAGTATGGTCCAGTAGAGCTCCCATACTGGTCCCAGTATGGGTCAGATACTGGTCCCAATAAGGCTTTGGTGAGTGTCCCAGTAGGCCCCAGTGGGGTCAGGTGCTGGTCCCAGTTTGGTCCCAGTGATTCCCAGTGTGGCCCAGTTTGGTCCCAGTATGGGTCCGATAGTGGTCCCAGTATCGCCCAGTATGGCCCCAGTTTGGTCCCAGTATGGGTCTGATAGTGGTCCCAGTATGGCCCAGTTTGGTTCCAGTATGGGTCCGATAGTGGTCCCAGTTTGGTCCCAGTATGGCCCAGTTTGGTCCCAGTATGGCCCCAGTATGGCCCCAGTTTGGTCCCAGTATGGGTCCGATAATGGTCCCAGTATGGTCCCAGTATGGCCCCAGTTTGGTCCCAGTATGGGTCCGATAATGGTCCCAGTATGGTCCCAGTATGGCCCCAGTTTGGTCCCAGTAGGGGTCCGATAGTGGTCCCAGTATGGTCCCAGTATGGGTCCGATAGTGGCCCCAGTATGGTCCCAGTATGGCCCCAGTTTGGTCCCAGTATGGTCCCAGTATGGCCCCAGTTTGGTCCCGGTATGGGTCCGATAATGGTCCCAGTATGGTCCCAGTATGGCCCCAGTTTGGTCCCAGTATGGGTCCGATAATGGTCCCAGTATGGTCCCAGTATGGCCCCAGTTTGGTCCCAGTATGGGTCCGATAATGGTCCCAGTATGGTCCCAGTATGGCCCCAGTTTGGTCCCAGTAGGGGTCCGATAGTGGTCCCAGTATGGTCCCAGTATGGCCCCGATAATGGTCCCAGTATGGTCCCAGTATGGCCCCAGTTTGGTCCCAGTAGGGGTCCGATAGTGGTCCCAGTTTGGTCCCAGTATGGCCCCGATAATGGTCCCAGTATGGCCCCAGTATGGCCCCAGTTTGGTCCCAGTATGGGTCCGATAGTGGCCCCAGTTTGATCCCAGTATGGCCCCAGTTTGGTCCCAGTTGTGCCGGGGATGGGCCAGGTAGGGGTTGGGCTCACGGGGTGTCACCCGCGTGTGTCACCTGTGTGTGTCACCTGTGTCACCTGTGTCACCCGTGTGTGTCACCTGTCCCCTCTGTGTCACCCGTGTGTGTCACCTGTGTCACCTGTGTCACCCGTGTGTGTCACCTGTGTGACACCTGTGTCACCCGTGTGTGTCACCTCTGTGTCACCTGTGTGTGTCACCCGTGTGTGTCACCTGTGTGTCACCTGTCACCTCTGTGTCACCTGTGTGTCACCTCTGTGTCACCTGTCCCCTCTGTGTCACCCGTGTGTGTCACCTGTGTCACCTGTGTGTCACCTGTGTGTGTCACCCGTGTGTGTCACCTGTGTCACCCGTTTGTGTCACCTGTGTGTCACCTGTGTGTGTCACCCGTGTGTGTCACCTGTGTCACCCGTTTGTGTCACCTGTGTGTCACCTGTGTGTGTCACCCGTGTGTGTCACCTGTGTCACCCGTGTGTGTCACCTCTCCCCTCTGTGTCACCTGTGTGTGTCACCTGTCACCTCTGTCTTACCTGGGTCCCTGTGTGTCACCTGTGTGTCCCCCCGTGTCCGTGTTTGTCACCTGTGTGTCCCATCTGTGTCCCCATGTGTCCCCAGCTGTCCCCGATGTCCCCATGTCTTCCCATTTGTCCCCGTGTGTCCCCAGCTGTCCCCATTTGTCCTCTCAGTGTCCCTGTGTTCCCCGTTCCCTCACTGTCCCCAGCTGTCCCCTCAGTGTCCCCTCAGTGTCCCCAATGTCCCCTCAGTGTCCCTGTGTCCCCTCAGTGTCCCCTCAGTGTCCCCAATGTCCCCTCAGTGTCCCCAATGTCCCCTCAGTGTCCCTGTGTCCCCAATGTCCCCTCAGTGTCCCCAATGTCCCCTCAGTGTCCCTGTGTCCCCAATGTCCCCTCAGTGTCCCCAATGTCCCCTCAGTGTCCCAGTGTCCCCTCATGTCCCCTCAGTGTCCCCACTGTCCCCAATGTCCCCGTTTGTCCCCAGACATGAACGAGCTGAACCTGCCCAAGGTGTGTGAGATCCATTTCCTGTCGCTGTCCCCACAGTGTCCCCACTGTCCCCAGTGTCCCCTGACTGTCCCCATTGTCCCCAGTGTCCCCTGACTGTCCCCAATGTCCCCTCAGTGTCCCCACTGTCTCCAATGTCCCCAATGTCCCCAGACATCAACGAGCTGAACCTGCCCAAGGTGTGTGAGATCCATTTCCTGTCGCTGTCCCCACACTGTCCCTGCTGTCCCCTCACTGTGTCAGTGTCCCCAATGTCCCTGGTGTCCCCTCACTGTGTCAGTGTCCCCTCAGTGTCCCCAATGTCCCCAATGTCCCCGTTTGTCCCCAGACATGAACGAGCTGAACCTGCCCAAGACATGTGAGATCCATTTCCTGTCACTGTCCCCACACTGTCCCTGCTGTCCCCTCACTGTGTCAGTGTCCCCTCAGTGTCCCCAATGTCCCCAGTGTCCCCTGAGTGTCCCCATTGTCCCCAGACATCAACGAGCTGAACCTGCCCAAGACGTGTGAGGTCCATGTCCTGTTGCTGCCCCTGTGTCCCCACAGTGTCCCTGCTGTCCCCTCACTGTGTCAGTGTCCCTGCTGTCCCCTCAGTGTCCCCAATGTCCCCAGTGTCCCCTGAGTGTCCCCATTGTCCCCAGACATCAACGAGCTGAACCTGTCCAAGACGTGTGAGATCCATTTCCTGTCACTGTCCCCACAGTGTCCCCTCAGTGTCCCCAATGTCCCCAGTGTCCCCTCAGTGTCCCCAATGTCCCCAGTGTCCCCTCAGTGTCCCCAATGTCCCCAATGTCCCTGTTTGTCCCCAGACATCAACGAGTTGAACCTGCCCAAAGTGTGTGAGATCCATGTCCTGTCACTGTCCCCACACTGTCCCTGCTGTCCCCTCACTGTGTCACTGTCCCCTCAGTGTCCCCAATGTCCCCGGTGTCCCCTCAGTGTCCCACTGTCCCCAATGTCCCCGTTTGTCCTCAGACATCAATGAGCTGAACCTGTCCAAGACGTGTGAGATCCATTTCCTGTCACTGTCCCCACAGTGTCCCCTCAGTGTCCCCTCAGTGTCCCCAATGTCCCCTCAGTGTCCCCAATGTCCCCAATGTCCCTGTTTGTCCCCAGACATCAACGAGCTGAACCTGCCCAAGACGTGTGAGATCCATTTCCTGTCACTGTCCCCTCAGTGTCCCCAATGTCCCCTCAGTGTCCCCAATGTCCCCAGTGTCCCCTCAGTGTCCCCAGTGTCCCCAATGTCCCCATTGTCCCCAGACATCAACGAGCTGAACCTGCCCAAGACGTGTGAGATCGATTTCTCAGACCAGGACGATCTGCTGCAGTGTCCCTGCTCATCTGCCCCACTGGTGGGCACTGTCCCACCTGGGGGCCCCAATGGGCACCTGGGGGACACCTGAGGGGCACCTGGGACACCTGGGGGGCACCTGGGGGGCATCTGGGGAACCTGTCCACCTGGGACACCTGGGGGGCACCTGGGACACCTGGGGGACACCTGAGGGGCACCTGGGACACCTGGGACACCTGGGGGACACCTGGGACACCTGGGGGGCACCTGGGGGACACCTGGGGGGCACCTGGGGGACACCTGGGGCACCTGGGGGACACCTGGGGCACCCCGACACCTGGGGGGCATCTGGGGGACACCTGGGGCACCTGGGGGGCGCCTGGGACACCTGGGGGACACCTGGGACACCTGGGGGGCACCTGGGGGACACCTGGGGGACACCTGGGGGTGCCTGGGACACCTGGGGGGCGCCTGGGGGACACCTGGGGGGCACCTGGGGAACCTGGGGGAACCTGGGGCACTTGGGGGGCACCTGGGGCACCTGGGGTATGTGGGGAACCTGGCACCTGGGGCACCTGGGGAAATTTCCTGTGTCACCTCTGTGTCACCTGGGGCACCTGGGGCACCTGGGGAACCTTCCTGTGTCACCTGGGGCACCTGGGGAACCATCCTGTGTCACCTCTGTGTCACCTGGGTGTCACTTCTGTGTCACCTGGGGAACCTGGGGCACCTGGGGAAATTTCCTGTGTCACCTCTTGTGTCACCTGGGGCACCTGGGGGGCATCTGGGGCACCTGGGGGTATCTTGGGGGAACCTGGGTCACCTGGGTGTCACTTCTGTGTCACCTGGGAACCTTCCTGTGTCACCTCTTGTGTCACCTGGGGCACCTGTGTGTCACCTGGGGCACCTGGGGCACCTCCCTGTGTCACCTGGGGAACCTGGGGGGCACCTGAGGGCACCTCCCTGGGGAACCTCCCTGGGGCATCTCTGTTACCTGTGTGTCACCTGGGGAACACCTGGGGGCACCTCCCTGAGGCACCTGTGTCACCTGGAGCACTTGTGGCACCTGGGGCACCTGAAAAACCTGGGGGGCACCTGGGGGCACCTGGGGAATGTCCCTAGGGCACCTGGGGGCACCTGGGGCACCTGGCACCCGTGTGTCACCTGAGGCACTGCCCTGGGGGTACCTGGGGCACCTGTGTCAACTCCTGTCCCCTGTCCCCATCCCTGTCCCCATCCCTGTCCCCATCCCTGTCCCCATCCCTGTCTCCATCCCTGTCCCCATCCCTGTCCCCATCCCTGTCTCCATCCCTGTCCCCATCCCTGTCCCCGTCCCCATCCCCATCCCTGTCCCCATCCCTGTCCCCATCCCTGTCCCCATCCCTGTCCCCATCCCCATCCCTGTCCCCATCCCTGTCCCCATCCCTGTCCCTGTCCCCATCCCTGTCCCTCCTGTCCCTCCTGTCCCTCCTGTCCCCATCCCTGTCCCCATCCCCTGTCCCCATCCCCTGTCCCCATCCCTGTCCCCATCCCCATCCCTGTCCCCATCCCTGTCCCCATCCCTGTCCCTGTCCCCATCCCTGTCCCCATCCCTGTCCCCGTCCCCATTCCCTGTCCCCATCCCTGTCCCCATCCCTGTCCCCATCCCTGTCCCCATCCCTGTCCCTGTCCCTGTCCCCATCCCTGTCCCCATCCCTGTCCCCGTCCCCATTCCCTGTCCCCATCCCTGTCCCCATCCCTGTCCCCATCCCTGTCCCCATCCCTGTCCCCATCCCTGTCCCTCCTGTCCCCTGTCCCCATCCCTGTCCCCATCCCTGTCCCCTCCTGTCCCCGTCCCTGTCCCCATCCCTGTCCCCATCCCTGTCCCCATCCCTGTCCCCTCCTGTCCCTGTCCCCATCCCTGTCCCCATCCCTGTCCCCTCCTGTCCCCATCCCTGTCCCCATCCCTGTCCCCTGTCCCCATCCCTGTCCCCTGTCCCCATCCCTGTCCCTGTCCCCATCCCCTGTCCCCATCCCTGTCCCCATCCCTGTCCCCATCCCTGTCCCCATCCCCTGTCCCCATCCCTGTCCCCATCCCTGTCCCCATCCCTGTCCCTGTCCCCATCCCTGTCCCCATCCCTGTCCCTGTCCCCATCTCTGTCCCCATCCCTGTCCCCATCCCTGTCCCCTGTCCCCATCCCTGTCCCCATCCCTGTCCCTGTCCCCATCCCTGTCCCCATCCTGTCCCTGTCCCCATCCCTGTCCCCATCCCTGTCCCCCCCCCATGTCCCCATCCCCATCCCCTGTCCCCATTCCCTGTCCCCATCCCTGTCCCCATCCTGTCCCCATCCCCTGTCCCCTGTCCCCCCCATCCCTGTCCCCATCCCTGTCCCCATCCCCATCCCTGTCCCCATCCCTGTCCCCATCCCTGTCCCCATCCCTGTCCCCCTGTCCCCATCCCTGTCCCCATCCCTGTCCCCTGTCCCCATCCCTGTCCCCTCCTGTCCCCCCCAGTGACGTTTCTCTGTCCCCAGGGTTTCTACAAGGGCGGCAAATTCGTCTTCAGCTTCAAGGTCAGTGCTGGGCCACCAAACCCCCCCTGTGGCCACCAAACCCCCCCTGTGGCCACCAAACCCCCCCTGTGGCCACCAAACAACTCCAGGGGCCACCAAACCCCCCCTGTGGCCACCAAACCCTTCCTATGGCCACCAAACCCTTCCTATGGCCACCAAACCCTTCCTGTGGCCACCAAACCCCCCCTGTGGCCACCAAACCCCCCTGTGGCCACCAAACCCCCCCTGTGGCCACCAAACCCCCCCTGTGGCCACCAAACAACTCCAGGGGCCACCAAACAACTCCAGGGGCCACCAAACAACTCCAGGGGCCACCAAACCCTTCCTGTGGCCACCAACCCCCCTCTGTGGCCACCAAACAACTCCAGGGGCCACCAAACCCCCCCTGTGGCCACCAAACAACTCCAGGGGCCACCAAACCCTTCCTGTGGCCACCAAACCCTCCCTGGTGGCCACCAAACCCTTCCTATGGCCACCAAACCCTTCCTGTGGCCACCAAACCCTTCCTATGGCCACCAAACCCTTCCTGTGGCCACCAAACCCTTCCTGTGGCCACCAAACCCTTCCTATGGCCACTGGGAGTGACTCAGTGGCCATAGGGGTGACTGAGTGGTCACTGGCGGGGTTGGTGGCCACCAGGGGTGATTTGGTGGCCACCAGGGGTGATTTGGTGGCCACCATGGGTGACTCAGTGGCCTCTGGGGCAGCTGTGGGCTGGAGGTCACTTGGTGGCCACCAGGGGTGACTCGGTGACCACCATGGTGACCGGGTGGCCACCAGGGGTGACCCAGTGACCACTGAGAGTGACTCAGTGGCCACCATCGTGACAGGGTGGCCACCAGGGGTGACTTGGTGGCCCCGGGGGGGGTTGGTGGCCATTGGGGGTGACTCAGTGGCCCCTGGAGGTGTTGGTGGCCCCGGGGGTCACTCAGTGGCCCTGGGGGAGGTTGGTGGCCATTGGGGGTCACTCGGTGGCCATTGGGGGGGGTTGGTGGTCCCGGGGGTGACTCAGTGGCCCTGGGGGTCACTCGGTGGCCCCTGGAGGTGTTGGTGGCCATTGGGGGTCACTCGGTGGCCCTGGTGGGGTTGGTGGCCATTGTGGGTGACTCGGTGGCCATTGGGGGGGTCGGTGGCCCCGGGGGTGAATTGGTGGCTACCAGGGGTGACTCAGTGGCCCTGGGGGTCACTCGGTGGCCCCTGGGGGGGTTGGTGGCCATTGCGGGGGTTGGTGGCCACCAGGGGTGACTCAGTGGCCATAGGGGTGACTCGGTGGCCCCGGGGGGGGTTGGTGGCCATTGGGGGTCACTCGGTGGCCCTGGGGGGCGTTGGTGGCCATTGGGGGTCACTCAGTGGCCCTGGGGGGGGTTGGTGGCCATTGGGGGTCACTCGGTGGCCCCGGGGGGGTTGGTGGCCATTGGGGGTCACTTGGTGGCCATTGGGGGTCACTCGGTGGCCCTGGGGGGGGATGGTGGCCATTGGGGGTGACTCAGTGGCCCCTGGAGGTGTTGGTGGCCATTGGGGGTCACTCGGTGGCCCTGGGGGTCACTCGGTGGCCCTGGGGGGGGTTGGTGACCCCGGGGGTGACTCAGTGGCCCCTGGGGGGGGTCGGTGGCCATTGGGGGTCACTCAGTGGCCCCGGGGGTCACTTGGTGGCCCTGGGGGGGTTGGTGGCCATTGGGGGTCACTCGGTGGCCATTGGGGGTCACTCGGTGGCCCTGGGTGATTTGGTGGCCATTGGGGGTCACTCAGTGGCCCCGGGGGTCACTCGGTGGCCCCGGGGGTCCCTCGGTGGCCCCAGGTGACCGCGCTGTCCCCAGGTGGGGCAGGGCTACCCTCACGACCCGCCCAAGGTGAAGTGCGAGACGATGGTGTACCACCCCAACATCGACCTGGAGGGCAACGTCTGCCTCAACATCCTCAGGTGAGGGCACAGACACACCTGGGGGGGTACAGACACACCTGGGGGACACCTGGGGGACACCTGGGGGGCACGTGGGGGACATGGGGACACACCTGGGGGGGTACAAACACACCTGGGGGGGTACAAACACACCTGGGGGGGCAACGTCTGCCTCAACATCCTCAGGTGAGCCCCAAAACACACCTGGGGGGCACCTGGGGGTACAGACACACCTGGGGGGTACAAACACACCTGGGGGTACAGACACACCTGGGGGGCATGGGGACACACCTGGGGGGCACAGACACACCTGGGGGGTACAGACACACCTGGGGGGGCAACGTCTGCCTCAACATCCTCAGGTGGGGCTACAGACACACCTGGGGGCACCTGGGGGGCACCTGGGAGGGTACAGACACACCTGGGGGGCACCTGGGGGTACAGACACACCTGGGGGGGCACCTGGGGGTACAGACACACCTGGAGGGCAACGTCTGCCTCAACATCCTCAGGTGGGGCTACAGACACACCTGGGGGCACCTGGGAACACACCTGGGGGGTACAGACACACCTGGGGGGCACCTGGGGGGGTACAGACACACCTGCGGGACACCTGGGGGACGTGGGGACACACCCACACTGACCACAGTGACACACCTGGGACAGACCTGACCACCGACCACCTGGGACACCTGGGAGGGGCTGTGGTCACCTGCCTGCTGACCACCGCCACACTGGTGGACCACTGACCACACTGACCACACTGACCACACACTGGACCACCACACTGACCACACTGACCACACTGACCACACTGACCACCACTGACCACACGACCACACCTCCACTGACCACACTGACCACACTGACCACTGACCACACTGACCACACTGACCACACTGACCACTGACCACACTGACCACACTGACCACTGACCACACTGACCACTGACCACACTGACCACACTGACCACACTGACCACACTGACCACACTGACCACACTGACCACTGACCACACTGACCACACTGACCACACTGACCACTGACCACACTGACCACTGACCACACTGACCACACTGCACCACCACTGACCACCACTGACCACACTGACCACACTGACCACACTGACCACTGACCACACTGACCACACTGACCACACTGACCACACTGACCACACTGACCACACTGACCACACTGACCACACTGACCACACTGACCACTGACCACACTGACCACACTGACCACACCACACACTGACCACTGACCACACTGACCACTGACCACACTGACCACACCACTGACCACACTGACCACACTGACCACACTGACCACACTGACCACTGACCACACTGACCACTGACCACACTGACCACACTGACCACACTGACCACACTGACCACTGACCACACTGACCACTGACCACCACCACTGACCACACCACACCGACCACCGACCACACTGACCACACTGACCACCGGACCACACTGACCACACTGACCACCTGACCACACCACACCACACTGACCACACCACCACACTGACCACACCGACCACACTGACCACACCACACGGACCACCGACCACACTGACCACACTGACCACACTGGCCACACTGACCACCACCACACCACCGACCACACTGACCACACCCACACTGACCACACACTGACCACCACACTGACACACCACACTGACCACTGACCACACTGACCACACTGACCACTGACCACACTGACCACACTGACCACACTGACCACACTGACCACACTGACCACTGACCACTGACCACACTGACCACACTGACCACTGACCACACTGACCACACTGACCACACTGACCACACTGACCACACTGACCACACTGACCACTGACCACACTGACCACACTGACCACACTGACCACACTGACCACACTGACCACACTGACCACACTGACCACACTGACCACACTGACCACACTGACCACTGACCACACTGACCACACTGACCACACTGACCACCGACCACACCACCACGACCCACACTGACCACACTGACCACACTGACCACTGACCACACTGACCACTGACCAATGACCACTGACCACACTGACCACACCGGCTGCCCACCACACTGACCACACTGACCACTGGCGTGACCACTGCTGTGGCCGCAGTGCCCGCTGACCGCTGGTAGTGCCCACTGACTGCTGACCACGGCTGCAGTGGCCGCAGTGCCCATGGCCGTGCCCACTGACTGCAGTGACCGTGGCGGTGGCCGCAGTGCCTGCTGCCCGCTGGCCGTGCCCACAGTGGCCGTGCCCGCTGTCGGTGGCCGTGCCCTTTGGCTGTGCCCGCTGTCGGTGGCCGTGCCCGCTGTCGGTGGCCGTGCCCGCTGGCTGTGCCCGCTGTCGGTGGCCGTGCCCGCTGTCGGTGGCCGTGCCCGCTGGCCGTGCCCACAGTGGCCGTGCCCGCTGTCGGTGGCCGTGCCCACAGTGGCCGTGCCCGCTGAGCGCTGCCCGCTGTTTCCCCGCAGGGAGGACTGGAAGCCGGTGCTGACCATCAACTCCATCATCTACGGCCTGCAGTACCTGTTCCTGGTGAGGGGCACACCTGGGGGGGCACCTGGGGGCACACCTGGGACACACCTGGGGGGACACCTGGGGACACACCTGGGGGGGCACACCTGGGGGCACACCTGGGGTGATGGGGACACACCTGGGGGCATGGGGACACACCTGGGGACACACCTGGGGGCACACCTGGGGGCACACCTGGGGTGATGGGGACACACCTGGGGGCATGGGGACACACCCATGGGGACACACCTGGGGGGGCACACCTGGGGGCACACCTGGGGGACGCATCTGGGGGGGGACACACCTGAGACACACCTGGGGATGTGGGGGGACCCCCGGGGATTTGGGGACACACCTGGGGGGATATGGGGACACACCTGGGGGGGCACACCTGGGGGATATGGGGACACACCTGGGGGGGCACACCTGGGGGGATATGGGGACACACCTGGGGATGTGGGGGACACCTGGGGACACACCTCAGGGGGCACCTGGGGGGGCACACCTGGGGGGACACCTGGGGACACACCTGGGGGGACATGGGGACACACCTGGGGGCACACCTGGGGATGTGCGGGACACCTGGGGGGACACACCTGGGGGAACACCTGGGGACACACCTTGGGATGTGGGGGGACACACCTGGGAGGACATGGGGACACACCTGGGGGGGCACACCTGGGGGGACATGGGGACACACCTGGGGATGTGGGGACACACCTGGGGGGATATGGGGACACCTGGGGGCATGGGGACACACCTGGGGACATGGGGACACCTGGGGGGACAAGCGGGGGCTACCTGGGGGCACATGGGGGGGCTTGGGGACACACCTGGGGGGATATGGGGACACACCTGGGGATGTGGGGACACACCTGGGGACACACCTGGGGGCACACCTGGGGATGTGGGGACATGGGGACACCTGAGGACACACCTGGGGGGGTACCTGGGGGCCTTGGGGACACCTGCACACACCTGGGAGGGCTTGGGGACACACCTGGGGACACACCTGGACACACCTGGGGATGTGGGGACACACCTGGGGACACACCTGGGGGCACACCTGGGGGCACACCTGAGGACCTGGGGGGTGTTTGGGGACACCTGGGAGGGCTCCAGCGGGTCCTGGCGAGGGGCTTGGGGTCCTCCTGGGGATTTAGGGGAATTCTGGGGGGTTTTAGGGAATTCTGGGATTTGGCTTTTTGTGAAGGGGTTTTGGGGGGTTTTAGGGGAATTTTGGGGTGCCCCTGACCCTGGTTTGCCCCCTGAAGGAGCCAAACCCCGAGGACCCCCTGAACAAGGGGAGCCCCAAAATGGGACCCAAACCCCAAAAGGAGCTGATGGGGTTGTCTGGGATTTGGGGGCTGTGAAGGGATTTTGGGGCCTTTTAGGGGAATTTTAGGATTTGGGTTTGTGTGAAGGGATTTTGGGGGGAACCCAAACCCCAAACAATGGGGATTGGGGGGCTTTTGGGGGATTGTAGGGGAATTCCGGGGGGTTTTAGGGGATTCTGGGATTTTGGGTGTGTGAAGGGATTTTGTGGGGTTTTAGGGAGGAATTTTTGGGATCCCCCTGAGCCCAAATGTTCCCCCAAAGGAGCCGAACCCCAAACAATGAGTGATGGGATTTGGGGGCTGTGAAGGGATTTTGGGGCCTTTTAGGGGAATTTTAGGATTTGGGTTTGTGTGAAGGGATTTTGGGGGTTTTTATTGGGATTGTAGGGGAATTCTGGGGGGTTTTAGGGGATTCTGGGATTTGGCTTTTTGTGAAGGGATTTTGGGGGAATTTTGGGATCCCCCTGAGCCCAGATTTTCCCCCAAAAGGAGCCAAACCCCAAACAGGGGCTGGTGGGATTTGGGGCGGTTTTGGGGGATTCTGGGGGGTTTTTAGGGGAATTTTGGGATTTTGGGGTTTTAGGGAGGTTTTGGGCTCTCTGCCCCCCAAATTTTGGGGTCCCTCACAGCCCAAAATGTTCCCCAAAGGACCCAAACCCCAAAGAGGGGCTGGTGGGATTTGGGGCGGTTTTAGGGGAATTCTGGGGGGTTTTAGGGGAATTCTGGGGGGTTTTTAGGGGAATTTTGGGATCCGGGGGCTTTAAGGGATTTTGGGGGATTTTAGGGGAATTTTAGGGGAACTTTAGGGGGAATTTTGGGATCCCCCTGACCCCAAATTTTGGCCCCCAAAGGAGCCGAACCCCGAGGACCCCTGAACAAGGGGAGCCCCAAAATGGGACCCAAACCCCAAACAGGGGCTGATGGAGTTTTCTGGGATCCGGGGGCTTTAAGGGATTTTGGGGCGGTTTTAGGGGAATTTTAGGGGAATTTTGGGATCCCCCTGACCCCAAATTTTGCCCCCCGAAGGAGCCGAACCCCGAGGACCCCCTGAACAAGGAGGCGATGGGAAACAGGGTGCTGCAGAGCAACCGGGGGCCTTTTAGTTTGAGCAGAACGCAGGCTGCGAAGGACTTTTGGGGTTTTAGTGGGATTGTAGGGGAATTCCAAAATTTTACATTTGGCTTTTTGGGAGCCACCTACTTTGGGGCGCTTTTGCCTCAAGTTTGGGCCCCTGCCCTCAAATTTGGGGTCCCCAAAAATGCCCCCCAAAACCCAAAAATCCTGAAAATTTGAGATCCCCCCAGAACCGGCCCCTGAAAATGGCCCCCAAAACACCCAATAAAAACAAAATTTGCCTCTGGGAAACCCCGAGAAACGGCCCGAAATCCCCATGGAAAAACCAATAAAATATGGGAAATTACCCCAAAAATCCTCATGGAAAACACAATAAAATATGGGGAAAATAGCCCAAAATCCCCATGGAAAACCCAATAAAATCTGGGAAATTACCCCAAAAATCCCCACTGAGAACCCAAAAAAATATAGGGAAAATGGCCCAAAAATCCCCATGGAAAACCCAATAAAATCTGGGAAATTACCCCAAAAATCCCCATGGAAAACCCAATAAAACCTGGGAAAAATGGCCCAAAATCCCCATGGAAAACCCAATAAAATCTGGGAAAAATAGCCCAAAAATCCCCATGGAAAACCCAATAAAAACTGGGAAATTACCCCAAAAATCCCCACTGAGATCCCAATAAAATCTGGGAAATTACCCCAAAAATCCCCATGGAAAACCCAATAAAATATGGGGAAAATGGCCCAAAATCCCCATGGAAAACCCAATAAAACATGGGAAAAATGGCCCAAAATCCCCATGGAAAACCCAATAAAACCTGGGAAATTACCCCAAAAATCCCCATGGAAAACCCAATAAAATCTGGGAAATTACCCCAAAATCCCCATGGAAAACCCAATAAAATCTGGGAAAAATGGCCCAAAATCCCCATGGAAAACCCAATAAAATTTGGGAAAAATGGCCCAAAATCCCCATGGAAAACCCAATAAAACCTGGGAAATTACCCCAAAAATCCCCATGGAAAACCCAATAAAATCTGGGAAATTACCCCAAAATCCCCATGGAAAACCCAATAAAATCTGGGAAAAATGGCCCAAAATCCCCATGGAAAACCCAATAAAATTTGGGAAAAATGGCCCAAAATCCCCATGGAAAACCCAATAAAATCTGGGAAATTACCCCAAAAATCCCCATGGAAAACCCAATAAAATCTGGGGAAAATGGCCCAAAATCCCCATGGAAAACCCAATAAAATCTGGGAAATTACCCCAAAAATCCCCATGGAAAACCCAATAAAATCTGGGAAATTACCCCAAAAATCCCCATGGAAAACCCAATAAAATATGGGAAAAATGGCCCAAAATCCCCATGGAAAACCCAATAAAATCTGGGAAAAATCCCATAAAAATAACCCTGGGAAATCTCACAGAAAACCCAATAAAACCTGGGAAAAATGGCCCAAAATCCCCATGGAAAACCCAATAAAATCTGGGAAATTACCCCAAAAATTCCCATGGAAAACCCAATAAAATTTGGGAAAAATGGCCCAAAATCCCCATGGAAAACCCAATAAAATCTGGGAAATTACCCCCAAAATCCCCATGGAAAACCCAATAAAATATGGGAAAAATGGCCCAAAATCCCCATGGAAAACCCAATAAAATCTGGGAAAAACAGCCCAAAATCCCCATGGAAAACCCAATAAAATCTGGGAAATTACCCCAAAAATCCCCATGGAAAACCCAATAAAATCTGGGGAAAATGGCCCAAAATCCCCATGGAAAACCCAATAAAATATGGGGAAAATGGCCCAAAATCCCCATGGAAAACCCAATAAAATCTGGGAAAAATGGCCCAAAAATCCCCATGGAAAACCCAATAAATCCTGCAGAGAAATCCCCAAAAATCCCCTAAAAATCCCAATAAAACCTGCAGAGAAATCCCCAAAAAACCCTTAAAAAATCCCAATAAAACCTGCAAAAAAACCCCAGAAAAGCCTAAAAAAATCCCAATAAAATCTGGGAAAAAACCCAAAAATCCTAAAAAAAACCCAATAAAATCTGGGAAAATACCCCAAAAATCCCCATGGAAAACCCAAAAAAATCTGGGAAAAAACCCAAAAACCCCTAAAAAATCCCAATAAAACCTGCAAAAATCCCATTAAAAATCCCCCATGGAGAACCCAATAAAAGCTGCAAAAAACCCCTAAAAAATCCCAATAAAATCTGCAAAAAATCCCATTAAAAAAAAATAAACCCAATAAAATCTGCAAAAATCCCAAAAAATTTGGGAAAAAAAAATCCCCAGAGAACCCAATAAAAATCTGGGAAAAAAAAAAAATCCCAAAATCCCCAATAAAGCTGCAAAAATCCCCAAAAAAACCCTAAAAAAACCCAATAAAACCTGCAGAGAAATCCCCAAAAAACCCCTAAAAAATCCCAATAAAACCTGCAGAAAATCCCCCCAAAACCCCCCAAAAATCCCCCCAAAACCCCCCAAAAAAACCCCAAAAAAGCTGCAGAAAAATCCCATAAAAACCAAACAAAATAAACCAAAACCGGTCCATTCTGCAAAAAACCAACCCTGAAAAAAATCCCCATAACGCCCCAAAAAACCGAATAAAAACCTGCAAAACCCCGCTCAAAATCTGCAAAAACTGCACAGAAAACCCAATGAAAATCTGGATAAAAAAATAAAAGCCACAAAAAAAAACCTGATAAAAACCTGGGGAAAAAATCCTAAAAACCCTAAAAAATCCCCAATAAAACCTGGGAAAAAAAATCCCAAAAAACCAAAAAAACCCCAATAAAAACCTGGGAAAAATCCCCAAAAACCTAAAAAATCCCAATAAAAACCTGGGAAAAAAATCCCCCAAAAAACCAAAAAAACCCCAATAAAAACCTGGGAAAAAATCCCCAAAAAAACCTAAAAACCCCAATAAAAACCTGGGAAAAAAATCCCCCAAAAAACCTAAAAATCCCCAATAAAACCTACCCAAAAAATCCCAAAAAACCAAAAAACCCCCAATAAAAACCTGGGAAAAATCCCCAAAAACCTAAAAAATCCCAATAAAAATCTGGGAAAAAATCCCAAAAAAACCTAAAAAATCCCAATAAAACCTGGGAAAAAAAGCCCCAAAAACCTAAAAAAACCCAATAAAAACCTGGGAAAAAAATCCCAAAAAACTGAAAAAATCACAATAAAAACCTGGGGGAAAATCCCCCAAAAAACCTAAAAATCCCAATAAAAACCTGGGAAAAAATCCCCAAAAACCCCAATAAAAACATACTAAAAAAAGCCCCAAAAACCTAAAAATCCCCAATAAAACCTGGGGAAAAAATCCACAAAACCCTAAAAAACCCCTATAAAACCTGGGGAAAAATCCCCCAAAAAACCTAAAAAATCCCAATAAAAACTTGGGGAAAAATCCCCCAAAAAACCTAAAAATCCCAATAAAAACCTGGGAAAAAAATCCCAAAAAACCTGAAAAACCCCAATAAAAACCTGGGAAAAATCCCCCAAAAAACCTAAAAATCCCCAATAAAACCTACCCAGAAAATCCCAAAAAATCTAAAAATCCCCAATAAAAACCTGGGGAAAAAAAGCCCCAAAAACCTAAAAAACCCCAAGAAAATCCTACCCAAAAAATCCCCCAAAACTGAAATATCCCAATAAAAAAACCAAAAAAAATGAAATAAAAAAGATTAAAATAAACCCCACAAAATTTAAAAAAATTTTAAAAATAAATCCCAAAAATTCCTCAAAATTTTTAAAATAAATCCCAAGAAAATCCCAAAAAATTCCCTCAAAAATCCCCCAAAATCCCAAATAAATCCCAAAAAATCTCAAAAAATCCCAAAAAATTTTAAAATAAATCCCAAGAAAATCCCCCCAAAATTTCCCCCAAAATTAAAAAAAATCCCTAAAAAATCCCAAATAAATCCCAAAAATAATCAAAAATAAATCCCAAGAAAATCCCCCCAAATTCCCCAAAAATTCCCCAAAAATCCCAAATAAATCCCAAAAAATCCCCCAAATTCCCCAAAAATTCCCCAAAAATCCCAAATAAATCCCAAAAAATCCCCAAAATTCCCCAAAAATTCCTCCAAAAATCCCAAATAAATCCCAAAAAATAAAATTAAAAAAATTAAAATAAATCCCAAAAAATCCCAAAATTTTTAAAAATAAATCCCAAGAAAATCCCCCAAATTTCCCCCAAAATTAAAAAAAAATTAAAAAATCCCTAAAAAATCCAAAATAAATCCCAAAAATAATCAAAAATAAATCCCAAATAAATCCCCAAAAATCCCCAAAAATTTCCCAAAAATTCCCCCAAAAATCCCAAATAAATCCCAAAAAATAAAATTTAAAAAATTAAAATAAATCCCACAAAATCCCAAAAATTTTTATAATAAATCCCAAAAATTCCTCAAAAATTTTAAAATCAATCCCAAAAAAATCTCCTGAAAAATCCCCAAAAATTCCTCCAAAAATCCCAAAGAAATCCCAAAAAATCCCAAAATTTTTAAAATAAATCCCAAGAAAATCCCAAAAATTTTCCCCCAAAATTAAAAGAAAATATTCCCAAAAAATCCCTGAAAAATCCCAAATAAATCCCAAAAAATAAAATTTAAAAAATTAAAATAAATCCCACAAAATCCCAAAGATTTTTTAAATAAATCCTAAGAAAATCCCCAAATTTCCCCCAAAATTAAAAAAAAATCCCCCAAAAAGTCCCAAATAAATCCCAAATAAATCCCAAAAAATAATCAAAAATAAATCTGAAAGAAATCCCCAAAAATCCCCAAAAATTCCCCCCAAAATCCCAAATAAATCCCAAAAAATCCCAAAAATTTTTAAAATAAATCCCAAAAAAATCCCCCAAAATTCCCCAAAATTCCCCCAAAATTCCAAATAAATCCCAAAAAATAAAATTAAAAAAATTAAAGTAAATCCCACAAAATCCCCAAATTTTTAAAAATAAATCCCGAAAATTCCCCCAAAAAATCCAAAATAAATCCCAAAAATAATCAAAAATAAATCCCAAATAAATCCCCAAAATTCCCCAAAAATTCCTCCCAAAAATCCAAAATAAATCCCAAAAAATAAAATAAAAAAAATCCCAAATAAATCCCAAAAAATCCCCAAAATTTTAAAATAAATCCCAAGAAAATCCCCAAAAAATCCCCAAAATTAAAAAAAATCCCCAAAAAATCCCCAAAAAATCCCCAAAAAATCCCCAAAAAATCCCAAATAAATCCCAAAAATAATCAAAAATAAATCCCAAATAAATCCCCCAAATTCCCCAAAAATTCCCCCAAAAATCCCAAATAAATCCCAAAAAATAAAATAAAAAAAATCCCAAATAAATCCCAAAAAATCCCAAAATTTTAAAAAATAAATCCCAAAAATTCCTCGAAAAATTTTAAAATAAATCCCCAAAAAATCCCAAAAAATCCCCAAAAAATCCCAAAAAATTCCGCAAAATTCCCCCCAAAAATCCCAAATAAATCCCAAAAATAATCAAAAATAAATCCCAAATAAATCCCCGAAAATCCTCAAAATTCCCCCAAAATCCCAAATAAATCCCCCAAAATCCCAAAATTTTTAAAATAAATCCCAAGAAAATCCCCCCAAAATAAAAAAAAAATTTCCCCCAAAAATCCCAAAAAATCCAAAATAAATCCCAAAAATCCCCCAAATTTTTTAAAATAAATCCCAAGAAAATCCCAAAAAAATCCCCCCAAAATTCCCCAAAATTCCTCAAAAATTCCCTAAAAATCTCAAATAAATCCCAAAAAATAAAATTTAAAAAAATTAAAATAAATCCCAAAAAATCCCAAAATTTTTTAAAATAAATCCCAAAAAAATCCCCAAAAATCCCAAAAATCCCAAAATCCCAAAATCCCAAAATCCCAAAAATCCCAAAAATCCCCAAATCCCCAAAATCCCCAAATCCCCAAATCCCAAAAATCCAAAATCCCCAAAAATCCCCAAATCCCCAAATCCCAAAAATCCCAAAAATCCCAAAATCCCCAAATCCCAAAATCCCAAAATCCCAAAAATCCCCAAAATCCCCAAAATTCCCAAAAATCCCCAAATCCCAAAAATCCCCAAAATCCCAAAAATCCCCGAGCCCGGCCCCGCCCCTCCCCCCCCGAGAGCCGGGGACTGGGCCAGACTGGTTTGGACTGGTCTATACTGGTCTGGAATGGTCTGCACTGGTTTATAGTGGTCAGCACTGGTTTGGACTGGTTTATACTGGTTTGGACTGGTCTGGGCTGATCTGGACTGGTTTGGACTGGTTTGGACTGGTCTATACTGGTCTGCACTGGTTTGGACTGGCTTACACTGGTTTGGACTGGTTTGGACTGGTTTATACTGGTTTGGACTGGTTTATACTGGTCTGCACTGGTTTGGACTGGTTTAGACTGGTTTGGACTGGTTTGGACTGGTCTGGACTGGTTTGGACTGGTTTAGACTGGTCTGCACTGGTTTGGACTGATCCGGACTGGTCTGGACTGGTCTGGACTGGTTTGCACTGGTTTGGACTGGTTTATACTGGTCTGCACTGGTTTGGACTGGTTTGGACTGGTTTGGACTGGTTTATACTGGTCTGCACTGGTTTGGACTGATCTGGACTGCTTTATAGTGGTCAGCACTGGTTTGGACTGGTTTATACTGGTCTGGACTGATGTGGACTGGTTTGGACTGGTTTATACTGGTCTGCACTGGTTTGGACTGGTTTATACTGGTCTGGACTGATCTGCACTGGTTTGGACTGGTTTGGACTGGTTTATACTGGTCTGCACTGGTTTGGACTGGTTTGGACTGGTTTGGACTGGTCTGGACTGGTTTGGACTGGTTTCTACTGGTCTGGACTGATCTGGACTGGTTTGGACTGGTCTGGACTGATCTGGACTGGTTTATACTGGTCTGTACTGGTTTGGACTGGTCTGTACTGGTTTATACTGGGAGAGGTGTAGGTGGTACTGGTTTATACTGGGAGAGCTGTGGGTGGTACTGGTTTATACTGGGAGGGATGCAGTGGGTGGCACTGGTTAAACTGGTTTATACTGGGAGGGGGAGGGGGTGGCACTGGTTAAACTGGGATGGGCCCAGTCCCGTTCCCAGTGCTCCCAGTATGGCCCAGTATGGCCCAGTCCCAATCCCAGTGCTCCCAGTATGGCCCAGTCCCGTTCCCAGTGCTCCCAGTATGGCCCAGTCCCATTCCCAGTATGGCCCAGTATGGCCCAGTCCCGTTCCCAGTATGGCCCAGTCCCATTCCCAGTGCTCCCAGTATGGCCCAGTCCCAATCCCAGTGCTCCCAGTATGGCCCAGTCCCGTTCCCAGTGCTCCCAGTATGGCCCAGTCCCGTTCCCAGTATGGCCCAGTATGGCCCAGTCCCGTTCCCAGTATGGCCCAGTATGGCCCAGTTCCCCTCCCAGTGCTCCCAGTATGGCCCAGTCCCAATCCCAGTGCTCCCAGTATGGCCCAGTCCCGTTCCCAGTGCTCCCAGTATGGTCCAGTCCCGTTCCCAGTGTGGTCCAGTCCCGTTCCCAGTGCTCCCAGTATAGCCCAGTCCCGTTCCCAGTGCTCCCAGTATGGCCCAGTCCCATTCCCAGTGCTCCCAGTATGGCCCAGTCCCGTTCCCAGTGCTCCCAGTATGGCCCAGTCCCGTTCCCAGTGTTCCCAGTATGGCCCAGTCCCATTCCCAGTGCTCCCAGTATGGCCCAGTCCCGTTCCCAGTATGGCCCAGTATGGCCCAGTCCCGTTCCCAGTGCTCCCAGTATGGCCCAGTCCCGTTCCCAGTGTTCCCAGTATGGCCCAGTTCCCCTCCCAGTGCTCCCAGTATGGCCCAGTCCCATTCCCAGTATGGCCCAGTATGGCCCAGTCCCGTTCCCAGTGCTCCCAGTATGGCCCAGTCCCGTTCCCAGTATGGCCCAGTATGGCCCAGTTCCCCTCCCAGTATATCCCAGTACCCCCAGTTCCCCTCCCAGTATATCCCAGTATCCCCAGTTCTCATTCCCAGCGCTCCCAGTACCCCCAGTTCACCTCCCAGTACAAACCAGTATCCCCAGTTCTGCTCCCAGCATTCCCAGTATCCCCAGTTCCATTCCCAGTACAAACCAGTATATCCCAGTATCCCCTTCCAGTATATCCCAGTATATCCCAGTATCCCCATTCCCATTCCCAGTACTCCCAGCACTCCCAGTATCCCCTCCCAGCACTCCCAGTACCCCCAGTAACCCCTCCCAGTACAAACCAGTATTTCCCAGTATCCCCAGTTCCATTCCCAGTACCCCCAGTACCCCCAGTATCCCCTCCCAGTGCAAACCAGTATATCCCAGTATCCTCAGTTCCATTCCCAGTACCCCCAATATCCCCTCCCAGTACAAACCAGTATATCCCAGTATCCCCAGTTCCATTCCCAACACTCCCAGTACCCCCAGTATCCCCTCCCAGTACAAACCAGTATATCCCAGTTCCATTCCCAGCACTCCCAGTACCCCCAGTAACCCCTCCCAGTACAAACCAGTATATCCCAGTATCCCCAGTTCCATTCCCAACACTCCCAGTACCCCCAGTATCCCCTCCCAGTACAAACCAGTATATCCCAGTATCCCCAGTCGCCCCCGCCATCCCCACACCCCCTCTCCGCCAGGGGTCGCTCTGCCGGAAGTGGCCGCTCTGGCCGCTCCTCTCGCTGGTTCCCCACCGGAAATGGCCGCTCCGGCCGCTCCTCTCGCTGGTTCCCCACCGGAAGTGGCCGCTCCGGCCGCTCCTCTCGCTGGTTCCCCACCGGAAGTGGCCGCTCCGGCCGCTCCTCTCTCTGGTTCCCCACCGGAAGTGGCCGCTCCGGCCGCTCCATCCCCTTCTCTATGGTTCGCCCCTCCCCTGCCGGAGGCGCCGTCACGTGACCGACCCGCGCCGGGCGCCGCGTGACCGGAAGCGCGGTGACGTCATTGTTTGCGGAAGTGCCGGTGCGGAGCCGGGTGAGGGCCGGGGGGGTTTGGGGACATTTGGGGACATTTGGGGACATTTGGGGACATTTGGGGGCATCTGGGGACATTTGGGGACATTTGGGGACATTTGGGGGGCTCGAGGGGGCGGGAGGGGCGCGGGGGGCGCTCTGAGCGATCGGGGCGGGCTCGGGGCGCCGGGAGCGGCTCCGGGAGGGCCCCGAGGGGCGGGAGGGGCGCGGGATCGGCCCGGTCACCTCCGGTGTCACCGCCGGTGTCACCTCCCCGGGACTGGGCCACCTCCGTGTCCCCCTGTGTCACCACCGGGTCCCCGTGTGCCACCGCCGTGTGTCGTGTCTGTGTCACCTCCTCGGGGACGTGTCACCTCCGTGTCCCCGTGTGTCACCTCTGTGTCCCCGTGTGTCACCACCGGGTCCCTCTGTGTCACCCCCCTGTCCCCCTGTGTCACCGCCTCTGTGTCACCTCCTGTCCCCTCTGTGTCACCCCCTGTCCCCCTGTGTCACCCCCCTGTCCCCCTGTGTCACCCCCTGTGTCACCTCCTGTCCCCTCTGTGTCACCCCCTGTCCCCCTGTGTCACCCCCGCTGTCCCCTGTCCCCATCTCCAGGTGTCACCACACCCCCGTGGCCGTGTCCCCAATGTCCCCAATGTCCCATCGCTGTCCCCAATGTCCCCAGGTGTCCCCAGTGTCCCATCAGTGTCCCCAGTGTCCCCAGGTGTCCCCAATGTCCCATCGCTGTCCCCAGTGTCCCATCACTGTCCCCAGTGTCCCATCGCTGTCCCCAATGTCCCACAGGTGTCCCCAATGTCCCATCGCTGTCCCCAATGTCCCATCGCTGTCCCCAGTGTCCCATCGCTGTCCCCAATGTCCCACAGGTGTCCCCAATGTCCCATCGCTGTCCCCAATGTCCCATCACTGTCCCCAGTGTGCCATCACTGTCCCCAATGTCCCACAGGTGTCCCCAATGTCCCATCGCTGTCCCCAATGTCCCACCACTGTCCCCAATGTCCCATCGCTGTCCCCAATGTCCCATCGCTGTCCCCAGTGTCCCCAATGTCCCCAATGTCCCATCGCTGTCCCCAGTGTCCCATCGCTGTCCCCAATGTCCCATCACTGTCCCCAGTGTCCCATCGCTGTCCCCAGTGTCCCATCCCTGTCCCCAGTGTCCCATCACTGTCCCCAATGTCCCATCCCTGTCCCCAGTGTCCCATCGCTGTCCCCAATGTCCCATCACTGTCCCCAGTGTCCCATCGCTGTCCCCAATGTCCCATCACTGTCCCCAGTGTCCCATCACTGTCCCCAATGTCCCACTGCTGTCCCCAGTGTCCCCGTATCCCCGGAGGAGCTGCTCCGGCAGAACCAGCGCGCTCTGTCCCTGTGTGTCCCTGTCACTGTGTGTCACTGTGTGTCACTGTGCTCACTGTCACTGATGTCCCCAATGTCCCCAATGTCCCCAGGGTGCCATGGAGCTGCTGTTTGGGCGCAGGCGCTCCCCGGAGGAGCTGCTCCGGCAGAACCAGCGCGCTCTGTCCCTGTGTGTCCCTGTGCCATGGCTGTCCCTGTGTGTCCCTGTGTGTCACTGTGCTCACTGTCACTGATGTCCCCGATGTCCCCAATGTCCCCAATGTCCCCAGGTGTCCCATGGAGCTGCTGTTTGGGCGCAGGCGCTCCCCGGAGGAGCTGCTCCGGCAGAACCAGCGCGCTCTGTCCCTGTGCCATGGCTGTCCCTGTGTGTCCCTGTGTGTCACTGTGTGTCACTGTGCTCACTCTGATTGGTGTCCCCAATGTCCCCAATGTCCCCAATGTCCCCAATGTCCCCAGGGTGCCATGGAGCTGCTGTTCGGGCGCAGGCGCTCCCCGGAGGAGCTGCTCCGGCAGAACCAGCGCGCTCTGTCCCTGTGTGTCACTGTGTGTCACTGTGCTCACTGTCCCCAATGTCCCCAATGTCCCCAGTGTCCCCAGGTGTCCCATGGAGCTGCTGTTCGGGCGCAGGCGCTCCCCGGAGGAGCTGCTCCGGCAGAACCAGCGCGCTCTGTCCCTGTGCCATGGCTGTCCCTGTGTGTCCCTGTGTGTCACTGTGCTCACTGTCACTGATGTCCCCGATGTCCCCAATGTCCCCAGGTGCCATGGAGCTGCTGTTTGGGCGCAGGCGCTCCCCGGAGGAGCTGCTCCGGCAGAACCAGCGCGCTCTCTCCAGGGCCGTGCGGGAGCTGGAGCGGGAGCGGCAGAAGCTCGAGGCGCAGGAGAAGAAAATCATCGTGGACATCAAGAAAATGGCCAAGCAGGGCCAGATGGTCAGAGGGGACACTGGGGACACTGGGGACACTGGGGACAGATGGTCAGAGGGGACATTTGGGGACACTGGGGACACTGGGGACATTGGGGACAGATGGTCAGAGGGGACACTGGGGACACTGGGGACAGATGGTCAGAGGGGACATTTGGGACATTGGAGGACATTTGGAGACATTTGGGGACAGTGGAGGACATTGGGGACATTGAGGACAGATGGTCAGAGGGGACACTGGGGACATTGGGGACATTTGGGGACAGTGTGGGGGGGACATTGGGGACACTGAGGGGACATTGCGGGAGCATGGCAGGGACAGATGGTGACAGGGGACACAGGGGACAGCAAGGCCCGATGGTGAGAGGGGATATGGGGACAGTGAGGGGACACTGGGGACAGTGGGGACATGGCAGGGACAGCAGGGCCAGATGGTCAGAGAGGACAGCAGGGACACTGGGGACAGAGGGGACAGGGGGGACACAGAGGGGACAGAGGGGATACTGGGGACAGAGGGGACAGGGGGGACACAGAGGGGACAGGGGGGACACAGAGGGGACATTGGGGACAGGGGGGACACAGAGGGGACAGCGGGGTCAGAGGGGACGTGGTGGGTGGCAGAGGGCGGAGGGAACGGAGACCAGGGACACAGCGGGGACAGGGGACATGGAGGGACAAGGCGATGTCCCCGTGATGTCCCCGTGGTGTCCCCGTGGTGTCCCCTCACTGTCCCTGCACGACCCTGTGATGTCCCCCCTGTCCCCACAGTCCCTGATGCTGTCCCCTGTGTCCTGGATGCTGTCCTTGTCCCCTGTGTCCCCCCTGTCCCTGTCCCCACTGTCCCCTGCGTCCCCAGGACGCGGTGCGGGTGCTGGCGCAGGACCTGGTGCGCACACGGCGTTACCAGCGCGAGTTCATCGCCATGGCCCTGTCCCTGTGTCCCTGACCCTGTCCCTGTCCCCATGTCCCTGTGTCCCTGTCCCTGTGTCCCCATGTCCCTGTCCCCATGTCCCCCTGTGCCTAACACTGTCCCCATGTCCCCTCGGTGTCCCCAGGACGCGGTGCGGGTGCTGGCCTGACCTGGACCTGGTCCGGGGGAGCACAAGTTCCTGGCCGTGTCCCTGTCCCTGTGTCCCTGACCCTGTTGTCCCTGTGTCCCCATGTCCCTGTCCCCCTGTCCCTGTCCCCATGTCCCCAACGATGTCCCCTTGGTGTCCCCAGGACGCGGTGGGGACTGGCAGGGACCTGAGGGGACACCAGCGGGTTCCTGGGACGTGTCCCTAACCCTGCTGTCCCCATGTCCCTGTGTCCCTGTCCCTGTGTCCCTGTCCCTGTGTCCCTGACCCTGCTGTCCCCATGTCCCTGTCCCCCTGTCCCTAACGATGTCCCCCCTGTGTCCCCAGGGGTGCGGTGCTGGGGACCTGGTGTTGCCGCAGCAGGCGGACCTGGCCGTGGCCCTGTCCCCCTGTCCCTAACCCAGTGTCCCCTGTGTCCCTGTCCCTGTGTCCCTGTCCCCATGTCCCTAACGATGTCCCCCTGTCCCTGTGTCCCTGTCCCCCTGTCCCTGTCCCCATGTCCCCAACGATGTCCCCTTGGTGTCCCCAGGACGCGGTGCGGGTGCTGGCCCAGGACCTGGTGCGCACGCGGTGCTACCAGCGCGAGTTCATCGCCATGTCCCTGTCCCTGTGTCCCTGACCCTGCTGTCCCCTGTGTCCCTGTCCCTGTCCCCCTGTCCCTAACACTGTCCCCATGTCCCCTCGGTGTCCCCAGGAGTGCCCTGGCGAGGCCCTGGTGTCCTGCATGTTCCTGGCCATGGCCCTGTCCCTGTCCCCATGTCCCTGTCCCCATGTCCCTGTGTCCCTGTTCCTGTCCCCATGTCCCTGTGTCCCTAACCCTGCTGTCCCCATGTCCCTGTCCCCGTGTCCCTGTCCCTGTCCCCATGTCCCTAACGATGTCCCCCCTGTGTCCCCAGAACGCAATGCGGGTGCTGGCCCAGGCCCTGGTGCGCACGCGCCGTTACCAGCGCGAGTTCCTGGCCATGGCCCTGTCCCTGTGTCCCTGACCCTGTCCCTGTCCCCATGTCCCTGTGTCCCTGTTCCTGTCCCCATGTCCCTGTCCCCATGTCCCTAACGATGTCCCCTCGGTGTCCCCAGGACGCGGTGCGGGTGCTGGCGCGGGACCTGGTGCGCACGCGCCGTTACCAGCACAAGTTCCTGGCCATGGCCCTGTCCCTGTGTCCCTGTCCCCTTGTCCCTGTCCCCATGTCCCTGTCCCTGTCCCCCATGTCCCTGTCCCTGTGACCCTGTCCCCCGTGTCCCTGTCCCTGTGTCCCTAACCCTGCTGTCCCCTGTGTCCCTGTGTCCCTGTCCCCCTGTCCCTAACGATGTCCCCACTGTCCCCTCGGTGTCCCCAGGACGCGGTGCGGGTGCTGGCCCGGGCCCTGGTGCGCACGCGCCGCTACCAGCGCAAGTTCCTGGCCATGGCCCTGTCCCTGTGTCCCTGTCCCTGTGTCCCCATGTCCCTGTCCCCATGTCCCCCTGTGCCTAACACTGTCCCCATGTCCCCTCGGTGTCCCCAGGACGCCCCAAGCTGTCCCCTGTGACGCGCCCCCCCAGCGCAAGTTCCTGGCTGTGTCCCTGTCCCCGTGTCCCTGTGTCCCTGTCCCTGTGTCCCCATGTCCCTGTCCCCCTGTCCCTGTCCCCATGTCCCTAACGATGTCCCTATGTGTCCCCTGTCCCCTGGCCCCCAGTCCCTAACCCTGTGTCCCCATGTCCCTGTGTCCCTGTCCCTGTGTCCCTGTCCCTGTGTCCCTGACCCTGCTGTCCCCATGTCCCTGTCCCCATGTCCCCAACGATGTCCCCTCGGTGTCCCCAGGACGCGGTGCGGGTGCTGGCGCGGGACCTGGTGCGCACGCGCCGCTACCAGCGCAAGTTCCTGGCCATGCGCGCCAACGTGCAGGGGGTGGCGCTGTGTGCCCTGTCCCTGTGTGGCCCTGAACCCCCAGTGCCACCTGTGTCACCTGTGTCCCTCGACCCATCTGTGTCACCTGTGTCACCTGTGTGTCACCTGTGTCACCTGTGTGTCACCTGTGTGTCACCTGTGTCACCTGTGTCACCTGTGTGTCACCTGTGTCACCTGTGTGTCACCTGTGTGTCACCTGCGTGTCACCTGTGTGTGTCATCTGTGTCACCTGTGTGCCACCTGTGTCACCTGTGTGTCACCTGTGTCACCTGGGTGTCACCTGTGTGTCACCTGTGTCACCTGTGTGTCACCTGTGTCATCTGTGTCATCTGTGTGTCATCTGTGTGTCACCTGGGTGTCACCTGTGTCAGCTGTGTCACCTGTGTGTCACCTGTGTCACCTGCGTGTCACCTGTGTCACCTGTGTCACCTGTGTGACCTGCGTGTCACCTGTGTGCCATCTGTGTGTCACCCGTATCACCTGTGCCACCTGTGTCACCTGGGTGTCACCTGTGTGTCACCTGTGTGTCACCTGGGTGTCACCTGTGTCATCTGTGTGTCACCTGTGTGTCACCTGTGTCACCTGTGTCACCTGCGTGTCACCTGTGTCACCTGTGTCACCTGCGTGTCACCTGTGCCACCTGCGTGTCACCTGCGTGTCACCTGTGTGTGTCACCTGCGTGTCACCTGTGTGTGTCACCTGTGTGTCACCTGTGTGTGTCACCTGTGTCACCTGTGTCACCTGTGTCACCTGTCACCTGTGTGTCACCTGTGTCATCTGTGTTACCTGTGTGTCACCTGTATCACCTGTGTGTCACCTGTGTGTCACCTGTGTCATCTGTGTCACCTGTGTGTCACCTGTGTCACCTGTGTGTCACCTGTGTGTCACCTGTGTCACCTCTGTCACCTGTGCCACCTGTGTGTCACCTGGGTGTCATCTGTGTGTCACCTGTGTGTCACCCGTGTCACCTGTATCACCTGTGTGTCACCTGTGTGTCACCTGTGTGTCACCTGTGTCATCTGTGTGTCACCTGTGTGTCACCTGTGTGTCACCTGTGTCACCTGTGTCACCTGTGTGTCACGTGTGTGTCACCTGTGTCACCTGTGTGTCACCTCTGTCACCTGTGTCACCTGTGTCACCTGTGTGTCACCTGTGTCACCTGTGTGTCACCTGTGTCACCTGTGTGTCACCTGTGTGTCACCTGTGTCACCTGTGCCACCTGCGTGTCACCTGCGTGTCACCTGTGTGTGTCACCTGTGTGTCACCTGTGTGTCACCTGTGTCACCTGCGTGTCACCTGTGTCACCTGCGTGTCACCGGTGTGTCACCTGTGCCATCTGTGTGTCACCTGTGTCACCTGTGTGTCACCTGTGCCACCTGTGTGTCACCTGTGTGTCACCTGTGTCACCTGTGTCACCTGCGTGTCACCTGTGCCACCTGCGTGTCACCTGTGTGTCACCTGTGTGTCACCTGGGTGTCACCTGGGTGTCACCTCTGTCACCTGTGTCACCTGGGTGTCACCTGTGTCACCTGCGTCACCTCTGTCACCTGTGTGTCACCTGTGTGTCACCTGTGTGTCATCTGTGTCACCTGTGCCACCTGTGTCACCTGTGTCCCCAATGTCCCCAGTGCCCCCAATGTCCCCAGTGTCCCCAATGTCCCCAATGTCCCCAATGTCCCCATTGATGTCCCCAATGTCCCCAATGTCCCCAATGTCCCCAATGTCCCCAATGCCCCAATGTGTCCCCAATGTCCCCAATGTCCCCAATGTCCCCAGTGTCCCCAATGTCCCCAATGTCCCCAATGTCCCCATTGATGTCCCCAGCTGAAGCTGCCGCAGATCCAGCGCATCCTGCTGGAGTTCCAGAAGCGCTCGGGGCTGGCTGTGCCCCAATGCCCCCAGTGTCCCCAATGTCCCCAATGTCCCCGATGTCCCCAGTGTCCCCGATGTGTCCCAAATGTCCCCAATGCCCCAATGTCCCCAGTGCCCCCAATGTGTCCCCACTGTCCCCAATGTCCCTGTGATGTCCCCAGTGTCCCCAGTGTCCCCATTGATGTCCCCAATGTCCCCACTGTCCCCATGTCCCCAATGTCCCCAATGTCCCCAATGTCCCCAATGTCCCCAATGTCCCAGTGATGTCCCCACTGTCCCCAATGTCCCCAATGTCCCCAATGTCCCCATTGCTGTCCCCAATGTCCCCAATGTCCCCAGTGTCCCCATTGTCCCCAATGTCCCCAATGTCCCCAGTGTCCCCACTGTCCCCAATGTCCCCAATGTCCCCAGTGTCCCCAATGTCCCCATTGATGTCCCCAATGTCCCCATTGGTGTCCCCAGCTGAAGCTGCCGCAGATCCAGCGCATCCTGCTGGAGTTCCAGAAGCAGTCGGGGCTGGCTGTGCCCCAATGTCCCCAATGTCCCCAATGTGTCCCCAATGTCCCCAATGTGTCCCCAGTGTCCCCAGTGTCCCCAGTGTCCCCATTGATGTCCCCATTGATGTCCCCAGCTGAAGCTGCCGCAGATCCAGCGCATCCTGCTGGAGTTCCAGAAGCGCTCGGGGCTGGCTGTGCCCCCAATGTCCCCAATGTCCCCCATTAATGTCCCCAGTGTCCCCAGTGTCCCCAATGTCCCAATGTCCCCATTGATGTCCCCATTGATGTCCCCAGCTGAAGCTGCCGCAGATCCAGCGCATCCTGCTGGAGTTCCAGAAGCAGTCGGAGCTCATGGACATGAAGGAGGAGCTGATGAACGACGCCATCGACGACGCCCTCGGGGACGAGGACGACGAGGACGAGAGGTGGGGACACCTGGGGACACCTGGGGGAACATCTGGGGACACCTGGGGGGACATGGGGACACCTGGGGGGGACATGGGGACACACCTGGGGACCTGGGGGGGACCTGGGGACACCTGGGGGACATGGGGGGACATGGGGGACACACCTGGGGGGGACACACCTGGGGACACACCTGGGGGACATGGGGGGGACATGGGGACACGGGGGGACATGGGGAACATCTGGGGACACCTGGGGGACATGGGACACACAGGGGGACATTGGGGACACATCTGGGGACACCTGGGGGGACATGGGGACACCTGGGGACACCTGGGAGACCTGGAGGGACACCAGGGACACACCTGGGGGGACATGGGGACAGCTGGGGACACCGGGAGGGACATGGGGGGGACATGGGGACACACCTGGGGACACCTGGGGACACCTGGGGGGACACGGGGGGGGACATGGGGACACACCTGGGGACACTGGGGGGACATGGGGAGAGCCAGGGGACACTTGGGGACATCTGGGGACAGCTGGGGACAATGGAGCGACCTATAGGGACACTGGGGGGACACACAAGGGACACCTGGGGACACCTGGGGACACCTGGGGGGACACGGGGATGGAGTGGGTCCCAGTCTGTCCCAGTGTCCCCAGTGTCCCCTCCCAGTCCGTCCCAGTCCCTCCCAGTCCCTCCCAGTCCATCCCAGTCCCTCCCAGTCCCTCCCAGTCCATCCCAGTCCCTCCCAGTTCCATCCCAGTCCCTCCCAGTCCATCCCAGTCCATCCCAGTCCCTCCCAGTCCATCCCAGTTTCTTCCAGTATATCCCAGTTTATCCCAGTTTATCCCAGTTCTATCCCACTCCATCCCAGTCTATCCCAGTCCAGTCCATCCCAGTCCCTCCCAGTCCATCCCAGTTTATCCCAGTCCCTCCCAGTCCCTCCCAGTCCCATCCCAGTATATCCCAGTCCCTCCCAGTCCCTCCCAGTCCCTCCCAGTCCCTCCCAGTCCCATCCCAGTCCCATCCCAGTTTATCCCAGTCCCTCCCAGTCCCTCCCAGTCTCTCCCAGTCTCTCCCAGTCTCTCCCAGTCCATCCCAGTTTATCCCAGTCTGTCCCATTCTCTCCCAGTGACGCTGTGGTGTCCCAGGTCCTGGACGAGCTGGGGCTGAACCTGACCGAGGAGCTGGCCAGTGAGAGAGGGGGGATTTTGGGGGAATTTGGGGAATTTTGGGGGATTTGGGGGATTTTGGGGGATTTGAGGAAGATTTGGAGGATTTTGGGGAATTTTGGGGAAGATTTAGGGGAGATTTGGGGATTTTGGGGGATTTTGGGGAATTTGGGGGATTTTGGGGATTTGGGGAATTTTGGGGATTTTGGGAATATTTGGGAATTTTGGGGATTTTGGAAGATTTGGGGATTTGGGGGATTTTGGGAATTTTGGAGGTTGGGAAGATTTTGGGGGAATTTTGGGGGATTTTGGGGAATTTTGGAGGATTTGGGGGATCTTGGGGATTTTGGGGGATTTTGGGGATTTTGGGGATTTTGGAATTTTGAGGATTTTGGGGAATCTTGGGGATTTTGGGGAATTTTGGGGGATTTTGGGGGAATTTTGGGGGATTTGGGGAATTTGGGATTTTGGGGGAATTTTGGGGGATTTGGGGATGATTTGGGGGATTTTGAGGAAGATTTGGGGGATTTTGGGGGGGAATTTTGGGGATTTTTTGGGGGACTTTTGGGGATTTTGGGGGATTTTGCAGAAGGTTTGGGGGATTTTGAGGAAGATTTGGGGGGATTTTGGGGAAATTGGGGGATTTTTGGGGGGATTTGGGGGGATTTGGGGGGATTTGGGGAATTTTGGGAATTTTTGGGGAAGATTTGAAATTTGGGGGATTTTGGGGGAATTTTTAGGGATTTTTAGATTTGGGGTTTGGGGGATTTTGGGGGGAATGGGGATTTTTAGGATTTTGGGGGATTTTTGGGGAATTTTGGGGATTTTGGGGAATTTGGGGGGAAATTTGGGGGGATTTTGGGGATTTTGGGGAATTTGGGGGATTTGGGGGGGTTTGGGGGAATTTTGGGGAGACTTGGGGGGATTTTGGGGGATTTGGTGATTTTGGGGACTTTTGGGGAATTTTGGGGGGGGGGGCATTTTGGGGGGATTTTAGGGAAATTTAGGGGATTTTGTGGGGATTTTGTAGGAGTTTGGGGGATTTTGGGGATTTTGTGGGAATTTTGGGGGGCCTGTTTGGGGGTCTTTGGGGATATTGGGAAGATTTTGGAAATTTTGGGATTTTGGGGTCCGTTGAATTTTGGGGATTTATCCCTTGGGGGAATTTTGAGGTCCCTTTGGGGGATTGGGGAAGGTTTGGGGGATTTTTGTCCCTGTGTGTCTGTGTGTCCCTGCCTGTCCGGGTGTCCGTGTGTCCCTGCCTGTCCGTGTGTCCGTCCCTGACTGTCCATGTGTCCCTGCCTGTCTGTGTGTCCGTGTGTCCGTGTGTCCCTGACTGTCCGTGTGTGTCCGTGTGTCCGTGTGTCCGTGTGTCCATCCCTGACGCTGTCCGTGTGTCCCTGTCCCTGTGTCCGTGTGTCCCTGACTGTCCGTGTGTCCATCCCTGACTGTCCGTGTGTCCGTGTGTCCCCCTGACGGTGTCCGTGTGTCCGTGTGTCCATCCCTGACGGTGTCCGTGTGTCCGTGTGTCCCTGACTGTCCGTCTGTCCCTCCCTGACGGTGTCCGTGTGTCCCTGTGTGTCCGTGTGTCCCTGACGGTGTCCGTGTGTCCCTGCCTGTCCGTGTGTCCATCCCTGCCTGTCCGTGTGTCCCTGTGTGTGTCCGTGTGTCCCTGATGGTGTCCGTGTGTCCCTGTGTGTGTCCGTGTGTCCGTGTGTCCATCCCTGCCTGTCCGTGTGTCCCTGTGTGTGTCCGTGTGTCCCTGCCTGTCCGTGTGTCCGTCTGTCCCGTCCCTGACGCTGTCCGTGTGTCCGTCTGTCCATTCCTGACGCTGTCCGTGTGTCCGTCTGTCCATCCCTGACGCTGTCCGTGTGTCCGTGTGTCCCTGACGGTGTCCGTGTGTCCGTCCGCAGCGCTGCCGGCCCCGGCCGGGTCTCTGGCAGCCTCCGATGGCCGCGGGGGCTCCGAGGCGGCCGCGGCCGCTTTGGCCGACGCCGACGCCGACCTGGAGGAGCGGCTCAAGAACCTCAGGAGGGACTGAGCCCCGCGCGGCTCGGGGATTTCGGCAATTTCGGGAATTCGGGAATTTTCGGGAATTTTGGGATTTTCAGGAATGTTCCCCAATTTTTCCGAATTTTTTCTGATTTTTTCTGATTTTTTGGGATTTTTTCTGGGGGGATTTTGCCCCTTTATTCCCATTTTTGGGAGGAATTTTCCGGTTTCTGCCCCACTCCAGCACTCCTGGAACTGACCCCATTGCTTTGGGATTTGCCCCAAATTTTGGGATTTTTTTGGGATTTTTTTGGGATTTTTTTGGGATTTTTTTGGGATTTTTTGGGGATTTTTTTGCAATTTTTTTGCAATTTTTTTGCAATTTTTCCCCAATTTTTTCCCAATTTTTCCCAATTTTTTCCCAATTTTTTCCCGATTTTTTTCTGATTTTTTCCCAATTTTTTCCCAATTTTTTCCCAATTTTTTTCCATTTTTTTCCCAATTTTTCCCAATTTTTTCCCAATTTTTTCCCAATTTTTTTCCAATTTTTTTCCAATTTTTTCCCAATTTTTTCCCAATTTTTCCCAATTTTTTCCCAATTTTTTCCCAATTTTTTCCAATTTTTTCCCAATTTTTTTCCAATTTTTTTCCAATTTTTTTCCAATTTTTTCCCAATTTTTTCCCAATTTTTTCCCAATTATTTCCCAATTTTTTCTGATTTTTCCCCAATTTTTTCCCAATTTTTTCCCAATTTTTTCCCAATTTTTTTCCAATTTTTTCCAATTTTTTCCCTATTTTTTCCCAATTTTTCCCAATTTTTTCCAATTTTTCCCAATTTTTTCCCAATTTTTCCCAATTTTTTCCCATTTTTTTCCCAATTTTTCCCAATTTTTTCCAATTTTTTCCCAATTTTTTCCCAATTTTTTCCCAATTTTTTCCCAATTTTTTCCCAATTTTTTCCCAATTTTTTCCCCAATTTTTTTCCCAATTTTTTCCCAATTTTTTCCCAATTTTTTCCAATTTTTCCCAATTTTTCCCAATTTTTTCCCAATTTTTTTCCCAATTTTTTCCCAATTTTTTTCCAATTTTTTCCCAATTTTTTCCAATTTTTTCCCAATTTTTTCCCAATTTTTTCCCCATTTTTTCCCAATTTTTCCCAATTTTTTCCCAATTTTTTCCCAATTTTTTCCCAATTTTTTCCCAATTTTTTCCCAATTTTTTTTAGGATTTTTTCTGATTTTCACCCATCCCACAGGGAGGATTTCCCCCCTTTATTCTGATTTTTTTGGGAATTTTTTGGTTTTCAGCACCCATGGGAACCCCCAAAGTCTGACCCCCTTTATTTGGGATTTCCCCCAAATTTTGGGAATTTTTTCCCAATTTTTTCCCAATTTTTCCCCGATTTTTTCCCAATTTTTTCCCAATTTTTTCCCAATTTTTTTCTGATTTTTTCCCAATTTTTTTCCGATTTTTTTCCAATTTTTTTCTGATTTTTTGGGATTTTTTCTGGGGGGATTTTGCCCCTTTATTCCCATTTTTGGGAGGAATTTTCCAATTTCTGCCCCACTCCAGCACTCCTGGAACTGACCCCATCGCTCTGGGATTTGCCCCAAATTTTGGGATTTTTCCCAATTTTTTCCCAATTTTTTTCCAATTTTTTCCCAATTTTTTTCCCAAATTTTTCCCAATTTTTTCCCAATTTTTTTCCAATTTTTTCCCAATTTTTTCCAATTTTTTCCCAATTTTTTCCCAATTTTTTCCAATTTTTTCCCAATTTTTTCTGATTTTTTTTCCAATTTTTTTCCAATTTTTTCCCAATTTTTTTCCCAATTTTTTCCCAATTTTTTTCCAATTTTTTCCCAATTTTTTCCAATTTTTTCCCAATTTTTTCCCAATTTTATTCCGATTTTTTCCCAATTTTTTTCCGATTTTTTTCCAATTTTTTTCTGATTTTCGCCCTCCCAAGGGGATTTTTTTTCTGATTTTTTGGGAATTTTTGGTTTTTTTTGGGAACCCCCAAAGTCTGACCCCTTTATTTGGGATTTTTTTTTGGGATTTTTTCCCAATTTTTTCCCAATTTTTCCCCAATTTTTTCCCAATTTTTTTCCGATTTTTTCCCGATTTTTTCTGAATTTTTTCTGATTTTTTTGGGATTTTTTGGGATTTTTTCTGGGGGGATTTTGCCCCTTTATTCCCATTTTTGGGAGGAATTTTCCGGTTTCTGCCCCACTCCAGCACTCACAGAACTGACCCCATCGCTTTGGGATTTTACCCCAATTTTGGGATTTTTTCCCAATTTTTTCCCAATTTTTTCCCAATTTTTTTTCCCAATTTTTTTCCAATTTTTTCCAATTTTTTCCCAATTTTTTTCCAATTTTTTCCAATTTTTTCCCATTTTTTTTCCCAAATTTTTCCCAATTTTTTTTTTTTTCCAATTTTCCCCAATTTTTTCCATTTTTTCCCAATTTTTTCCCAATTTTTCCCAATTTTTTCCAATTTTTTTTTTTTTTCCAATTTTTTTCCCATTTTTTCCCAATTTTTTCCAATTTTTTTTTTTTTTTCCCAATTTTTTTGGGATTTTCCAATTTTTCCCAATTTTTCCCAATTTTTCCCCAATTTTTCCCAATTTTTTCCCAATTTTTTCCCAATTTTTTCCCAATTTTTTCCCAATTTTTTTCCAATTTTTTTCTGATTTTTCCCCAATTTTTTCCCAATTTTTTTCTGATTTTTTCCCAATTTTTTTCCAATTTTTTCCCAATTTTTTTCCGATTTTTTCCCAATTTTTTCCCATTTTCCCCAATTTTTTCCCAATTTTTTTCCCGATTTTTTTTTTATTTTTTCTGATTTTCACCCATCCCACAGGGAGGATTTCCCCCTTTATTCTGATTTTTTTGGGAATTTTTTGGTTTTCAGCACCCATGGGAACCCCAAAGTTTGACCCCCTTTATTTGGGATTTTCCCCCAAATTTTGGGATTTTTTTCCCAATTTTTCCCCAATTTTTCCCAATTTTTTCCCGATTTTTTTCTGATTTTTTTCTGATTTTTTGGGGATTTTTTCCTCTTTTTTTGGGATTTTTTCCTCTTTTTTTTGGTTTTTTTTCCTCATTTTTTGGGATTTTTTCCTCTTTTTTTGGGATTTTTTCCTCTTTTTTTTTTGGATTTTTTCCTCTTTTTTGGGGATTTTTTTCCTCCTTTTTTTTGGGATTTTTCCCTTATTTTGGGGGGATTTTTTCCTCTTTTTTTGGGATTTTTTCCTCTTTTTTTGGGATTTTTTCCTCTTTTTTTTTGGGATTTTTTTGGGATTTTTTCCTCTTTTTTTTTGATTTTTTTCCTCTTTTTTTTGGGATTTTTTCCTCTTTTTTGGGATTTTTTCCTCTTTTTTTCTGATTTTTTTTCCTATTTTTTTGGGATTTTTCCCTCTTTTTTCTCATTTTTTGGGATTTTTTCCCAATTTTTTGGGATTTTTTCCCAATTTTGGGATTCTGACCCCACCCTCATGGGATTTCCCCTCTTTATTTGGGATTTTCCCCCTTTTTGGGATTTTCCTTCTTTATTTAGGATTTTTTTGGGATTTTCCTTCTTTATTTAGGAATTTTTTGGGATTTTTTGGGATTTTCCTTCTTTATTTAGGATTTTTGGGATTTTCCTTCTTTATTTGGGATTTTTTGGGATTTTTGGCCACCCCGGGCAGGAGTCCCCCCCTTTCCTTGGGATTTTTCCCTTTTTTGGGGGATTTTTCTCTTTTTTTTTGGGATTTCCCCCCTTTATTTGGGATTTTTCTCCTTTTTTGCGGGGATGTTCCCATTTTGGGATGTTCCCATTTTGGGGTCTTTCCCCCTTTTCTGGGACACTGGCACTGGTTTGGGGTCAAAATTCCCTTTTTTGGGGTCAAAATCCCCATTTTTGGGGCCAATTCCCCATTTTTGGCATCTCTCTCCCATTTTTGGGGTCAAAATCCCCATTTTTTGGATCTTTCTCCCCATTCTGGATCTCTCTCCCATTTTTGGGGTCAATTCCCCATTTTTGGGGTCAATTCCCCATTTTTGGGGTCTTCCCCCCCGTTCTGGGTCTCTCTCCCATTTTTGGGGTCAAAATTCCCTTTTTTGGGATCAATTCGCATTTTTGGGGTCAAAAATCCCCATTTTTGTCGTCTCTCTCCCATTTTTGGGGTCAAAATCCCAATTTTTGGGGTCTCTCTCCCATTTTTGGGGTCAATTCTCCATTTTTAGGGTCAAATCCCCATTTTTGGGGTCAAAATCCCCATTTTTGGCGTCTCTCTCCCATTTTTGGGGTCAATTCTCGTTTTTTGGGGTCAAAATCCCCTTTTTTGGGGTCAAAATTCCCTTTTTTGGGGTCAATTCCCGAGTTTTGGGGTCTTCCCCCCCCCCCGGTCTTGGTCTCTCTCCCCTTTTTAGGGCCGAAATTCCCATTTTTGGGGTCAATTCCCCATTTTTAGGGTCAAAATTTCCATTTTTGGGGTCAAAATCCCATTTTTGGGGTCAAATTCCCATTTTTGGGGTCAAAATCCCAATTTTTGGCGTCTCTCTCCCAATTTTTGGGGTCAATTCTCCTTTTTTGGGGTCAAATTCCCATTTTTAGGGTCAATTCCCCAGTTTTGGGGTCAATTCCCCATTTTTGGGGTCTTCCCCACCTGTTCTGGGTCTCTCTCCTATTTTTGGGGTCAATTCTCCTTTTTTGGGGTCAAATTCCCATTTTTGGGGTCTCTCTCCCATTTTTGGGGTCAAAATTCCCATTTTTGGCGTCTCCCATTTTTGGGGTCTCTCTCCCATTTTTGGTGTCAATTCTCCTTTTTTGGGGTCAAAATCCCCATTTTTGGGGTCAAAATCCCATTTTTGGGGTCAAAATTCCCATTTTTGGGGTCAATTCCCCATTTTGGGATCTTCCCCTCCGTTCTGGGTCTCTCTCCCATTTTTGGGGCCAATTCTCCTTTTTTGGGGTCAAAATCCCATTTTTGGGTGTCAAAATTCGCATTTTTGGGGTCCCTCTCCCACTTTTGGGGTCAATTGCCCATTTTTGGGGTCTTCCCCCCCTGTTCTGGGTCTCTCTCCCATTTTTGGGGTCAATTCCCCATTTTTGGGGTCTCTCTCCCATTTTTGGGGTCAAAATCCCCATTTTTTGGGTCTCTCTCCCATTTTTGGGGTCAAAATTCCCATTTTTGGGGTCAATTCCCCATTTTTGGGATCTTCCCCTCCGTTCTGGGTCTCTCTCCCATTTTTGGGGCCAATTCTCCTTTTTTGGGGTCAAAATCCCCATTTTTGGGGTCAAAATTCCCTTTTTTGGGGTCAATTCCCGAGTTTTGGGGTCTTCCTCCCCATTCTGGATCAAAATTCCCATTTTTGGGGTCAAAATCCCCTTTTTTGGCGTCTCTCTCCCACTTTTGGGGTCAATTCTCCTTTTTTGGGGTCAAAATTCCCATTTTTGGGGTCAAAATTCCCATTTTGGGGTCTTCCCCCCCTGTTCTGGATCTCTCTCTCGTTTTTGGGATCAAAATCCCCATTTTTGGGGTCAATTCTCCATTTTTGGGGTCAATTCCCCATTTTTGGGATCTTCCCCCACCGTTCTGGGTCTCTCTCCCATTTTTGGGGTCAATTCCCCATTTTTGGGGTCAAAATTCCCATTTTTGGCGTCTCCCATTTTTGGGGTCTCTCTCCCATTTTTGGGGTCAATTCTCAATTTTGGGGTCAAAATCCCCATTTTTGGGGTCAAAATCCCCATTTTTGGCGTCTCTCTCCCATTTTTGGGGTCAAATTCCCATTTTTGGGGTCTCTCTGCCATTTTGGGGTCAAAATCCCCATTTTTGGGATCTTGCCCCCTGTTCTGAGTCTCTCTCCCATTTTTGGGGTCAAAATCCCCATTTTTGGGGTCTCTCTCCCTCTTTTGTGGTCAATTCCCCATTTTTGGGGTCAGTTCCCCATTTTTAGGGTCAAAATTCCCATTTTTGGTGTCAAAATCCCAATTTTGGGGTCAAAATTCCCATTTCTGGGGTCAAAATTCCCATTTTTGGGGTCAAAATCCCCATTTTTGGGGTCAAAATTCCCATTTTTGGGGTCAAAATCCCATTTTTGGCGTCTCTCTCCCATTTTTGGGGTCAATTCCCCATTTTTGGGGTCAAAATCCCCATTTTTGGGTCTCTCTCCCACTTTTGGGGTCAATTCTCCTTTTTTGGGGTTTTTCCCCATTTTTGGGGTTTTTCCCCATTTTTGGGGTCCCCTCCCCCAATAAAGGCTTTGGCACCCGAGGCGGCTCCGGCTCCTTCCCAGTTTGGGACTGGGAGCACTGGGAGGGGGGGAGGGGTTGGGAATTTTGGGTCCATTTGGGGTTTTTGGGAGGAAAACCCCAAAATTTGGATTTTTTGGGTGGGAAAACCCCAAAATTTTGGGGTCTCCGGGGGGTTGGGGGTCGTTTTTCTGGGGGTTTGGGGTTTTTTGGGGTTTTGGGGTTTTGGGGGATTTTGGGTCATTTTTGGGGTTTGGGGTCATTTTGGGGGTTTGGGGTCATTTTGGGGTTTGGGGTCATTTTTGGGGATTTGGGGTCATTTTTGGGGGGTTTGGGTTCATTTTGGGGGATTTGGGGTCATTTTGGGGGTTTGGGGTCATTTTGGGGGGTTTGGGTTCATTTTGGGGGGTTTGGGGTCATTTTGGGGATTTGGGGTCATTTTTTTCTGGGATTTTTTTGGGTCATTTTGGAGGTTTGGGGTAATTTTGGGGGATTTTGGGATCATTTTTTGGGTTTTTGGGTCATTTTGAGGGGTTTGGGGTCATTTTGGGGGTTTGGGGTCATTTTGGGGGATTTTGGGGTCATTTTGGGGTCATTTTTTTGGGATTTGGGGTCATTTTGGGGGTTTTTGGTCATTTTTTTGGGTTTTGGGTCATTTTTGTGGGGTTTGGGGTCATTTGGGGGTTTTTGGTCATTTGGGGGGTTTGGGTCATTTGGGTGATTTTGGGTCATTTTTGGGGGGTTTGGGGTTTTTGGGGTTTGGGGTTTTTTTTTCATTTTTGGGGTCATTTCCTCAATTTGGGGTCATTTTGGGGTTTGGGGTCATTTTTCTGATTTTGGGTAATTTTGGGGCGTTTGGGGTTTTTGGGGGTTGGGGTCATTTTGGGGTTTGGGTTCATTTTGGGATTTTGGGGTCAGTTTTTGGGATTTTGGTTCAGTTTTGGGATTTTTGGGTTCATTTTGGGGGGGACAAACCCCAAAATTTGATTTTTGACTGGAAAAACCCCAAAATTTGGGATTTCCTGAATCTCCTGGGCTCAATTTGGGGTCCCTGGGGCGATTTTGGGTTCATTCTGTGGGGTTTGGGGTCATTTCCAAGGATTTGTGGTCACTTGATGGGGTTTGGGGTTTTTTGTGGGATTTTGGTTCATTTTGAGGGATTTTGGTTCATTTTTTCTGATTTTGGGTTCATTTTGTGAGGTTTGAGGTCATTTATTCTGATTTTTGGGTAATTTTCTGGGGTTTTGGTTCATTTTGTGGGGTTTTGATTCATTTTTTGGGGTTTTGGTTCATTTTTGGGGATTTTGGTTCATTTTTTCTGATTTTGGGGGAATTTTGTGGGATTTTGGTTCATTCTGTGGGATTTTGGGTAATTTTGAAGGATTTTGGGTTCATTTTTTGGGATTTTGGTTCATTTTGTGGGATTTTGGTTCATTCTGTGGGATTTTGGTTCATTTTTTGGGATTTTGGTTCATTCTGTGAGATTTGGGTTCATTTTGTGGGATTTTGGTTCATTTTGTGGGATTTTGGTTCATTTTTTCTGATTTTGGGGGAATTTTGTGGGGTTTTGGTTCATTTCGTGGGGTTTTGGGTAATTTTGAAGGATTTTGGGTTCATTTTTTGGGATTTGGGTTCATTCTGTGGGGTTTTGGTTCATTTTTGGGGATTTTGGTTCATTTTTTCTGATTTTGGTTCATTTTGAGGGATTTTGGTTCATTTTTTCTGATTTTGGGTTCATTTCATGGGGTTTGAGGTCATTTATTCTGATTTTTGGGTAATTTTGTGGGGTTTTGGTTCATTTTGTGGGATTTTATTTCATTTTTTGGGATTTTGGTTCATTTTGTGGGATTTGGGTTCATTTTGTGGGATTTTGGTTCATTTTTTCTGATTTTGGGGGAATTTTGTGGGGTTTTGGTTCATTTCGTGGGGTTTTGGGTAATTTTGAAGGATTTTGGGTTCATTTTTTGGGATTTTGGTTCATTTTGTGGGGTTTGGGTTCATTCTGTGAGATTTTGGTTCATTTTTTGGGATTTTTGGTTCATTTTTTGGGATTTTGGTTCATTTTTTGGGATTTTGGTTTCATTTTGTGGGGTTTTGGTTCATTTTGTGGGGTTTGGGTTCATTTTGTGGGATTTTGGTTCATTTTGTGGGGTTTGGGTTCATTTTGTGGGGTTTGGGTTCATTTTTTGGGATTTTGGTTCATTTTGTGGGGTTTGAGGTCATTTATTCTGATTTTTGGGTAATTTTGTGGGGTTTTGGTTCATTTTTTGGGATTTTTGTTCATTCTGTGAGATTTTGGTTCATTTTTTGGGATTTGTGTTCATTTTTTGGGATTTTGGGTTCATTCTGTGAGATTTTGGTTCATTTTTTAGGATTTTGATTCATTTTTTGTGATTTTGCTTCATTCTCTGAGATTTTTCTTCACTTTCAAGGATTTTGGGGGAATATTTTAGGATCTCTCAGTGATTTTTGGGATGTTTTCTTCACTTTTGCTCATTTCCTAAAAACCCAAAATGATTTTCTCCGCCCCCCCTGGGAAAAGCAGAATTTCCTCAATTCCCCCCAAATTCGCTGATTTTTGGTGGCATTTTCTGATTTTTTATCAGTTTCAAATTTAAAAACAACCCTGAAAAGTGAAGTGAAAAATGCCCAAAAAGCGGAAAAATCGCGCCCAGACAAAATCTCACTTCCCTTTTTTGGGGATTTTTGGGGATTTTTGGGTTTTGGGCTTTTTTTTGCATTTTTGACGTTTTTTCCTGGGAGGTTTTTGGGGCTGAAATCAAAGGAAAAGCACCAAAATCGGCCGGGAACCCCAAAAAAAGGAAATTTCCAGGGACAGGAGCGCAGGTGAGGGGGGACCCCAAAATTCGGGGTTTGGGGAGCTCCAAAATGGGGATTTTGGGGAGAAAAACCCAAAATTTGGAGCTGGGAAGGCCCCAAAATTCCGATTTTTGGGGTGGGAACCCCGAAATTGGGGCTGGGAATTGGGGGAGCCCCAAAATTTGGGGGTTTGGGTTTGGGGAACCCCAAAATTTGGAGTTTTGAGAGAAAAAAACCCAAATTTTTTTCTCTGAAAATGCCCCAAAATTCCGATTTTTTGGGGGTAAAAACGTCAAAATTGGGGCTGGGAATTGGGGGAGCCCCAAAATTTGGGGGTTTGGGTTTGGGGAACCCCAAAATTCGCATCCAGGGAGTCCCAAAATGGGAATTTGGGGAGCGGAAACCCCAAAAATTCGAAGGGAGGGAGGAACAAGAAATGGGGATTTTGGGAAGAAAAACCCCAAAAATGGGAATTTGGGGAGGGGGGACCCCAAAATTTGGGTGTGGGAATCCCAAAATGGGGATTTGGGAAGGAAAACCCCAAAATTTGGAGATGGGAATGCCCCAAAATTCCGATTTTTGGGTGGGAACCCCGAAATTGGAGCTGGGAATTGGGGGAGCCCCAAAATTTGGGGTTTTGGGTTTGGGAACCCCAAAATTTGGATCCGGGGAGTCCCAAAAATGGGAATTTGGGGGGGGAAAAACCCCAAAATTTGAAGGGAGGGAGGAACAAAAAATGGGGATTTTGGGAAGAAAAACCCCAAAATTTGGAGCTGGGAAGGCCCCAAAATTCAGATTTTTGGGTGGGAACCCCGAAATTGGAGCTGGGAATTGGGGGAGCCCCAAAATTTGGGGATTTTGGGTTTGGGGATCCCCAAAATTTGGAGTTTTAGAGAGGAAAAAACCCCAAAATTTGGAGCGTGGGAATCCCAAAAATGGGAATTTTGGGATGGAAAACCCCAAAATTTGGAGCTGGGAATGCCCCAAAATTGAGAATTTTGGGTTGGGAACCCCGAAATTTGGGCTGGGAATTGGGAGAGCCCCAAAATTTGGGGTTTTGCGTTTGGGGAACCCCAAAATTTGGAATTTTGAGAGGAAAAACCCCAAATTTTTTCTCTGAAAATGCCCCAAAATTCCGATTTTTTTGGGGGTAAAAACGTCAAAATTGGGGCTGGGAATTGGGGGAGCCCCAAAATTTGGGGATTTGGGTTTGGGGAACCCCAAAATTTGGGGGTTTTTGGTTTGGGGACCCCAAAATTTGGATCCAGGGAGCCCCAAAAATGGGAATCTGGGGACGGGGGACCCCAAAATTTGGGTGTGGGCATCCCAAAATGGGGATTTGGGAAGAAAAACCCAAAATTTGGAGCTGGGAATGCCCCAAAATTCAGAATTTTTGGGGTGGGAACCCCGAAATTGGGGCTGGGAATTGGGGGAGCTCCAAAATTTGGAGTTTTGGGTTTGGGGAACCCCAAAATTTGGAATTTTGAGAGGCAAAAACCCCAAATTTTTTCTCTGAAAATGCCCCAAAATTCCGATTTTTTGGGGTGGGAATCCCGAAATTGGAGCTGGGAATTGGGGGAGCCCCAAAATTTGGGGTTTTGGGTTTGGGAACCCCAAAATTTGGAGTTTTAGAGAGGAAAAAACCCCAAAATTTGGAGCGTGGGAGTCCCAAAAATGGGAATTTGGGGAGGAAAACCCCAAAATTTGAAGGGAGGGAGGAACAAAAAATGGGGATTTTGGGAAGAAAAACCCCAAAATTTGGAGCTGGGAAGGCCCCAAAATTCAGATTTTTGGGGTGGGAATCCCGAAATTGGAGCTGGGAATTGGGGGAGCCCCAAAATTTGGGGATTTGGGTTTGGGGAACCCCAAAATTCGGATCCAGGGAGTCCCAAAAATGGGAATTTGGGGAGGGGGAAAACCCCAAAATTTGAAGGGAGGGAGGAACAAGAAATGGGGATTTTGGGAAGAAAAACCCCAAAATTTGGAGCTGGGAATGCCCCAAAATTGAGAATTTTTGGGGTGGGAACCCCGAAATTGGAGCTGGGAATTGGGGGAGCCCCAAAATTTGGGGTTTTGGGTTTGGGAACCCCAAAATTTGGATCCAGGGAGTCCCAAAAATGGGAATTTGGGGAGGGAAACCCCAAAATTCGAAGGGAGGGAGGAACAAGAAATGGGGATTTTGGGGAGAAAAACCCCAAAAATGGGAATTTGGGGAGGGGGGACCCCAAAATTTGGGTGCGGGAATCCCAAAAATGGGGATTTGGGGAAGGAAAACCCCAAAATTTGGAGCTGGGAATTGGGGGAGCCCCAAAATTTGGAATTTTGAGAGGAAAAACCCCAAATTTTTTCTCTGAAAATGCCCCAAAATTCCGATTTTTTGGGGGTAAAAACGTCAAAATTGGGGCTGGGATTTTGGGGATCCCAAAATTTTTGGCCGGGGAGCCCCAGAAGGGGGGCGGGGATTCGGGGGCGGATTCTGAGGGAATTCCGGAATTTTCCGCAGCCCCGGAGCGATGGCGCCGCTGCGGGTACGGCCGGGACCGCGGAGATCGGGGGAAAAATGGAAAAATTGGGAATTTCTGCCCAAATTCCCACCAAAAATCGCCATTTTCAGTTGGAGAATTTTGTAATTTTAGTAAATTTTAAATTTTTATAATTTTTTAAATTTTGTATTTCTTAATGTCTTAATTTTAAAATTTTAAATTTTAATTTTTTAATAACTAATGTTAAAATTTCAAAATTTAATTTTAATTTAATTTTAATTTAATTTCAAATTTTAAATTTTAATTTTTAATAACTACTGTTAAAATTTTAAAATTTAATTTTAAAATTTTAAATTTTAATTTTTAATTAATGTTAAAATTTCAAAATTTAATTTTAAAATTTAATTTTAATTTAATTTCAAATTTTAAACTTTAATTTTTAATCACTAATTTTAAAATTAAATTTTTTTAAAATTTTCTATCCTTTATTTTTTATTTTAAGTACTTCCATTTTAATTTTTAAATTTTTTATTTAACTTTTTCAATTTCTAATGTTTCAATTTTCTCGTTTTTAATTTTTTTAATTCTTTAATTTTTGACTTCCAAATTTTTAATTTTTAATTTATAAAAATTTTAGTTTTAATTTTTAATGTTTTCATTTTCTGTAATCAATTTGGAATTTTCATTATTTTAATTTTTAAATGTTTTATATTTTAGTTTTTAATTCTTTAATTTTTGACTTTCTAATTTTTTACTATTTTAAATTTGTAATGTTTTCATTTTCTATTTTTAATTTTTATATTAAAAAATTTCCTTTAATTTTAATTTCTAAATTTCTAATTATGAATTCCTTATTTTTTTATTTTTTTTTATTTTTAATTTCTTAATTTTTAATCTTTAATGTTGAATTTTTAAATTTTTAATTTCTAATATGATTTTAGATTCCGAATTTTGAATTTTTATTGATAAGTTTTTAATTTTAAATTTTTAATTCTTTATTTTGAAATTTTTAATATTGAATTCGGAATTTTGAATTTTGGGTTGATTTTGGGCGAATTTGGGGTTTTGGCCCCAAAGGGAATTTTGGGTCGATTTTGGGTCGATTTTGGGTCAATTTTGGGTCAATTTTGGGTCGATTTTGGGTCAATTTTGGGTCAATTTTGGGTCGATTTTGGGCCAATTTTGGGTTTTATTTTGGGTCGGGAATTTTAGTTGATTTTGGGCCAATTTAAATTTTTAAATAAATTTAGGTTTCGGCCCCCAAAGGGAATTTTGAGTCAATTTTGGGTCAATTTTGGGTCAATTTTGGGTCGATTTTGGGCCAATTTGGGGTTTCGCCCCAAAGGGAATTTTAATCGATTTTTGGGTCAATTTTGGGTCGATTTTGGGCCAATTTGGGGTTTTTCAGTTTGGGGAATTTTTAAATCAATTTTTCGATTTTGGGTCAATTTTGGGTCGATTTTGGGCCAATTTTGGGTCGATTTTGGGTCGATTTTGGGCCAATTTGGGGTTTCGGCCCCAAAGGGAATTTTGGGGTCAATTTTGGGTCGATTTTGGGTCAATTTTGGGTCGATTTTGGGCCAATTTGGGGTTTGGCCCCAAAGGGAATTTTGGGTCGATTTTGGGTCAATTTTGGGTCGATTTTGGGTCAATTTTGGGCCAATTTGGGGTTTGGCCCCAAAAGGGAATTTTGGGTCAATTTTGGGCCAATTTGGGGTTTGGGCCCCAAAGGGAATTTTGGGGTCAATTTTGGGTCAATTTTGGGCCAATTTGGGGTTTTGGCCCCAAAGGGAATTTTGGGTCAATTTTGGGTCAATTTTGGGCCAATTTGGGGTTTGGCCCCAAAGGGAATTTTGGGTCGATTTTGGGTCAATTTTGGGTCAATTTTGGGTCAATTTTGGGTCAATTTTGGGCCAATTTGGGGTTTTGGCCCCAAAGGGAATTTTGGGGTCAATTTTGGGTCGATTTTGGGTCAATTTTGGGTCAATTTTGGGCCAATTTGGGGTTTCAGCCCCAAAAGGGAATTTTGGGTCGATTTTGGGCCAATTTGGGGTTTTGGCTCCAAAGGGAATTTTGGGTCAATTTTGGGTCAATTTTGGGCCAATTTGGGGTTTGGGCCCCAAAGGGAATTTTGGGTCAATTTTGGGCCACTTTGGGGTTTCGGCCCCAAAGGGAATTTTGGGTCGATTTTGGGTCAATTTTGGGTCAATTTTGGGTCAATTTTGGGTCAATTTTGGGCCAATTTGGGGTCGATTTTGGGTCGATTTTGGGCCAATTTGGGGTTTCGGCCCCAAAGGGAATTTTGGGGTCAATTTTGGGTCAATTTTGGGTCGATTTTGGGTCGATTTTGGGCCAATTTGGGGTTTGGGCCCCAAAGGGAATTTTGGGGTCGGGTTTGGGGTGGGGGCAGTGACGGCCCCGGGTCCCCCCCAGCTCCCGGCGCTGCTGCTGCTGCTCGGATCCGGAATTCCGGGAATTCCGGAAATTCCGGAATTCGGGAATTCTGGGAATTTCGGGGATTCCGGCGGTGCTGGCCCTGGGAAGGAACCGCGAGGGGATCCCAGGTGAGTGCCGGGCTGGAGCCCGGACCAGTATGGCCCAGTATGGCCCAGTATGGACCAGCATGGACCAGTATGGCCCAGTATGGACCAGTATGGACCAGTATGGACCAGTATGGACTAGTATGGCCCAGTATGGACCAGTATGGACTAGTATGGCCCAGTATGGACCAGTATGGCCCAGTATGGCCCAGTATGGCTCACTATGGCCGAGTATGGCCCAGTATGGACCAGTATGGACCAGTATGGACCAGTATGGACCAGTATGGACCAGTATGGCCCAGTATGGCCCAGTACGGACCAGTATGGACCAGTATGGCCCAGTATGGACCAGTATGGACCAGGATGGACCAGTATGGACCAGTATGGCCCAGTATGGCCCAGTCCCCTCCCAGTCCTTGCAGTGTCTCCCAGTCTATCCCAATCCCATCCCACTCCATCCCAGTCCATTCCAGCTCTCTCCAAGTCCCTCCAAGTCCCACCCAGTCCCTCCCAGTCCCTCCCAGTCCATCCCCATCCATCTCAATCCCATCCCAGTCCATCCCAGTCCCTCCCAATCTATCCCAGTTCCATCCCAGTTCCCTCCCACTCCATCTCAATCCCATCCCAGTCCATCCCCGTCCCTCCCAGTCTGTCCCAGTCCATCCCAGTTCCTCCCAATCCCTCCCAATCTCCTCCCAGCCCATTCCAGCTCCCTCCCACTCCATCCCAGACCCTCCCAGTCCATCCCAGTCTGTCCCAGTCCATCTCAATCCACACCAATCCCCTTCCACTCCATTCCAGCTCTTTCCCAGTCCCCTCCCAGTCCCTCCCACTCCATCCCAGTCCCTCCCAATCCCATCCCAATCCCATCCCGCTCCGTTCCAGCTCTCTTCCACTCCATCCCAGTACTTCCCCTTCCCTCCCAGTCCCTCCCCATCCATCTCAATCCCATCCCAGTCCATCCCAGTTCATCCCAGTCCATCCCAATCCCCTCTTAATCCCCTCCCAGTCCATCCCAATCCCCTCCCAGTCCCTCCCAGTCCCTCCCAGTCCCTCCCAGTCCATCCCAATCCCCTCCCAGTCCCTCCCACTCCATCCCAATCCCCTCCCAGCCCCTCCCAGTCCCTCCCAGTCCCTCCCACTCCATCCCAATCCCCTCCCAGTCCCTCCCAGTCCCTCCCACTCCCTTCCAGCCGCATCCCAATCCCTTCCACGCATCCCAGTCCATCTCAATCCCCTCCCAGTTCCCTCCCACTCCATCCCAGTCTGTCCCAGTCCATCTCAATCCATCCCAATCCCCTCCCAGTCCCTCCCAGTCCATCCCAATCCCCTCCCTCTCCATCCCAAGCCTCCCAGTCCATCCAACCTCCCAGTCCCCCCCAGTCCCTCCCAGTCCCTCCCACTCCATCCCAATCCCCTCCCAATCCCCTCCCAGTCCCTCCCACTCCATCCCAATCCCCTCCCAGTCCCTCCCAGTCCACTCCCCCAATCCTCCCAGTCCATCCCACGGGAATCCCTCCCAATCCCCCCCAGTCCCTCCCACTCTATCCCAATCCCCTCCCAGTCCCTCCCAGTCCCTCCCCAGTCCATCCACCAGGCGCTGTTCCCAATGGCCGCCCTGCCCATCCCCGCCCTCCCAGTGGTGCCAGGTGCTGGTGTTCCGCCAGGCCCCCCCGCCATCGCCGTTTCCGCCGGAATGGCCGCCCGGCCGCGGCGGCGCCGAGAGCCTCCACGGATGAGCGCCCACGGCTGCAACCTGCTCCTCCGAACCGCTGCCAGTCGGCCCTCCAGCTCGGTCCCCCCTGGGAGGCCACCGGGAGGGCGCCCCACTCTGGGCTGCCGAACCCCGCCTTCGAGGCGTGGATTCTCGCCGACGCCCCGCTGATCCCGCTGGAGCCGCCGAGGGTGGGGAACTGGCTCAACGTCACCCGCGTGCCCCGAGCCGGGCGGCGCGGGTCGCCGCCGAGTTCGTGCGGGCGGGCTCACCGCGTCGGCGCGCGAGATCCCGGCGCGCTCCCAGTGCTCCGTGGTTCTCCGCGGGCTCCGGGCGGCGCCTCGGGTCCCGTTCAGGCGCGGCTGACGCGGGAGTTCCGCTCGGGGCCCCCGCACCGCGTGGCCGTCGCGGGCACGGCGTGGAGCGAAGGCGTCACCGGCGTCCGCGCCGAGCTCGGCCCGTGCCAACCGATCGCCGAGCTCCCGCCCTGCCCCGGCTCGGGGTGAGCCCTGGAATTGGGATTTTATCCCAAAAAAACCCCACAAATCCATGGGAACGGCTTCCGCACACGATTTCAGGCTTTTCGGGTTTTGCGGCATAAAATTCACCCCAAAAATGCAGGAATTGGGGTTTCTGCTGGTGTCATTTTTGTCCCCCAAAATCCAGCAGGAAACTGGGGGTGAACCCTGGAATTCTGATTTTATCCCAAAAATACCCCACAAATCCATGGGAACGGCTTCCGCACGCGATTTCAGGCTTTTCGGGTTTTGCGGCATAAAATTCACCCCAAAATGCAGGAAAATGGTTCTGGTCAACTTTTGATTTTTCTCCCCAAAAATCCAGTAGAAAACTGGGGGTGAACCCCTGGAATTCTGATTTTACCCCAAAAAAAACCCCCAAATCCATGGGAACGCGCGGCTTCCGCACGCGATTTCAGGCTTTTCGGGTTTTGCGGCATAAAATTCACCCCAAAATGCAGGAAAATGGTTCTGGTGTTCTTTTCTGTCCCCAAAAATCCTGCAGGAAACTGGGGATGAATCCCTGGAATTCTGATTTTATCCCAAAAAATATCCCGCAAATCCATGGGAACGCTCGGCTTTGGCGCACGGTTTTGGGGTTTTCGGTATAAAATTCACCCCAAAATGCAGGAAAATGGTTCTGGTCAAGTTTTGTTTTTTCTCCCCAAAAATCCAGCAGGAATCTGGGGGTGAACCCCTGGAATTTTGGTTTTACCCCCCAAAAAACCCAAATCTGCAGGATCGCTCAGCTTCAGTGGGGTTTTGGGGTTTTGGGGTTTTGTGGCACAAAGGTGACCCCAAAATGCAGGAAATGGGGGTTTTGGTGAAGTTTTGGGTTTTCTCCCCAAAAATCCAGCAGGAAACTGGGGGTGAATCCCTGGAATTCTGATTTTTATCCCAAAAAACCTCTGTAAATCCACGGGAATGCTCGGCTTTGGCGCACGGTTTTGGGGTTTTCGGTATAAAATTCACCCCAAAATGCAGGAAAATGGTTCTGGTGAAATTTCGTTTTTTCTCCCCAAAAATCCAGTAGGAATCTGGGGGTGAATCCCTGGAATTCTGGTTTTTACCCCAAAAAACCCCACAAATCCATGGGATTGCTCAGCTTCCGTGGGGGATTTCAGGTTTTACAGCATAAAATTCACCCCAAAATGCAGGAAATGGGGGTTTTGGTGAAATTTCGCGTTTTGTTCCCAAAAATCAGCAGGAAACTGGGGGTGAATCCCTGGAATTCTGATTTTATCCCAAAAACCCCAAATCTGCAGGATCCCTCAGCTTCAGTGGGGTTTTGGGGTTTTGGGGTTTTGGGGTTTTGGGGTTTTGTGGCATAAAATTCACCCCAAAATGCAGGAAATGGGGGTTTTGGTGAAATTTTGCTTTTTCACCCCAAAAATCCAATAACAACATCCAGAAACTGGGGGTGAACCAAGAAAACCCCCGAGTTTTGGGGATATATATTTATATATTTATATATTTATATATTTATATATTTATATATTTATATATTTCTAAATTATTATTTTTTAACCTGGGAAAACCTGTGGGATTCGAGGAAATTTTTTTTCCCTGAAACCCAGGAAAACCTTTGGGATTTGGGGAATTTTTCCTCTGAAACCCAGGAAAACCTTTGGGATTTGGGGAATTTTTCCTCCGAAACCCAGGAAAATCCTTGAGATTTATGGATTTTTTTCCCTGAAACCCAGGAAAACCCTCGGAATTTTTGTTTTTCTGAAATCCAGGAAAACCTTTGGGATTTGGGGAATTTTTTCCTCCAAAATCCAGGAAAATCCTTGAGATTTATGGATTTTATTCCCCTGAAACTCAGGAAAACCCTCGGAATTTTTGTTTTTCCTGAAATCCAGGAAAACCTTTGAGTTTTGGGGATTTTCTTTCTAAAACCAAGGAAAACCTTTGAGTTTTGGGGATTTTTTATTCTGAAATCCAGGAAAATCCTTGAGATTTATGGATTTTTTTTCCCCTGAAACCCAGGAAAACCCTCGGAATTTTTCCTTTTCTCCCCAAAACCCCTCAAGCGCCTCCTCAAAACCCCACAAGAAAATTTTCCCATTTTGGGGCTTTTTCCCCCAATTTTTCTCATTTTCAGGGCAGAGCCTCCACCCCTGTGTGAGACCTCAAAAAAATTCCCGAAAAATTCCGATTTTCTCCCCAAAACCCCCCCAGGAATGGCAGGGAATGCAGGAAAATCGCTGGGTTTGGGTTTTCTCCTCAATTTTTGATTTTCCTCCCATATTTTTGGGTTTTTCCTTCATTATTTTTGATTTTTCTCCCATATTTTTCTTTTTTTCTTCATTATTTTGGTTTTTCTCCAATAGTTTTTGTTTCCCTCCTGTATTTTTTTTTTCACCCATTTTTCATGTTCCTCCCACATTTTTTTCTCCCCTATTTTTGATTTTCTTCTCATATTTATTCTATTTTTTTTTTTCTTCCCATATTTTTTCCCCACAGCTTTGGTTTTTCTCTTTTGATATTTTGGTTTTCCTTCCATATTTTTGGTTTTCCTCCCATATTTTTGCTTTTTCTCCCCTATTTTTGGCTTTTCTCCACTATATTTGGTTTTCCTCCCCTGTTTTTGCTTTCCCTGGCAGAACCTCAATCCCTGTCCAGACGTTTTTTTTCAATCTGAATTTTTGATTTTCCTCCAAAAATGGATTTTGGGTTTTCCTCTGGAAAATGGGAAAAAAATCCCAAAATTGGGACGCAAAGGGATCTTGGGGCGGGGCTGTCTCTGGGACGGGAAAAAATCCCAAAATTCAAGGGGAAAACCCCAATTCCAAAGCCCGGGGGCGGAGGGGATGTCAGGAATTTGGGGAGTCTGGGATCTCTGGGACAATCCAGGCTTGGGGTGCAGGGAGAGGTTTGGGGGTCCTGGAATTCCCAGGGGATCTGAGGAGACCCCGAACCGGGGGAAGCCGGAATTCGGGGATTCCCTGAACTTCCTGGGAGGGGGACGAAGGGATTTGGGGGAATTTCATGGGGAAATGGGATCGTGGAGCCAGCAGGGCATGGGGGACATCCCACCACCTGTGTGAGATCTCCAGGAGCAGGAACAGGATCATGGAGCCACCAGGGCATGGATGTGTCGATGGTCACGGTCCCACCACCCATGGTGGATCTCAGGGAGCAGGGTCGGGATCACGGAGCCACCAGGGCATGGAGGTGTCAGGGGTCATGGTCCCACCACCCATGGTGGATGTCCAGGAGCAGGGAACGGGATCATGGAGCCACCAGGGCATGGATGTGTCGATGGTCACGGTCCCACCACCCATGGTGGACCTCTGAGTGCAGGGAATGGGATCATGGAGCCACCAGGGCATGGTTGTGTCAATGGTCATGGTCCCACCACCTGTGTGAGATCTCCAGGAGCAGGGACGGGATCATGGAGCCACCAGGTCATGGAGGTGTCCATGGTCAGAGTCCCACCAGCTGTGTGAGATCTCCAGGAGCAGGGAATGGGATCACGGAGCCACCAGGTCATGGTTGTGTCGATGGTCATGGTCCCACCACCTCTGCTGGATCTCAGGGGGCAGGGAACGGGATCATGGAGCCAGCAGGGCATGGGGGACGTCCCACCACCTGTGTGAGATCTCCAGGAGCAGGAACGGGATCATGGAGCCACCAGGGCATGGATGTCAATGGTCACGGTCCCACCACCCATGTGGGATATCTGTGAGCAGGGAACGGGATCATGGAGCCACCAGGTCATGGAGGTGTCAATGGTCATGGTCCCACCACCTGTGTGAGATCCGTGAGCAGGGATGGGATCATGGGGACACCAGGGGATGGTTGTGTCGATGGTCACGGTCCCACCACCCATGGTGGACCTCTGGGAGCTGGGAATGGGATCACGGAGCCACCAGGTCATGGGGGACATCCCACCACCTGTGTGAGATCTCCAGGAGCAGGGATGGGATCATGGAGCCACCAGGTCATGGAGGTGTCAATGGTCACGGTCCCACCACCCATGTGGGATATGTGTGAGCAGGGAATGGGATCATGGAGCCACCAGATCATGGGAGACATCAAACACCAGCTCACGTCCATCCTCACCCATGTTTGAGCCACCTCAGGACAGTCCTGGGGCCACCAGCTCCTGGGGGATATCAATCCCACCCATGGTGGACCTCTGGGAGCTGGGAATGGGATCATGGAGCCACCAGGTCATGGTTGTGTTGATGGTCACGGTCCCACCATCCCTGCTGGATCTCAGGGAGCAGGGAATGGGATCATGGAGCCACCAGGTCATGGTTCTGTCGATGGTCACGGTCCCACCACCCATGTGGGATATCTGTGAGCTGGGAACGGGATCATGGAGCTACCAGGTCATGGGAGACATCAAACACCAGCTCATGTCCATCTTCATCCATGTTTGAGCCACCTCAGGCCAGTCCTGGGGCCACCAGCTCCTGGGGGACATCAATCCCACCCATGGTGGACCTCTGGGAGCTGGGAATGGGATCATGGAGCCACCAGGTCATGGTTGTGTCAATGGTCATGGTCCCACCACCCATGGTGGATCTCAGGGAGCAGGGATGGGATCATGGAGCCACCAGGTCATGGTTGTGTCGATGGTCATGGTCCCACCATCCCTGCTGGATCTCGGAGCAGGGATGGGATCATGGAGCCAGCAGGGCATGGGGGACATCCCACCACCTGTGTGAGATCTCCAGGAGCAGGGATGGGATCATGGAGCCACCAGGGCATGGAGGTGTCGATGGTCATGGTCCCACCACCCATGGTGGATGTCCAGGAGCAGGGAACGGGATCATGGAGCCACCAGGTCATGGTTGTGTCAATGGTCACGGTCCCACCACCCATGGTGGATCTCAGGGGGCAGGGAACGGGATCACGGAGCCACCAGGGCATGGATGTCAATGGTCACGGTCCCACCACCTGTGTGAGATCTCCAGGAGCAGGGAACGGGATCATGGAGCCACCAGGTCATGGAGGTGTCGATGGTCATGGTCCCACCACCCATGGTGGACCTCTGAGTGCAGGGAATGGGATCATGGAGCCACCAGGGCATGGAGGTGTCAATGGTCACGGTCCCACCACCCATGTGGGATATCTGTGAGCAGAGAACGGGATCACGGAGCCACCAGGTCATGGGGGACATCAAACACCAGCTCACGTCCATTCTCACCCATGTTTGAGCCACCTCAGGACAGTCCTGTGGCCACCAGCTCCTGGGGGACATCAATCCCACCCATGGTGGACATCTGTGAGCTGGGAATGGGATCATGGGGACACCAGGTCATGGGGGATGTCCCACCACCACTTTTGGATCTCTGAGTGCAGGGAATGGGATCATGGAGCCACCAGGTCGGTGGGGACATCCCACCACCTGTGCTGGAACTCTGTGAATGGGATCACGGAGCCACCAGGTCATGGAGGTGTCAATGGTCATGGTCCCACCACCATGTGTGATCTTGGGGAGCAGAGAATGGGGTGATGGAGCCACCAGGTCATGGGAGACATCAAACACCAGCTCACGTCCATCCTCATCCATGTTTGAGCCACCTCAGGCCAGCCCTGTGGCCACCAGCTCCTGGGGGACATCAATCCCACCCATGGTGGACATCTGGGAGCTGGGATGGGATCATGGAGCCACCAGGGCATGGATTACAATGGTCATGGTCCCATCACCCATGGTGGATCTCAGAGGCCAGGGAATGGGATCATGGAGCCACCAGGTCATGGTTGTGTCGATGGTCATGGTCCCACCATCCCTGCTGGATCTCAGGGAGCAGGGAACGGGATCACGGAGCCACCAGGTCATGGTTGTGTCGATGGTCATGGTCCCACCATCCCTGCTGGATCTCAGGGAGCAGGGAACGGGATCACGGAGCCACCAGGGCATGGAGGTGTCGATGATCATGGTCCCACCACCCATGGTGGATCTCAGGGAGCAGGGAATGGGATCACGGAGCCACCAGGGCATGGGAGACATCCCACCAGCTGTGTGAGATCTCCAGGAGCAGGGATGGGATCACGGAGCCACCAGGGCATGGAGGTGTCGATGGTCATGGTCCCACCACCCATGGTGGATCTCAGGGAGCAGGGAATGGGATCATGGAGCCAGCAGGTCATGGGGGACATCAAACACCAGCTCATGTCCATCTTCATCCATGTTTGAGCAACCTCAGGACAGTCCTGGGGCCACCACCCCACTCCCATCTCCAGGAGCAGAGAGCCAAGATCTGGAGCCACCAGGCTCACGGGGCCCATCAGTCATGGTCCCACCACCACTATGGGATCTTGGCAAGCTGGGATGGGATCATGGAGCCACCAGGTCATGGTTGTGTCAATGTTCACGGTCCCACCACTCATGTGGGATATCTGTGAGCAGGGATTGGGATCATGGAGCCACGGGAGACATCAAACACCAGCTCACGTCCATCCTCATCCATGTTTGAGCCGCCTCAGGCCAGCCCTGTGGCCACCACCCCGCTCCCATCTCCAGGAGCAGAGAGCCAAGATCTGGAGCCACCAGGCTCATGGGGCCCATCAGTCATGGTCCCACCACCCCTGCTGGATCTCAGGGAGCAGGGAACGGGATCACGGAGCCACCAGGTCATGGTTGTGTCAATGATCATGGTCCCACCACCATGTGTGATCTTGGGGCGCAGCGAATGGGGTGATGGAGCCGCCAGGTCATGGCAGACATCAAACACCAGCTCACGTCCATCCTCACCCATGTTTGCCCAACACTCCTGTGGCCACCACCCCTCTCCCATCTCCAGCACCACCCCAAGCCCCCAAACCCCCATCACCACCACCACCCCCCTTGTCCCTCACTTGTCCCTGGCAGCCGCCCGGGCGTGGATCCGCGCGTGCCGCGCCAGCGAGGACTTGTTGCTGAAGCTCTTTCCGCAGGCGCCGCAGGGGAAGGGCCTCTCGCCCGTGTGCGAGCGCTCGTGCACCGTCAGGTCCGCCAGGTACTTGAAGCTCTTGCCGCAGGCGGGGCAGGGGTAGGGCCTCTCCTGCGTGTGGCTGCGGCGGTGCATGCTCAGGTTGGACTGCTGGCTGAAGCTCTTGCCGCACGTGGCGCAGGGGTAGGGCCGCTCGCCGGTGTGCGAGCGCCGGTGCTTGCGCAGGTCCGAGGGGTTGGTGAAGGCCTTGCCGCAGAGGCCGCAGCCGTAGGGCCGCTCGCCCGTGTGCAGCCGCCGGTGCGTGGTCAGCGTGCTCAGGTGGCCGAAGCGCTTGCCGCAGTGGCCGCCAGCCGTGCGCCGCCCCCGTGTCGCGCGCGCCGTGCGCTGGTGCGGGTGCGTGGGGGCGGGACGGCCGCACTGGCCGCAGGCGTACGGCCGGGCCGCCGCGGCCTCTCGGTGGCTTTGGGGGCTCTGGGTGTCCTGGGCTCGGGGAAGGGGCGGCTCCGGGGCCGCGGTGGGATCTGCGAGGGGAGGAGAACATCCCGTGGGTGGTTCCTGGTGGGGAATGTCCGGCTCCATCCCCTCCGTGCTCCAAGGGTCTGGATCCCACCCTGACCCCCCCAGATCCACCCATGGTGGGGGGCCGTGGGGAGGCGGGGGAGGCTGGAGCTCCAGTCAGGGGAGGTTGGACCCAAAGACATGGTTGGGAGGCCATTGAGATGGTTTGGAGGCCATTGAGATGGTTGGGATGCCATTGAGATGGTTGGGAGAAGAAGGACTTGGTTTGGAGAAGAAGGACTTGGTTTGGAGCCCAAGGAGATGCTTTTGTGCCCAAGGAGATGGTTTGGAGCCCAAGGAGATGGTTCTGGAGCCCATTGAGATGGTTTGGAACTTATTGAGATGGTTTGGAGCCCAAGGACATGGTTTGGAGCCCAAGGAGATGGAGATGGTTTGGAGAAAAAGGAAATGGTTTTGGAGGCCAAGGGGATGGTTTGGAGAACAAGGAGATGGTTCTGGAGGTCAAGGAGATGGTTTGGAGAAGAAGGAGTTGGTTTGGAGCCCATGGAGATGGTTTGGAGATGGGGAATGACCGACTCCGGCCAATCCATGATCCAACGGGCTGATGAGGGTCTGGGGCCCACTGTGGACACCCCAGATCCACCCATGGTGGGGGGCCATGAGGAGAAGGGGGAGGCTGGAGCTCCAGCCAAGGGAGGTGAGACCCAAGGACATGGTTTGGAGGCCATTGAGATGGTTGGGAGAAGAAGGACTTGGTTTGGAGCCCAAGGAGATGATTTTGTGCCCAAGGAAATGGTTCTGGAGCCCAAGGAAATGGTTCTGGAGCCCATTGAGATGGTTTGGAACTTATTGAGATGGTTTGGAGCCCAAGGAGATGGTTTTGGAGCCCAAGGAGATGGAGATGGTTTGGAGAACAAGGAGATGGTTTTGGAGGCCAAGGAGATGGTTTGGAGAAGAAGGAGTTGGTTTGGAGCAAATTGAGATGGGTTGGAGCTCATTGAGATGGTTTGGAGAACAAGGAGATGGTTCTGGAGGTCAAGGAGATGGTTTGGAGAACAAGGAGATGGTTCTGGAGGTCAAGGAGATGGTTTGGAGAACAAGGAGATGGTTCTGGAGGTCAAGGAGATGGTTTGGAGAAGAAGGAGTTGGTTTGGAGCCCATGGAGATGGTTTGGAGATGGGGAATGACCGACTCCGGCCAATCCATGATCCAACGGGCTGATGAGGGTCTGGGGCCCACTGTGGACACCCCAGATCCACCCATGGTGGGGGGCCATGAGGAGAAGGGTGAGGCTGGAGCTCCAGCCAAGGGAGGTTGGACCCAAGGACATGGTTGGGAGGCCATTGAGATGGTTTGGAGAACAAGGAGATGGTTTGGAGCTCATTGAGATGGTTTTGGAGGTCAAGGAGATGGAGATGGTTTGGAGAACAAGGAGATGGTTTGGAGCCCATGGAGATGGTTTGGAGCCCAAGGAGATGGTTTGGAGCTCCAGGAGATGGTTTGGAACCCATGGAGATGGTTTGGAGCCCCAGGAGATGGTTTGGAACCCACTGAGATGGTTTGGAGCCCAAGGAGATGGTTTGGAGCTCCAGGAGATGGTTTGGAGCTCCAGGAGATGGTTTGGAGCCCATGGAGATGGTTTGGAGCTTCAGGAGATGGTTTGGAGCTTCAGGAGATGGTTTGGAGCCCATGGAGATGGTTTGGAGCCCCAGGAGATGGTTTGGAGCCCATGGAGATGGTTTGGAGCCCAGGAGATGGTTTGGAGCCCCAGGAGATGGTTTGGAGCCCCAGGAGATGGTTTGGAGCCCATGGAGATGGTTTGGAGAACAAGGAGATGGTTTGGAGCCCAGGAGATGGTTTGGAGCCCATGGAGATGGTTTGGAGCTCCAGGAGATGGTTTGGAGCCCAAGGAGATGATTTGGAGCCCATGGAAATGGTTTGGAGAACAAGGAGATGGTTTGGAGCTTCAGGAGATGGTTTGGAGCCCATGGAGATGGTTTGGAGAACAAGGAGATGGTTTGGAGCTCCAGGAGATGGTTTGGAGCCCATGGAGATGGTTTGGAGCCCAAGGAGATGGTTTGGAGCCCAAGGAGATGGTTTGGAGCCCATGGAGATGGTTTGGAGCCCATGGAGATGGTTTGGAGCCCATGGAGATGGTTTGGATTTGGGTTTTTGGTCCATTGGGAAGGATTTTGACCCCAGGATTTGGGATTTTGGTCCATTGAGGTGGTTTTTGACCCCAGGATTTGGGTTTTTCACCCCAGGATTTGGGATTTGGGATTTTCACCCAGGATTTGGGATTTGGGATTTTCACCTCAGGATTTGGGATTTGGGATTTTCACCCAGGATTTGGGATTTGGGATTTTCACCCCAGGATTTGGGATTTGGGATTTTCACCTCAGGATTTGGGATTTGGTATTTGACCCCAGGATTTGGGATTTGGGATTTTCCCCCAGGATTTGGGATTTTCACCCCAGGATTTGGGATTTGGGTTTGGAGGCCAGGAGATGGGATTTTCAGACCATTTGGGATTTTTTTTCACCCCAGGATTTGGGATTTTCGCTCCAGGATTTGGGATTTGGGATTTGACCCCAGGATTTGGGATTTGGTTTTTCACCCCAGGATTTGGGATTTTCGGTGGGGATTTGGGATTTGGGATTTTGGAGCTCAATCAGGAGGGTTTTGACCAAAGGACATGGGATTTTCAGGCCATTTGGGACTGGGATTTTCACCCCAGGAGATGGGATTTGGGATTTTCACCCCATGTTTTGGGTTTTGGGTTTTGGACCCCATGGAGATGGTTTCCACCCCAAGGATTTGGGATTTGGGATTTCCCATGGATTTGATTTGGGATTTTTGGAGATGGTTTGGGATTTGGGAGATGGTTTGGACCCCAGGTTTTGGGGTTTGGGTTTGGAGAGGATTTGGGTTTTTGACCCCAGGAGATGGTTTTTTCACTCCAGGATTTGGGATTTGAGATTTTCCAGGAGGGGATTTGGGATTTGGGTTTTGACCCCAGGATTTGGTTTTTTCACCCCAGGAGATGGGATTGAGCCCATTGAGGATGGGGGTTTTCACCCCAGGATTTGGGGTTTTCACCCCAGGATTTGGGTTTTCACCCCAGGATTTGGGATTTGGGATTTTCACCCCAGGATTTGGGATTTTCACCCCAGGATTTGGGATTTTCACCCCAGGATTTGGGATTTGGGATTTTCACCCCAGGATTTGGGATTTGGGATTTTCACCCCAGGATTTGGGATTTGGGTTTTTCACTCCAGGATTTGGGATTTGGGATTTTCACCCCAGGATTTGGGATTTTCAGAAGGGATTTGGGATTTTCACCAATTTGGGATTTGGGATTTTCACCCCAGGATTTGGGTTTTGGTTTGGGAGAACCCCAGGAGATGGTTTTCACCCCATTTGGGATTTTCACCCCAGGATTTTGGGGTCCCAGGAGATGGTTTGGGGAAGAAGGCCCCCAGTTGGTTCATCCCGAGCCCCCTCCTCCTCCTCCTGGTTTGGAGCCCCGGAGATGGTTTGGGAGCCCCCACAGATGGTTTCCTCCAGCCCATGGAGATGGTTTGGAGGGACATGGAGATGGTTTTGGGCACCCCAAAGATGGTTTGGGTGCTGGGGATGGTTTGGAGCCCATGGAAATGGTTTGGGGCTGGGGATGCCCAAATTTGGGCACCCATGGAAGCTGGTTTGGGTTTTGGACGATTTGGATCCCCAGGAGATGGTTTTGGAGCCATGGAAAGGGTTTTGGGGCCCATGGAGATGGTTTGGGCACCCAAAAGCTGGAAATGGTTTGGGTGCTGGGGAGCCCCAGTTTGGGCACCCCAAAAGGAGATGGGGATTGGAGCCCCAAAAGGAAAGGGATTTGGGTGCTGGGGATCCCTGAGGATGGTTTGGCACCCCAAAAGCTCTGGAAATGGGGCACCCCAAAAGCTCTGAAAAAGATTTTGGGTTTGGGCATCCCCTGAGGGGGTTTTGGGCACCCCAAAAGCTGTAGATGGGATTTGGGTGCTGGAGGAGATGGTTTTGGGCACCCCAAAAGCTCTGAAAGGGATTTGGGTGCCCCCAAAAGCTCTGAAAGGGTTTTGGGTGCTGGGGATCCCCAGGATTTGGGCACCCCCAAAAGCTGTGAAAGGGTTTTGGGTGCTGGGGATCCCCAATTTGGGCACCCCCAAAAGCTGTAAAAGGATTTGGGTGCTTCAGCCCCAAATTTGGGATTTAAAAGCTCCAAAAGGGTTTGGGTTTTCAAATCCCTCTGGAAAGGTTTTGGGTGATGGGGATCCCCCAAGGGATTTGGGCACCCCCAAGAGCTCTGAAAGGGATTTGGGTGCTGGGGATCCCCTGAGGGGATTTGGGCACCCCCAAAAGCTCTGAAAGGGATTTGGGTGCTGGGGATCCCAAATTTGGGCACCCCAAAAGTTGTAAAAGTGATTTGGGTGCTGGGGAGCCCCAATTTTCAACCCCAAAAAGCTTGGGATTTTCACCCCAAAAGGAAAGGGATTTGGGCACCCCAAAAAGCTCTGAAAGGGTTTTAGGTGCCCCCAAAAGCTCTGAAAGGGTTTTGGACGATGGGGATCCCCCAAGGGGATTTGGGCACCCCAAGAGCTCTGAAAAGGTTTTGGGTGCTGGGGATCCTCAATTTGGGCACCCCAAAAAGCTGTAAAAGGGATTTGGGTGCTGGGGATCCCCAATTTGGGCACCCCAAAAGCTCCAAAAGGATTTAGGGTGCCCCCAAAAGCTCTGGAAAGGTTTTGGGTGATGGGCATCCCCCAAGGGGATTTGGGCACCCCCAAGAGCTCTGAAAGGGATTTGGGTGCTGGGGAGCCCCAAATTTGGGCACCCCAAAAGCTCTGAAAGGGATTTGGGTGCTGGGGATCCCCAAATTTGGGCACCCCAAAGAGCTCTGAAAGGGATTTGGGTGCTGGGGAGCCCAAATTTGGGCACCCCAAAAGGGATTTGGGTGCTGGGGATCCCCAATTTGGGCACTCCAAAAGCTCCGAAAGGGATTTGGGTACCCCCAAAAGCTCTGAAAGGGTTTTGGGTGATGGGGATCCCCTAAGGGGATTTGGGCACCCCAAAAGCTCTGAAAGGGATTTGGGGGCTGGGGATCCCCAATTTGGGCACCCCAAAAAGCTCTGAAAGGGATTTGGGCACCCCAAAAGCTCTGAAAGGGATTTGGGTGCTGGGGATCCCCAGACAGGATTTGGGTGCCCAGGACCCCCAAAAGGAGATTTTGGGGCTTGGAAACCCTAAAAAGCTGCAGAGGGGATTTGGGTGCTGGGCATCCCCTGGAGGTGTCTGAGGGATTTAGGTGCTGGGGACCCCCAAAAGATGCTGAGGGGTTTGGGGTTCCCAGAGGGGATTTTGGGCCCAGGACCCCAAAAACTCCCGAGGGAATTTGGGTGCTGGAGATCCCCAAAAGGGTTTTGGTGCCCCAAAAAGCTGCCGAGGGGATTTAGGCATCCACGGCCTCCTTTTCCAGTCTCAATTTTGAGTTTTTTCCTTGGGAATGAGCAGGGATGGGCTGGAATGGGAGGAACATGGGGGGGGACCAATTATTCAAAATTTGGGAGAATTCCCCCAAATTCTCCCTTGGAACCCCACATCTGGACCCGCTCCCACCTCTCCCAAGAGGATTTAGGCACCCACTTAGTCTGAATTTTGGGTTTTTTTTCCTTGGGAATGAGCTCAGAATCCCACAGCAGGGATGGGACGGAGTGGGAAGAATATAAGGGGGACCAATAATTCCCAATTTGGGGGAATTCCCCCAAATTCCCCCTCAGAACCCCAAAATCCGGACCCTCTCCCACCTGCTGCTGTCCTCACGCCCAAAAATCTTCCAAGGGGATTTAGGCACCCCCTTTTCCAGCCTCAATTTGGGTTTTTTCCTTGGGAATGAGCAGGGATGGGCTGGAGCGGGAGGAACATAAGGGGGGAAAAGACCAAATATTCCAAATTTGAGCCCCAGAACCCCAAAATCCAGATCCTCTCACACCTGCTCATGTCCTGAACCCTCTGCCACCTCTCCTCATACCCTGAACCCCAAAATGCTGCCAAGGGGACTTAGGCACCCATGCCCCCCTTTCCAGCCTCAGTTTTGGGAATGAGCAGGGACAGGCAGGAGTGGAAAGAACATTGCAGGGGACCAATTATTCCAAATTTGGGAGAATTCCCCCAAATTCTCCCTTGGAACCCCATATCTGGACCCGCTCCCACCTCTTCCAAGAGGATTTAGGCACCCACTTAGTCTGAATTTTGGGTTTTTTTCCTTGGGAATGAGCTCAGAATCCCACAGCAGGGATGGGACGGAGCGGGAAGAATATAAGGGGGACCAATTATTCCCAATTTGGGGAATTTGGGTGCCCCAAAATCTGGACCCTCTCCCACCTCTCCTTATACCCTGAACCCCAAAATGCTGCCAAGGGGATTTAGGCACCCATGCCCCCCTTTCCAGCCTCAGTTTTGGGAATGAGCAGGGACAGGCTGGAGTGGAAAGAACATTGCAGGGGACCAATTATTCAAAATTTGGGAGAATTCCCCCAAATTCTCCCTTGGAACCCCATGTCTGGACCCGCTCCCACCTCTTCCAAGAGGATTTAGGCACCCACTTAGTCTGAATTTTGGGTTCTTCCCTTGGGAATGAGCTCAGAATCCCACAGCAGGGATGGGACGGAGCGGGAAGAATATAAGGGGGAGCAATTATTCCCAATTTGGGGGAATTCCCCGAAATTCCCCCTCAGAACCCCAAAATCTGGACCCTCTCCCACCTGCTGTCCTGGTGCCCTGAACCCCAAAAGCTGCCAAGGGGATTTAGGCACCCATGACCCCCTTTCCAGCCTCAGTTTTGGGAATGAGCAGGGACAGGCAGGAGTGGAAAGAACATTGCAGGGGACCAATTATTCCAATTTTGGGAGAATTCCCCCAAATTCCCCCTTATCTGGACCCACTCCCACCTCTTCCAAGAGGATTTAGGCACCCACTTAGTCTGAATTTTGGGTTCTTCCCTTGGGAATGAGCTCAGAATCCCACAGCAGGGAAGGACCGGACTGGGAGGAGCGTAAGGAGGGGCACCAATAATTCCCAATTTTCGGGTCCCCAACACCCCAGAACCCGCACCCTCTCCCACCTGCTGCTCCCAAATCCCGTCGGGCTCCTCCCGGGCCAGCTGGAAGCTCTCGGCCAGCGCCACGGCCTGGGCGCAGGACTCGGGGTGCCGCACCCACACCCAGCTCTGGATGTCCTCGGGCAGGATGCTGAGGAACTGCTCGAGCACCAGCAGCTCCATGATCTGCTCCTTGCTGCGCTCCTCGGGCCGCAGCCAGCGCCGCGACAGCTCCCGCAGCCGCCGCCACACGTCCCGCGGCCCCGCCGCCTCCTGGTAGCGGAACTGCCGGAAGCGGAGCCGCCGCTGCTCGGTGCCGGCGCCGCCGGTGCCGCCCGCTGGGGCCGGGGGAGCCTCCGGGGCTCGGCGGAGCGGGAGGGGAGGGGGCGGCTCCATCCTGTGCTGGGGGGGGACACCACAGGGTGGGGGTGAAGGAAAGACCCCCCCCCCCTCAATTCACAGCTTGGATTTAGAGCGCACCCTGGTATTGGGGACCCCTCCCCAAATTAATCCCAGCCTGGTTGGACCTTCCCCAAAATCTCCGGAGCCGGAACTGGGGTCCCGACATCGCCCCCAGGGTCCTAAACCCCCCCCCCCACAGACCGGGGTCCTGAACCCTCAAACCTGGGGGTCCCCAAACCGCTCCTGACCCCGCCGCCCCCCCAACCGTGGGGGTCCCACAGAACCCCGGCCCTGAACCCCCCCCCCAACCGTGGGGGTCCCACAGAACCCCGGCCCTGCAGCCCACCTCCAACCCTGGGGGTCCCCGACCCCCTCACCACCCTGAAGCCCCCTCCCCATCCTGGGGGTCCCAAAGCCCCCCCAACCCCGGGGGTCCCACGGCTCTCCCGGCCCTGAAGCCCCCTCAACCGTGGGGGTCCCACAGAACCCCCAAGCTCCTCCCGACCCCACAGCTCCCCAAACCCTGGGGGTCCCCGACACCCTCCTCGCCCTGAATCCCCCCCCCACCAATCCTGGGAGTCCCGACCCCTCCAGACCCTGAATCCCCCTCCCCAACCCTGAGGGTCCCACAGCTCCCCCGACCCTGAGGGTCCCACAGCTCCCCCGGCCCTGAATCCCCCTCCCCACCCCTGGGGGTCCCACAGCTCCCCCGGCCCTGGGGGTCCCACAGCTCCCCCGGCCCCGAATTCCCCTCCCCAGCCCTGAGGGTCCCACAGCTCCCCCGACCCTGAATCCCCCTCCCCAAACCCTGGGGGTCCCACAGCTCCCCCGGCCCTGAATCCCCCCCCAACCCTGAGGGTCCCACATCTCCCCCGGCCCTGAAGTCCCCCCCAAACCCTGGGAGTCCCCAACGCCCTCCCCAGCCTGGGGGTCCCTCAGCCCCTCAGCCCCTCCCCCCATTCCCCTGGGCCCCAGCCCCCCCCCCAGCCTGGGGTCCCCTGCCCCCAAACCCCTCCCATCCTCAGCCCCCCCCCAAACCCGGGGGTCCTCAGCCCCCCCCATATCCAAACCTGGGGGTCCCTCCCGCGGCCCCCCCGAGCCGGGCCCGGCCCCGCGGCCGCCGCTCGCCGACACAAAGGGCGGGAGCGGCCCGGCGCGGCCCCGCCCCCGAGGGCTCCTGGGGCTCCCGGGGGGTCCCGGGGGGTCCCGGGGGCTCCAAATTTCTCCCCCCTCCCCAAATTGCCCCCCCCCCATCCCGCCGTACGTGAGGGAGGCGGCGAGGCTCCGCCCCTCATTGGGCGAGCGCGCTGTCAATCACGGGGAGAACACGCCCACACGGCGGGGTGGGGGCGGGAAACTCGGGGCCAGATTGACAGCTCGGACAGCCAATAGGAGAGCGGGATGCAGCAAAGAGGCGTGACAAGGGCGTGAGGGCACGCCCCTGACATAGGCTGGCCGCGGGGAGTGATTGACAGTGCCAACAGCCAATGGGAGCGCGGAAAGAGTGAGGAGGCGGGACCTGAGGCGGAGGCTCAAAAATCGGGTTTTTTTTCAGGAAAATCGGTGAAAATTTGTGTTTTTTCGGAAATCTTTGAAAATTAGGGTTTCTCCAGGAAAATTTGGTTAAAACCGGGGTTTTTTTTTCAGGAAAGTCCATGAAAATTGGTTGGTTTTTTTTAAGGAAAATTTATAAAAACTGGGATTTTTTTCCAGGAAAGTTGGTGAAAATTCTTTTTTCCCAGGCAAATCGGTGAAAGTTGGCGGTTTTTAAGGCAAATCGGAGAAAATTGGGTTTTATCCTGGAAAATCTGGTGAAATTTGGGGTTTTTTCAGGAAAATGTGTGAAAATTTGGGTTTTTTCTTCAGGAAAATCGCTGAAAATTAGGATTTTTTTCAGGAAAATTGGTGATTTTTTTCCCCCCCCGGAAAATTAGTGAAAATTGTCTTTTATGCAGGAAAATCAGTGAAACTTGGTGGGTTTTTTCCCCAAAAAATTGGTGAAAATGTGGGTTTTTTTCATGAGAATCGGTGAAAATTGGGGTTTTACCCAAAAAAAGCAGTGAAAATTGGGTTTTTTTTCCAGGAAAATGAGTGAAAAGTTGGTTTTTATCCAGGAAAACTCCCTCCCGATGGATTTGGGGAATAAAAATTCTGCAGAGCAGGAAAAAAAGGCCAAAAAAATTCTAAATTTGGGCAAAATTCCGTTTTAACTCCTTTCCCTTCCAAAAATGCTGTGACCCGAAATTTAAAGGAAAAATTCTCCCAACTGCAATTGGATTTTGTTGTTGTTCGGAGCAAATTTAATTCATTTCTTCATTTAAAAAAAAAAAAAAAGCCCGAAAGACCCCAATACCCCCAAAAATATATTAGAGTTGGAACTTTTTCTTTTCTTTTCTTTTCTTTTCTTTTCTTTTCTTTTCTTTTCTTTTCTTTTCTTTTCTTTTCTTTTCTTTTCTTTTCTTTTCTTTTCTTTTCTTTTCTTTTCTTTTCTTTTCTTTTCTTTTCTTTTCTTTTCTTTTCTTTTCTTTTCTTTTCTTTTCTTCTCTTTTCTTTTCTTCTCTTTTCTTTTCTTCTCTTTTCTTTTCTTCTCTTTTCTTTTCTTTTTAAAATCTTCTCTTCTTTTCTTTTAATATTTTTTTTTATTTTATTTTATTTTTTTTTTTCTTTTCTTTTCTTTTATTTTCTTTTAATTTTCTTTTTATTTTCTTCTCTTTTCTTTTTTTTTATTTTCTTTTCTTTTTCTTCTCTTTTCTTTTAATTTTCTTTTCTTTTCTTTTATTCTCTTTTCTTTTAATTTAGTTTTCTTTCTCTTATTTTATTTTTAATAATTTTTTTTTTTTTTTTTTTTTTTCTTTTATTTTCTTTTCTTTTCTTTTTATTTTATTTTTCTTTTTTTTTTTCTTTTCTTTTCTTTTTATTTTCTTTTTTTTATTTTCTTTTTTTTCTTTTCTTTTCTTTTTAAAAATCTTTTCTTCCCTTCCCTTTAATATTCCTTTTCCCTTCCCTTTTATTCCCTTCCTTCCCTTCCCTTCCCTTCCTTTTGTTTTCCCTTCCTTTTTCCCTTCTTTTATTTTCTTTTTTTTTATTTATGTTAATTTTATTTTAATATTTTTATTTTATTTTATTTTATTTTATTTTTTATTTTTCTTTTTAAAATTTTATTTTAATTTAATTTTCTTTTAATATTTTCATTCCCTTTCAAAAATTTAAATTATTATTTAATTTTATTCAAAAATTTATTTTAATTTAATTTTCTTTTAAGAATTTTATTCCATTTTATTTTAATTTAGTTTTATTATGTTATTTTGTTTTTTAAAATTTATTTTAATTTTATTTTATAATTTTATTTTATATTTTATTTCATTTTATACTTTTATTTTATTTTATAAAATTTATTTGAATTTTCTTTTATTAATATATTTTATATTTTATATTATTTCATATTTTTATTTTAGTTTAGTTTTAAAAATTTATTCAAATTTTCTTTTAATCTATTTATTTTGTTTTTTTTTATTTTATTTTGTTTTATTTTGTTTTATTTTGTTTTGTTTTGTTTTGTTTTATTTTGTTTTATTTTATTTTGTTTTGTTTTGTTTTATTCTGTTTTATTTTATTTTGTTTTGTTTTGTTTTATTTTATTTTATTTCATTTTATTTCATTTTATTTATTTTATTTTATTTTATTTTATTTTATTTTATTTCATTTTATTTTATTTTATTTTATTTCATTTTATTTTATTTTATTTTATTTTATTTTATTTTATTTTTTATTTTATTTTAAATTTCGTTTAATTACATTTCCTTTTACCATTTTTTATTTTATTTTAAAATTACATGATACGATACCATATTTAAAAATAAATATTTAATTTAAATTTTCATTTAAATCTTATATTTATTTTCCTTATTCCTCCTGTTACTTTAAACCCCCACTCCAACAACTCCGCTCACATTTCAGTTTTTATTCCGGATTTATTGAGCTCCCTTCGCACGGCGCCTTTCCCGAGCCCGGGATCGGCCCCGGCACCGGCACCGGCACCGGCACCGGCACCGGCACCGGGCGGACCCGGAGCGGCCCCCGCTCCCCTCGGGACACGAACGGGAAAAACCTTCCCGGGGAAATCCCGGCCCGGAGCGGATCCCGGAGCCCCGGGGCGGATCCCGCAGGGAAATCCCGGCCAGGAGCGGATCCCGGTGCTCCGGCGGATCCTGCAGGGAAATCCCGGCCAGGAGCGGATCCCGGTGCTCCGGGGGATCCCGCAGGGAAATCCCGGCCAGGAGCGGATCCCGGTGCCCCGGGGATCCCGCAGGGAAATCCCGGCCAGGAGCGGATCCCGGTGTCCCGGGGATCCCGCAGGGAAATCCCGGCCCGCAGCGGATCCCGGAGCCCCGGCGGATCCCGCAGGGATCCCGGCCTGGGGGGTCCTGGAGGGGATCCTGAGCCCAGGGATCCCGTGGGATCCCGGAGCCCCGGCGGATCCCGCAGGGAAATCCCGGCCAGGAGGCGCCTCCGCTCCGCATCGTAGAATTCCAGCAGCGCCTTCTCCCGGTCCAGGAGCACCCCGAGCACCGAGAGATCCCCGGGATGATTGGGGAGCACCGAGAGATCCCGGGGATGATTCCCGAGCACCGAGAGATCCCGGGGATGATCCCCGAACACCGAGAGATCCCGGGGATGCTCGGGGAGCACCGAGAGATCCCGGGGATGATTCCCGAGCGCGCGGCTGGCGGAGAAGAGGCGGCCCTGGGATGCGCAGAGAGCCCAGAGCCACGGGGGATCCCGGGAATCGAGGGAATCGCGGGGATCGCGGGGATCCCGGGAATTCCGGGGCTCCGGGGGTCCCGAGCACGCCCAGGGCCCAGCTCCGGTCCCGGCCCAGCTCCACCTCCCAGTATCCCTTCCCGGCTCCCAGCGCGTCCCGCGCCACCAGCGCCGCCAGCGGGAGCGGATCCCGCGCGTCCCCGAGATCCAGGAGCCGCGCCTGGGGATCCAGCGCCACCGGAGCTGCGGGGACGAGCGATCCCATCAGGGATGGGGACGTTCCCGGGAGAGGGGAATCCCTGATTCTCAGAATCCCCAAAATCCCAGAAACCCAGAAACCCAGAATCCCTGAATCTCAGAATCCCCAAAATCCCAGAAACCCAGAATCCCGGAATCCCAGAATCCCCAAATCCTCAAATCCCAGAAACGCCAAATCCTGGAATCCCAGAATCCCCAAATCCTCAAATCCCAGAAACCCCAAATCCTGGAATCCCAGAATCCCCAAATCCTCAAATCCCAGAAACGCCAAATCCTGGAATCCCAGAATCCCCAAATCCTCAAATCCCAGAAACGCCCAAATCCTGGAATCCCAGAATCCCTAAATCCCCAAACTGCAGAGTCCCTGAAGCCTGTAATCCCAGAATTCCAAAATCCCCAAATCACAGGAACCCCAAATCCTGGAATCCCAGAATCCCTAAATCCCAAAACTGCAGAGTCCCTGAAGTCTGTAATCCCAGAATTCCAAAATCCCCAAATCACAGGAACCCCAAATGCTGGGATCCCAGAATCCCCAAATCCTCACATCCCAGAAACCCTGAATCCTGAATCCCAGAATCCCCAAATCCTCAAACCCCATAATCCCAGAATCCCCAAATCCACAAATGCTGCAATCCCTGAATCCCCAAATCCCCAAATCACAGAAACCCCAGAATCCCCAAATTTCAGAATTCCCAAATCCCCAACTCACAGAGAGCCCAAACCCCAGAATCCCTAAATCCACGAATCCCAGGATGGTAAAACCCCCCAAATCACAGAAGCCCCAAATCATGGAACCCCAGAATCCCAAAATCCACAATCCCTGAACCCCAAAATCCCCAAATCACAGAAGCCCCGAATTCTGAAATCCCAAAAATCCCCAAATCCCAGAGTGGGCGAAGTCCTGGGATGGTTCAACAAGGAATTCAAACATTCCAGGGAATGTGGAATGTGGCCACCGAGGAACCGAGGGGCCACCGAATCCCCAAATCCCTGAACCCCTGAATCCCCGAAATCCCCAAATTCCTGAACCCCAAATCCTCAAATTCCTGAACCCCCAAATCCCCAAATCCCTGAATCCCCGAATCCCCAAATCCCTGAATCCCCGAATCCCCAAATCCCTGAATCCCCGAATCCCCAAATCCCTGAACTCCCGAATCCCTGAATTCCTGAACCCCCGAATCCTCAAATTCCTGAATCCCCGAATCCCTGAATTCCTGAACCCCCAAATCCCCTAATCCTCAAATCCCTGAATCCCCTAGTCCCCAAATTTCCTGAATCCCCAAATTCCTGAACTCCCAAATTCCTGAACTCCTGAATCCCTGAATTCCTGAACCCCTTGAACCCCCAAATCCCCAAATTCATGTCCCCCCCCAAATCCCCCAAACCCTGAACCCCTGAATCCCCAAATTCCTGAACTCCTGAATCCGTGAATCCCCAAATCCCCAAATTCTTGAAATTCCAAAATCCTGAATTCCAGAATCCCTGAACCCCCAAATTCCTGAACCCCTGATCCCCAAATCCCTGAACCCCCAAATCCCTGAATCCCCTAATCCCCAAATCCCTGAAATCCCAAATCCCTGAACCCCTAATCCCCAAATCCCTGAAATCCCAAATCCCTGAATCCCCAAATTCATGAACCCGTGCACCCCCAAATCCCACAAATGCCTGAATCTCCAAATCTCCAAATCCTGGAATCCCTGAATTCCCAAATTCCTGAACCCCCGAATCCTCAAATCCCCAATCCTGGAATCCCTGAATTCCCAAATTCCTGAACCCTCGAATCCTCAAATCCCCAATCCTGGAATCCCTGAATTCCCAAATTCCTGAACCCTCGAATCCTCAAATCCTCAATCCTGGAATCCCTGAATTCCCGAACTCCCAAATTCCTGAAATCCCAAATCCCTGAACCCCCAAACCCCCAAATCCCAGAATTTCCCAATCCCGGAATCCCCGAGCTCGCTCCACTCACCCGCGTGGCTCCGCGCTTCCCAGAAATCTGCGAAAAGAAGGAAAATCTGGGAATTCCGATTTTCATGGAGGAATTCTGATTTTTATGGAGCAATTCCATCCTTTTCTGCCCCAGAATTCCCATTTAATTTCCCCCAAATCCCAGGAATTTTGGCATCCCCGCGGTTTTCTTGGGAATTTGGGCATTCCTGAAGTTTTCCCAGGAATAATTTGGGCATTCCCAAGGTTTTCCTGGGAATTTGGGCATTCCTGAAGTTTTCCCAGGAATAACTTGGGCATTCCCAAGGTTTTCCCAGGAATTTGGTTTTCCCAGGAATTCGGGCATTCCCAAGTTTTCCACACTTACCCAGCTCGGCTTTCAGCTGACCTGAAAGGAAAAGTTTTTTCCCGTCACTTTTGTGGGATTTTCCCATTTTCCCCCCATTTTCCCCATCCAAACAACCCCTGAATGTGGAATTTCAGGAAATTCCCCTCCCTGGATGGATTAGCCCCAAATTCCAGGGAAAATGTGGAATTCCAGGGTTATTTTTAACCAGCGTCGGGGGGAAATGTGGATTTACGGAATTTGAGGTTTCTCACCCAAGCGTTCCTTGAATTGGATTTTTGCTGGAAAGGAAAAAAGGGGAATGAGAGATGGGAAAATTCCATGGAAAAATGGAAATATCAGCGGGAAAGGCATTGGAAAAAATGGGGGAAAAGGGGGAAAAAAAGGGACGGAAATGGGATTTAAAATGGGATTTACCTTCTCGTTTCTTGGCTTTTTCTCCATCTGGGAATTCCGGATGTGGAATCAAAGGAATAACAGGGAGAAATATTAATTTAATAATGGTTAATAGTATTTAATAATAGTTAATAATAGTTAATAATAGTTAATAATAGCTAATAATACTTAATAATATTTAATAATATTAAGTTTGTTAGTATTTGTTATTGATGGTGTTTGTGGGTTCCGGTCCAAAGGAAAGGAGAAAAAAGGGGGAAAAAGGACGAAAAGAGGGGAAAGAGGAAAAGTGAAAAAGGAAAATAATGCGGAAAACAAGAAAGGGGGAAAAAGGAGAAAAAACATGAAAAAAGGAATAGGGCAAAAAGGGGGAAAAGGGGAAAAAAGGGGAAAAAAGGGGAAAAAAGGGGAAAAAATGGAAAAGGAAAAAGGGGAAAAGAGGAAAAAAGGAAAAAAAAAGGGAAAGGGGAAAAGGGGGAAAATGGAGAAAGGGGAGGGGGGAAAGGAGAAAAAAAAAAGGAAAAAAGGAAAAAGGAAAATGAGAAAAGGGGGAAAAGAATTGGAAAAAAAGGGGGAAAAGGGGAAAAGAAAAAAGGGGAAGAAAGGGAGAAAAGGGAAAAATGGGAAAAAAAAAGAGGAAGAAAGGGGGGAAATGGGGAAAAGGTAAAAAAGGAGGAAAATGAGAAAAAAGGAAAAAGAAAAATGGAAATGGGGAAGGAAAAAGGGGAAAAAATGGGGAAAAAGGGAAAAGAAAAAAGGGGAAAGAAAGGGAAAGGAAAAACGGAGGAAAATGAGAAAAAATAAGGGAAAAATAAAAAAAATGAGAAAAAAGGGGGAAAAAGGAGAAAAAAGAAAAAAGGGAAAAAAAAAGGGAAGGGGAAAAGAGGGAAAAAAAAGGGAAAAAGATGAAAAGAGAAAAAAAGGGCAAAAGGGGGAAAAGGGAAAAGGGAAATAAGGGAAAACGGGGGGAAGGGAAAAAAAAAGAGGGGAAAAAGGGGAAAAGGAAAAAGGGAAAAAAGGGGGGGAGAAGGAAAAAATGGAGAAAAGGAAAAGGGGAAGGAAGAGGGAAAAGGGAAGAAAGGGGGGAAAAAGGAAGAAATGGAAAAGGAGGAAAATGAGAAAAAAGTGAGAAAAAAAGGGAAAAAATGGAAAAAGGGGGAAGGGGAAGAAAAGGGGAAAGGAAAAAAAAATTGGGAAAAAAGGAAAAAAAAATTAGGGAAAGGGAAAAAAGGGGAAGGAAGGGGAGAAAATGAGAAAAAAGGGTGGGGGAAAGGGAATAAAAACGAGGAAAAAATGGGAAAAAAGAGGAAAAAAGCCAGGGAAGGGCAGCACTCACCCAGCAGCGCCTTCACCTCCTTCTTCCCTGGGAGGAAATGGAAAAATTGGCCCCAAAAGCCCCGGAGGAGCCTCGAGCCCAGCGGAATTTGGGGTTTGGGGCCGATTGTTGAACCCACAGAATCTTCAAAATTCATTTTAATTAATAGGCGAGGTTCAATTAAAATAAATCTGTAATTAATTTAATAATCAGGGCATTTAGTAATTCAATAATTAATATATTTGACAATTCATTTAATAATTAAATTCATATAATGGTGTGTTATTTAATATATTTAATAATAAATATAGACTGAATATTTAATAATTTATTAAATAGTTAATGTATTTATTAATGAATGTATTTATAATTAATATATTTAATAATAATTTAATTTTTTTATTTTTTATTTTAACTTGAGGTAAAAGACATTTCCCAAAACAAACCAAACCCACATTGTATCCATTTAAAGGGGAAGAAAAGAGAAAGTAAAGCAAAATTATAATTGTAAAATATTGAGTTAAAAATGAAGAAATCCATTTAAAATTTCAAAAATTTTGAAATTTTAATTTTTTTTTCCATTTGGACATTTTAAAGTTGTGAGTGTTCAATTGATTAAAAAATTAAAAATTCAATTAAATCAAATTAAAGAAATCAGCAACTCGATCAAAATCTAAATGTAAGAAAAATGAGGAAATTTTGGAATTGTGAATTTTTAAATTGTAAAAAATTTATAACTACAAATTTAATTGATTTTAATGAATGAAGTTGAATTTCGTTTCAAGCACCGAGGATTTTTACCTTCCTCCATTTCCAGCTTTGCCTTTCCTGGACAAAACGAGAAAAATTTAAATTTGTTAATTGTGAACAGTTTTTAACATATTCATATTTAATATTTAATATTAATTCATTTACTTATGTATTCAATCTATCCCAAATTAATGATTAAATATGAACATATTTAATGTATTTAATTAATTATCTTTAATTTGAATTAATTTGGAAATAATATATTGAATATTTTTAAGATTTTATTGTATTTATATATCTATGTATTTATATTTTAATAATATACAAGGAAACCTTGTATTTGTTATTTTATATTGAATATTTTCAAGATTTTATTGTATTTTCTATATCTATTTTAGCAATATTTAATAAAATCCTGTATTTGTTATTTTCTAGTTAATATTTTCATTATTACATCATGTTTTATATTGAATGTATCAACTTTTGAAATCCAGTAATTCCTAATTTATATATTACACTGTTCTAATTATATAAAAAATAAATAACTATAACTAAAGAAAAATAATGAGTAATAAATCTATTAATTTATTAAATGATAATTTAAATTTATTAAATGATAATAAATTTATTTATTTATTATTTTTACTTTACTTCTTTTTACTTCAATTATTTGCTACTTTTATTTATTCCAATTAAATATTATTATAATATTTAATAATTATAAATAAATAATTTATAAATATTATTGTAAGATTTTAATTGTCAAAATTAAAAGTAATAAGTAAAATTCTATGTAATATTATTTTATGAATTACTATTTCAATATTTAATAAAATTAAATACCTCTGATATTTTATTAAATATTATTTTCATTATTTTATTTTTATTAGTTAATTTTAATTTAGTTGAACGAAATATTAACAAAATATTATTTTATAGCAATAATTTGTAATAAATGTTTAATAATATTTAATATTTAATTTATTAAATTAAAAATAATTTAATATTTAATTATTTTTAATTTAATAAATTAAAAATAATTAAGATAATTTTAAATTTTATAATATTTAATTATACCAAATAAAAGTGATAAAAAATGAAACTAAAACCAATAATAAAAGTATGAAAATCCCTACCAACAACACCATTAGCGATCATTAATGAATTACATTCTCACTACAATTAATTATTACATTCTTAATTAATTCCTAATTAATTCCCTCACCGGCCTTCACAGTTCTCTTGTGGCTCCCTGGGGGAAAAAAAGAAATTAAAAAATTAAAAAATTAAAAAATTAAAAAATTAAAAAATTAAAAAATTAAAAAATTAAAAAATTCGTTTTTTCCATGATTTTGATGGGAAATTTGGCTCCTTCTCCCTTGGGAATGAACGGGAATGAGCCCCAGTCCCGGTGGGTTTGGGATTTCCGTGGATTCTCGTGGATTTGGGATTTTTCCCTGGATTCCGGAGGGATTTGGGATTTTTCCCTGGATTCCGGAGGGATTTGGGATTTCCTGGATCATGGCAGATTTCAGATTTCCCGGGATTCTGGAGGGATTTGGGATTTTCTAGGATTCCCGCGGATTTGGGGTTTTCTGGGATTCCAGCAGGATTTGGGATTTCCCTGGATTCTGTTGGGATTTGGGATTTCCCGGGATTCTGTTGGGATTTGGGATTTCCCCGGATTCCGTCAGATTTGGGATTTCCTGGATTCCGGTGGGGTTTGGGATTTTCCCATATTCTGGTGGATTTGGGCTTTTCTGGGATTCCCACAGGATTTGGGATTTCCCTGGATTCTGGTAAAATCTGGGATTTCCCTGGATTCCGGGGGATTTGGGATTTCCCTGGATTCTGCAGGATCTGGGATTTTCCTGGATCCTGGTGGGATTTGGGATTTTCCCTGGATCCTGGGGGGATTTGGGATTTTTCCCCTATTCTGTTGGGGTTTGGGACTTTCCAGGATTCCCCCAGGATTTGGGATTTTCCCCGGATTCCAGCAGGTTTGGGATTTCCCTGGATTCCGGTGGGGTTTGGGATTTTCCCTGGATCCTGGCGGATTTGGGATTTTCCATATTCTCTGGGGCTTTTCTGGTATTCCCCGCAGGGGATTTGATCTGGGATTTTCTGGGATTTTCCCTGGATTCCGGGGGATTTGGGATTTCCCTGGATTCTGCAGGATCTGGAATTTTCCCTGGGTCCTGGTGGGATTTGGGATTTTCCCCCTATTCTGGTGGGGTTTTGGGCTTTCCAGGATTCCCCCAGGATTTGGGATTTCCCCAGATTCTGTTTGGGATTTTCCCATATTCTGGCGGATTTGGGTTTTTATGGGATTCCTGCAGGATTTGGGATTTTCCCTGGATCCTGGTGGGATTTTCCCCCTATCCTGGTGGGGTTTGGGACTTTCCAGGATTCCCCCAGGATTTGGGATTTTCCCCCGGATTCGGGCAGGTTTGGGATTTTTCCAGGATTCTGGTAAGATCTGGGATTTTCCCTGGATCCTGGTGGGGTTTGGGATTTCCCTGGATTCTGCAGGATCTGGGATTTTCCCTGGATCCTGGTGGGATTTGGGATTTTTCCCCTATTCTGGTGGGGTTTGGGATTTCCAGGATTCCCCCAGGATTTGGGATTTTCCCCCAGATTCCGTCAGATTTGGGATTTCCTGGATTCTGTTGGGATTTGGGATTTCCCTGAATTATGGCAGATTTGGGATTTTCCCTGGATCCTGGCGGGATTCAGGATTTCCCCAGATTCCGTCAGATTTGGGATTTTCTGGATTCTAGCGGATTTGGGATTTTCCCATATTCTGGCGGATTTGGGCTTTTCTGGTATTCCCACAGGATTTGGGATTTCCCTGGATTCTGGTAAGATCTGGGATTTTTCCTGGATTCCGGGGGATTTGGGATTTCCCTGGATTCTGCAGGATCTGGGATTTTCCCTGGATCCTGGTGGGATTTGGGATTTTTCCCCTATTCTGGTGGGGTTTGGGGATTTTTTCCCCAGTTCCGGCCGGTTTGGGATTTTTCCAGGATTCTGGTAAGATCTGGGATATTTCCTGGATTTGGGGATTTCCTGGATTCTGCAGGTTTGGGGTTTTGGGATTTTTATGGATTCCTGGGGGGATCCTGGTTTGGGATTTCCCAGGATTCTGGTGGGATTTGGGATTTGGGATTTTCCCCGATCCCGCAGATTTGGGATTTTGGATTCCTGGATCCCCGGATCCTGGGATTTGGGATTTTCCCCCTATTCTGGGATTTGGGATTTGGGACTTTCCAGTTGGATTTGATTTTCCCAGGATTTGGGATTTTCCAGGATTTGGGAGTTCTTTCCTGGATTCCGGGGGTTGGGAGATTTGGGATTTTCCCCTATTCTGGTGGATTCTGGGCTTTTATGGGGGATTTGGGATTCTGGCGGGATTCAGGATTTTTCCATATTCTGGATTTCCTGGATTTGGGATTTTGAATTATGGGATTTGGGATTTTCCCATATTCTGGATTTGGGATTTGTGGGATTCCCCCTATTCTGGTTCAGGATTCTCTCTGGGATTTTCCCTGGATTCCTGGGAGGATTTGCAGGATTTCCTGGATCCTGCAGGATTTGGGATTTTTCCCCTGGTGGGGTTCTGGTGGGATTTGGGATTTTCCCCAGATTCCCCATTTGGGATTTCCTGGATTCTGTTGGGATTTGGGATTTGGGATTTTGGGATTTTCCCTGATTCCGGGTCAGATTTGGGATTTCCTGGATTCTTTTCTGGATTCTAGCAGATTTGGGATTTTTCCATATTCTTTTTATGGGATTTGGGATTTTTTCCTGGATTCTGGTAAGATCTGGGCTGGAGGATTTGGGATTCCTGGAATCTGCAGGGGGATTTTCCCACCTGGATTCTGGGATTTGGGATTTCCCTGGATCCTGGTGGGATTTGGGATTTTCCCCCTATTCTGGTGGGATTTGGGATTTTGGGATTTCCCTGCAGGATCTGGGATTTTCCCTGGATCCTGGTGGGATTTGGGATTTTCCCAGGATTCTGGTGGGATTTGGGATTTCCAGGATTCCCCCAGGATTTGGGATTTTCCCCCGGATTCCGGCAGATTTGGGATTTCCTGGATTCCGGGATCCTTTTGGGATTTTCCCCCTATTCTGTTGGGATTTGGGATTTCCCCAGGATTCCCCCAGGATTTGGGATTTCCCAGGATTCCGGCAGGTTTGGGATTTTTCCAGGATTCCGGCCGGTTTGGGGTTTCCGGGCCCGGACTGACTCTGGAGCAGGCAGAAATGGGGAAACCATTCTGTTGGGAAATTCCCCAGGGAACAAAACCCATCAGATTTGGGATTTTTCCAGGATTCCCCAAATCCTGGATTCCCCCAGGATTTGGGCTTTCCAGGATTCCCCCAGGATTTGGGATTTCCTGGATTCCCCCAGGATTTGGACCGAGGGCAGGGATTTTCCCGATTCCGCGGTTTGGGGGTTTCCGGCCCCTCTGGGAAAAATGGCACGGAAACCAGCGAAAGAAAATTAATTATTGATTAATTATAATTAATAAAACTGATTTTATTGCTCTGTAAAGATTGTCTGTTGTGTTAATCACTAAATATTCTGTTAATTCAAAGCCTAAATTTAATTTAAAACTGGATAATTTAGGGCCTAAATATTCAAATATTATTTATTATTTTAATAATTATTTATGGGTATTATTTGCCATTAATTATTAATGATGCTTTTAATTATTTAATTGTAAAATACTCTGTTAATTGCTAAATAATCTATTAATTATTTCAGGCCTATTATTTAAGGCCTAAATATTCAAATGATTGTTCATTATTTTGATAATTATTTATGGCTATTATTCTTCATCAATTATCAATTATTAATTATATAGTTAATTATTTAATTATAAAACACTCTACTAATTGCTAAATAGTCTAATAATTATTTAAGGTCTAAGAATTAAAAAAATTATTCATTATTTTATTAATTATCTAAGGCAATTATTTGGCATTAATGACACATTATACAAGTAATTATTTAATTATGAAATACACTAATACTTGTTAAAGAGTCTATTAATGATTTAAGGCCGACAGTATTAAAATAATAAATAAAAATTATTAAAAATAAAAGACAAATAATGAATAAAATAATTTTTAATTACTCTAAAGGCTATTATTTGCTATTAATTATACAATATACCGTTTATGACTTAATAGTGAAATACTGTACTAATTGCTAAATAGTCTATTAATTATTTCAGACCTAATATTTAAGACCTAAATATTCAAGTAATTATTCATTATTTTAGTAATTATTTATGGCTATTATTTGCCATTAATTATTAATTATAGAATTAATTATTTACTTATAAAACACTCTATTAATTGCTAAAGAGTCTATTAATTATTTAAGGCCTCAGTATTAAAATAATTCTTTGTTATTTTATTAATTATTTAATGCTATTATTTGGCATTAATTAAATAATATACAATTAATTATTTAATTATTAAATACACGATTAATTATTAAACAGTCTATTAATGATTTAAGGCATCAATATTAAAATAATAAATAAAAATAAAAATTTAAAAATTACTATTTTTATTAAATATTTAAGGCTATTATTTGCCATTAATTAATAATTATACAATTAATGATTTAATTGCTAAATATTCAATTGATTTCTAAATAGCCTATTAATGATTTAAAGCCTATTATTTAAGGCCTAAATAATAAAATATTTATTCATTATTTTGTTAAATATTTTTTGCTATTATTTCCCATTAATAATTAGAAATACAATTAATGATTTAAGGATTAATTATTCCATTAAGGATTCAATACTTTACAAATAATTTAAGGATTCAATTAACCATTAGATATTACACATTCTATTAATGATTTATGGAATAAATATTCCATTAGGGATTAAATATTTGATTAAGGATGAACTGCATTTATATTACATTGAATTAATTGTATTCATTATAATTATGTAATTGATTATTAAATATTTTCTTAATTAAAATTCTAAAATCAGTTCTTTAATAGTCTAAGAATAATTTATGATTAATTATTTTATTAAGGCTGAAATATTCAATTAAGTATTAAATATTCCAATAAAGATTAAAGGATTGGCTATTCCATTTATGATATTTTATTAATGATTAACGATTGCATTAATGATGATTAATGATTAACCATTCTGTTAATCATTAAATCATAAAGGAGTGGTAAATTAGGAGACAAAACGGGAGGTGGGGAAATACGATTTTACTTCTAATTAAATCAATCAATAAATTCTGCTAATAAATAAAATTTTAAAATAAAATATGAAGGGAGAAATAGATAAAAAATTAAAAAGTGATAATAAAAATACATCTAGAAAAGAAAATGGAAATGTAAAAAAGAAATTAAAATTAAATCCCGTTTAAGAGTTCAACAAGAGCTGCTCATTTGCATAATAAAATTGAATAAAATCAACCAATCAATAAATAATAATCAATAAAATTAAAGATTTCCAATTCTTTGCATCCAATTGGAGCCAAAATCAAATTCAATTAATCAATCAAGCAATGACAATCAATAACATTAAAGATTTTGAGTTGCTAATTAGCAAAAATCAAATTAAAGCAATCAATCAATGTTAATCAATAAAATTAATGACTCAAAACCATTTGGATTCCAATGAAGTTGCTCTTTAGCAAAAATTAAATTAAATAAATTAATTACCAAATGCTAATCAATAAAATTAGCAACTCCAAGCCTTTGGATCCAACTGGAGGGGCCAATTAGCAAAAATCAAATGCAATCAATCAATCATTAAATGATAATAAATTAAATTAAAGACTTTGATGAGAGCTGCTAACAAGAAAATCCAAAATAGAATAAAATAAATTTTTAATGAAATGAAATGAAATTTAATTTAATAAAACGAAAAATCAATAAAATGCTTTGACAAGAGCTTTTAATTAGCAAACCAAAATAGAATAAGTGACAATAAATTTTAAATTAAAATTAAATTAACTTTAAAAATCAATAAATGAAATCAATAAAAGACCTTGGCAAGAGCTGCTAATTAGCAAAAAATAAATAGAATAAAATGAAATTAGTTTCACTTAATTTAGTTTAATGAATAAATTTATTTGTTAAGTAAATAAAATAAATAAATTAATTTAATAAATTCATTTTATTAGTAAATTTAGTTTATTTGACTTAAATTTTTTTATTAAACCCATTTCAGTTTATTTTAAACTAAACTGAGTTTAGTTTAGTTTAAAAATCAATAAATGATAATCAATAGAAGACTTTGGCCACGGCTGCCAATTACCAAAACTAAAACAGAATAAAGTAAATTTCAAATTAAATGACATCTAATTAAATTAAATTGAATTCATTTTAAAATTTAATTTAATTTAAATAGAAAAGTAATATCAAAAAATAAGGTAAATTAAATTAAAATTTAATTTAAAAATTAAATTAAATTAAAATTAATTTTAAATTTAAAATTAAAAAAAATTTAATTTTAAAAAATATTTTAAAATTATACTAAATTTAACTTAAATTAAATGAAAATTTAATTTAAAAATTAAATTAAATTAAAATTAATTTTAAAATTAAATTAAACTTAATTAAAATAAAATTTTATTTTAAAATTAATTTTTAAAATTATGTTAAATTTAACTTAAATTAAATGAAATTTAATTTTAAAAATTAAATTAAATTAAAATTAATTTTAAAATTAAAAATTTAAATTTGTTTGAAAATTAATTTTTAAAATTAAATTTAACTTAAATTAAATGAAATTTAATTTTAAAAATTAAATTACATTAAAATTAATTTTTAAATTAAATTTAACTTAATTAAAATTAAATTTGATTTTAAAATTAATGTTTAAAATTATGTTAAATTTAACTTAAATTAAATGAAAATTTAATTTTAAAAATTAAATTACATTAAAATTAATTTTAAAATTAAATTTAACTTAATTAAAATTAAATTTTATTTAAAAATTAATTTTTAAAATTATGTTAAATTTAACTTAAATGAAATGAAAATTTAATTTTAAAATTAAATTAAATTTAATTTAAATTTGGTTTTTTGGAAGTCAGCGATTCTGTTCATTGAGGCATTGCCTCTGTGGGATAAAGGACGGAGCTTCTCCAACAGCTGTAGAAAACCAGAGGAATTTTCCATTTCAATCCCATTAAATTTGAGTGTTCTGGAACTGAATTTAAATTTAAATTTCATTATTAAAATTAAATTAAAAACCCAATAAACGAGAACCCATAAAACCAAAGGCTCCCACCCCTTTGGGCCCAGCGAATCCATGACAAATCAAACTACGCCCGGAGCGCAGTTCCCAGCGCCCCTGCCCACCGTGGATGCGGACGCGCGAGGCGCGGGAGGCGTTGAGCCGGCGGTTGAGGACCCGGCAGGCGACCTCCAGGTCTGCTCCCGGCGGGATCCGCACGGAGCCCTCGACGCTGAAGAGCCCCCCGGGACCAACGGCGGCCGCGGTGGCCGCGGGCTCCGGTCGGACGCGGCCGCGTCCGTCCAGCCAGAGCAGCTCCGGCCGCGGGAACCAGCCCGAGGCGCGGCAGGACAGGCCCAGGCCCCGCTGCTCGGGGCGCCGCAGGAGCACGGACGGAGCTCCGCCGACGGCTGCGGAGAAACAGAGGGATTTTCAATTTGAAATTTGGGGTTTTGGGGTGTCAAGGATTCCGTTCATGGAGTCACTGCCACCGGATCACGGATGGAATCTCTGCTCAAAAACAGGAATTTTCATTTCAGTACTGTTAAATTTGGGGTTTTGGGGTGTCAAGGATTCCGTTCATTGAGGAGTCACTGCCACCGGATCACGGATGGAACCTCTGCTGAAAACAGGAATTTCCACTTTGATCCCATTAAATTTGGGTGTTTGGGGTGTCAAGGATTCCGTTCATGGAGGAGTCACTGCCACCGGATCATGGATGGAACCTCTGTTGAAAAACAGGAATTTTCATTTTGATCCTGTTAAATTTGGGGTTTTGGGGAGTCAAGGATTCCGTTCATCGAGGAGTCACTGCCACCGGATCACGGATGGAACCTCTGCTCAAAAACAGGAATTTTAATTTCTGTCCTGTTAAATTTGGGGTTTTGGGGAGTCAAGGATTCCATTCATCGGAGGAGTTACTGCCACCGGATCACGGAAGGAACCTCTGTTGAAAAACAGGAATTTTCATTTTGATCCCGTTAAATTTGGGGTTTTGGGGAGTCAAGGATTCCACCCATCGAGGAGTCACTGCCACCGGATCACGGATGGAACCTCTGTTGAAAAACAGGAATTTTCATTTCGATCCTGTTAAATTTGGGGTTTGGGGAGTCAAGGACTCCGTTCATGGAGGAGTCACTGCCACCAGATCACGGACGGAACCTCTGCTCAAAAACAGGAATTTTCATTTTGATCCTGTTAAATTTGGGGTTTTGGGGAGTCAAGGATTCCATTCATCGAGGAGTCACCGCCACCGGATCATGGATGGAACCTCTGTTGAAAAACAGGAATTTTCATTTCGATCCCGTTAAATTTGGGGTTTTGGGCAGTCAAAGATTTTGTTCATGGAGGAGTTGTCACCACAGGATCATGGATGGAATGTCTTTGGAAAAACAGAGGAATTTTCTGTTTCAATCCCATTAAATTTGGGTTTTTTGGAAGTCAGCGATTCTGTTCATTGAGGCATTGCCACTGTGGGATAAAGGATGGAGCTTCTCCAACAGCTGTGGAAAAACAGAGGAATTTTCCATTTCAATCCCATTAAATTTGAGTTTTCTGGAACTCAAGGATTCCATTCATGGAGGAGTTGTCACCACAGGATCGTGGATGGAACCTCTCTGGAAAAACAGAGGAATTTTCCATTTTAATCCCATTAAATTTGGGGTTTTTGGAAGTCAAAGATTCCATTCATTAAGGAGTTGTCACCAGAGGATCATGGATGGAACCTCTGTGGAAAAACAGAGGAATTTCCCATTTTAATCCCATTAAATTTCAGTTTTTGAGAGTCAAGGATTCCATTCATTGAGGAGTTGTCACCACAGGATCATGGATGGAACCTCTGTGGAAAAACAGAGGAATTTCCCATTTTAATCCCATTGGATTTCAGTTCTTTGGCAGTCAAGGATTTCATTCATGGAGGAGTTGTCACCACAGGATTATGGATGGAATGTCTGTGGAAAAACAGAGGAATTTTCCATGTCAATCCTATTGAATTGGGGTTTTTTGGAAGTCAACAATTCTGTTCATTGAGGCATTGCCTCTATGGGATAAAGGATGGAGCTTCTCCAAACCTCTGTGGATAAACAGAGGGATTTTCCATTTTAATCCCATTAAATTTGGGGTTTTTCTGGAACTCAAAGATTCCATTCATTGAGGAGATGTCACCAGGGATCATGGATGGAAACCTCTGGATAAACAGAGGGATTTTCATTTTTAATCCCATTAAATTTGGGGGTTTTGGAAGTCAAAGATTCCATTCATTAAGGAGTTGTCACCAGAGGATCATGGATGGAACCTCTGTGGAAAACCAGAGGAATTTTCCATTTCAATCCCATTAAATTTGGGGTTTTTGGGTTTTTTTCATTAAGGAAGTCACCAATCCTGTTCTGTGGAAAACCAGAGGAATTTTCCATTTCAATCCCATTAAATTGTTTGGGTTTTTTTTTGGAAGTCAACAATCCTGTTCTTTGAGGAGTTGCCACTGTAGGATCACAGATGGAGCTTCTACAATGGCTGTGGAGAAACAGATTTTCCATATCAATCCCATTAAATTTGGGGTTTCGGAAGTCAACAATTCTGTTCATTGAGGAGTTTCTGCTGTGGGATCAAGGATGGAACTTCTCCAGCAGCTGTGGAAAAACAGAGGAATTTTCCGTTTTAATCCCATTAAACTGGAGTGTTTTGGAAGTCAATGATCCCATGCATTGAGGAACATCTGGCACAGGACGATGGATGGAAACTCAGTTGGAAAAACAGAGGAATTTTCCATTTTAATCCCATTAAATTTGGGGTTTTTCGGAACTCAAGGATTCTGTTCATCGAGGAGTTGCTGCAGCAGGATCATGGATGGAACCTCTGTGGGACAACACAGAAATTTTCCATTTCAGTCCCATTAAATCCGAGTTTTTTGGGAGTCAAAGACTCCGTTCATTGAGAAGTTGCCACCGCAGGATCATGGATGGAGCTTCTCCAGCAGCAGTGGAAAACCAGGAATTTTCCATTTCAATCCTGTTAATTTTGGGTTTTTTGGAACTCAGTTTTTTGCCCAGGAGTCGGAAAGTCTTGGAGGATTTTCCAGGATTTGATCCATGAGGTCTGGAGGTTCTCAGTGGTTGACGGATCCGAGAATGTCCTTGGGAATGAGGGATTTAATGGAGAATCTGGAAAAGGATGGAGGGGTGGGGGCAGTTCTGGGATGGATTTGGGAGAGGAATTTGCCAGGATTTTGTGGAATGTATGAAATATAAAAGTTGTAGAAACAAATAAGTTGTAGAAACAGATAATTTGTAGAAACAAATATATAAAATATATAGAATGTAAACTATAAAAGATAAAAATAGAAACAATATTATAAAGAAGTGTAATCTCAGATAAATATAACTATAAAAGAATGTACTACTTATATTTATTTTCCTATGGTATTTATATTATATACAATAGCATATTGTAATATATTTATAACTGTATTAATAATACATTATAAATACACTGAATAGAATAGAATAATGTAATAATGTAATAATATAGCTAAAAGATATAATATATATAATTATAATATAATAATATATTGAATAGAATACTATATTTAATACAATAATTAATATATTTACTATAATTTATATAATATAAAAAGTAAATAATATTACATAACTATATAATATATAAAATAATTATTTATTGAATGGAATATAATTAAATAATATAGTACTATACATAATGTAATAGATATAATATATATTATTGTGTATATGAATATATACATGTATGTACTTATATGTTTATATAATGTAATATTTATATTATACAACATATAAGAAGTTATACACGTGATATTTTACAACATATAAGAAGTCAAATACAAAAACCATATATAAAATATAAAAATAAAAAATTAAAGATACATAATTATAAATTATTAAATGCAAAATAGTAAACATAAATTATTAAAAATATTTTGTTCTATAATAATTACAAAATGAAATAAAAATTTAAATGTAGAATTAAGGTAAATTTAATAAAATGAAGAAGAGAGAACAGCACCAACCTGCCACTTCCAGCTCCACCAACACTTCCCAGGATTCATCCTGGAGGGAGACCTGGCAGCCGTAGGACCCCTGGTCGGAGGTCCGGACGTCCTCAGGAGCAGGGATGCATTCCCAGCTCGGAATTCCCGGTGGAAAAGTTCCGCCCGGCCCCGGTACCGCTCATCCGGCTCCTCCCTGCGGCCCTTCCCGTCGTAGCTGCCCACGGGGATGCGCTGGGATTGGCCAAGGTGGAATGTCCAACGGATGGAGAAATCCTCAGGAACAGGCGTGGATCCCACCTGGCAGGGCAGGACCACCTTGTCCCCGATGATCCCGAGGACGGGAGTTCTGGGAGCGCTGAGGAATCCACCTGTTTCAGGGTAAAACGGGACAGTTCTGGTTTCCCACCTTGTGCTTCCCATGGATTTTCATCGGGACTGATTCCATCCTAAACAGGAGGGGGATCCAGAGGAAAACCAAAAAAAGCGGGGATGTGGTTCTCATGGATTTATCCTGCGGTGTTTTGAACAACAACTCAATTTCTTGGCCATTAAAACATTGGGAAAGCCTGGACAAATGGATGGAAATGGCAAATTCCATCTGAAATAGAACTCTCAAATCTGGGATTTACCTCCAGAAAATTCCAGGTGGGAATCGCCTGCCCCCACAGTGGTTCCCAGGAAGGTTGGGAATGTCCCAGGGCCTGGAATTCATCCCTACAGCATCGGGAGATGTGGGAGCATCCCCAAGGATACACAAAGTGTTTCTGGGATATCCCTGAGGGTCTCCCAGACGGGGATTGGGATTTGGGTGATAAAATCACGGAATTCCCTGAGCTGCAAGAGGATCAGAGTCCAACCCCTGGCCTTGCACAGGAGAATCCCGACAACCCTGACAATCCCGACAGTCCTGTCAATCCTAACAATCCCAACAATCCCAACAGCCCTGACAATCCCGACAGTTCCAACAATCCAAACCCAACAATCCCAACAATCCCAACAGTCCCAGCAGTCCTAACAATCCCAACAGTCCCAACAACCCCGACAATCCCAACAGTCCCGGCAATCCCGGCAGTCCCGACATTCCCAACTATCCCAACAATCCCAACAATCCCAGCAGTCCCGACATTCCCAACAATCCTGACAATCCCGACAATCCCAACACCCTTGACAATCCAAACAATCCAAACCCAACAATCTCAACAATCCTGACAATCCCAACAGTCCTGACAATCCCAACAATCCCAACAATCCCAACAATCCAAACAATCCTGACCACTCTAACAATCCCAACAATCCCGACACTCCCAACAATCCCAACAATCCTGACAATCCCGACAACCCCTACAATCCCAACAATCCAAACCCAACAATCTCAACAATCCCGACAATCCCAACAGTCCTGACAATCCCAACAATCCCGACACTCCCAACAATCCCATCCCAGCAGTCCCGACATTCCCAACAATCCTGACAATCCCGACAATCCCGACAACCCCTACAATCCCAACAGTCCTGACAATCCCAACAATCCAAACCCAACAATCTCAACAATCCCGACAATCCCAAGAGTTCTGACAATCCCAACAATCCCAACAACCCAAACAATCCTGACAACTCTAACAATCCCAACAATCCCGACACTCCCAACAATCCCAGAAATCCCAGCAGTCCCGACATTCCCAACAATCCCGACAACCCTGACAATCCTGACAATCCCAACAATCCCGACACTCCCAACAATCCCAACAATCCCGGCAATCCCAGCAGTCCCGACATTCCCAACAATCCTGACAATCCTGACAATCCCAACAGTCCTGACAATCCCAACAATCCAAACCCAACAATCTCAACAATCCCAACAATCTTGACAATCCCAAGAGTTCTGACAATCCCAACAATCCCAACAATCCCAACAATCCAAACCCAACAATCTCAACAATCCCAAATAATCCCGACAATCCCGATATCTCTAACAATCCTGACAATCCTGACAATCCCAACAGTCCTGAGTTCCAAACTGACAATCCCAAGAGTTCTGACAATCCCAACAATCCCAACAATCCCAACAATCCCAAACAATCCTGACAACTCTAACAATCCCAACAATCCCGACACTCCCAACAATCCCAACATTCCCAGCAGTCCCGACATTCCCCTGACAACCCTGACAATCCCAACAGTCCTGACAATCCCAACAATCCAAACCCAACAATCCAAACCCAAATAATCCCCTACAATCCCAAGAGTTCTGACAATCCCAACAATCCCAACAATCCAAACAATCCTGACAACTCTAACAATCCCAACAATCCCGACACTCCCAACAATCCCAACAATCCCGACAACCCTAACAATCCCAACAATCCCAGCAATCCCAGCAGTCCCGACATTCCCAACAATCCCGACAACCCTGACAATCCTGACAACCCCAACAATCCCAACAGTCTCAACAACCCAAACCCAACAATCCTGACAATCCCAACCATCCCTGGGAGCGTTGTCCCAGTGCTCCAGGAGCTCCGGAATGTTTGGAGTCGCTGTGGAGCTGCTCCACCCTCTGGAGAAGGAATGGTCAAATCCCAAATGGTTCGGCCGGTGCCCAAATGGAATTGCCCTCACCTGCAGCCAGGACTGGGAGCAGCGCCAGCCACCAGAGCCGGGGATCCATGGGGAATCCTGGCTCGCTGCTCCGGAACCACGGGATTCCCTTCCTGAGGAGAAACGACGAGAGGAGAAAGAGAGGGAAAATCAGGAAAATCTGTGAAGGATGACGGGTTTCCTGTGGGAAAACAACGAGAGGAGAAAGAGAGGAAAAGGCAGGAAAATCTGTGAAGGATGACAGGTTTTCCTGTGGGAAAACGATGAGAGGAGAAAGAGAGGGAAAATCAGGAAAATCTGTGAAGGATGACGGGTTTTCCTGTGGGAAACGGGATTCCAGGAATTTTCCTTCCTGTGGAGCTGCGTGCGGTTCAAATCCATTGGTTAAATCCTCCTGAGATTTTTAATGTTATACATTATAAAAATTATTAATATCACAATATTAATTTAATATAATTTCATTATATTTTGATATTACATCTAGATATTTTGATAGCATATTATATCATACATTATATTCAATTACTATATAAACATATTAATCTAATATAATATTATTAAATTTGGATATTATATTTAAAAGTAGTATTTTGATTTTATATTTCATGTCAGATATTTATATGTCAAATTCCAATATTAATATTATAATATTAATGATTTTATTATTAAATTTGGATGTTATAATGCTAATCTATATTAATATATTTTAATATTATTTTAATATTTGGGTATTGTATTTTCATACCATACATAATATTAAAGGCCACAATTACATTCAATTGTTACTTTATAATATTAATTTCATATTATTACATCTGGCTATTATATTCTAATGTGATATTTTGATATTACATTTTACCATTGTATTTTGATACCGTATTTTATATTTTACATAATATTTTCTTAGTGATATTATAATACTAACTTATTACTGTATTATTCTATTTGATACTATATTTGGATAATATATTTTAATACCGAATTTTATAATATCTTAACATTCCATTCAAGTATTATTATAGTATTTATTTAATTTAATATTATACTTTGGTTATTAGATTTCAATATTATTTTTTTATTTTAGATTTTAATGCAATATTTTTATATATTTTAATACTATCTTCAGTAATTCATTTTGATCATACATTTTGCTATTAGATTTTATATAAGCTTTTAATATTATTTTGGGATTTTATTCTGATACCATTTTGTTATTATACTTTAATATTATATTTCAATATAATCTTCTATATATTCTAATACTCTATTTTTAACATATTTCAGGACTATATATTTTATATTATATTTATTATTGTATTCTGATACTGTATTTTGGGATTATAATTGATATTATAACAATTTCTATCGATCTGTTGTGGCATATTTGGAGGTTATATTTTGATATTATAATTTAACATTATATTTTGTCATTGTATTTAATTATTTTAATATATTCCAAATGCAAGAGAAATTATAAATAATAAATATATTATTCATTTAATACAATTATTATATTTATTAAGAAAATAATGTATTAATTTATTATTTATTATGAGATATTTATTTATGTAATTAATAATATACACTATAATTATTATAATTTAATAATGAATAATAATTTCAGTTTATTTATAGTGCAATAATACATAATGTAATTATGATATTTATACATATTTATATATTCTATTCTATTATATTCCATTCTATATAATATATATAATATAATATATATTATATATAATACATAAATACTATATTTATTTATGAAATAGGATGGTAATAAAAATAGTTTATTGTCATTATTATAGCAACTTAAATTTATATTTTGAGATCATATTTTTATAATTATTATTTTATATTATCCCCAGCTTTCTGTAGAATCACAGACTGGCTCCACATGGAAAAAACCTTTCCAATCACCAAATCCAATAATTTTCTATGGTAAAAAATTCCAGGAAGACACAAATTCCCAAGAGCAGAGGGACCTTGATTCTGTCGTTTTAATGGGAATTCCGTGATTTTATGGCTCTGGCTCCCAGGATTTCCTGCTCTGAGCGAGGATAAATGATTGTTGAGCAGCGAGCTGGGATTTCATTGGGATTTTTCCTGGGATTTCCTGCGTTTTCCTCCACATCCCAAATCCCAGATAAATCCCGTGGGAGAGCGATTCCAATGGGAAAAGGGCGGTAATGCCCTGCGCTCCTCCCCATCCATGAAGGCAATTCATGAATTCCTGCTGAAGGGATTTATCCCAGTTCAATTAATTAATCCCAGTTAATTCAAGGGTTTTTTCCCAGTGGGGAATTCCGTACCTGAGCGGGAAGGACCCGGCGGCTCCCCCGGGATGGGGCTGGGATCAACCTTTGTCCCTGGGTTTATGGTTCCTGGAAACCCAGCCTGGTGTTTTCCGGAGGGGGTTGGAGCTCAGGAAAACGTCCGGAAAATCCCGTTCTGCTTCCCGGACATCGCCATGGATGTTCCTCCTCATCCTCCCGTGGGAAACCCTTCCCTGCTCCACCAGGGTTCAGTGGGAAAAAGAGTTTCACGGACCAAAAATTCCGGGAAAAAAGCAAAATTCGAGGTGGGATAAAGCCATGCTTGGCCTGGGATTTCTTCTTCCTTGGGAATGGTGTTGGGTGTTTTTTGGGACAGGGTTATCCTGGTTTTCTCCCTTTTTGTCATGGAAATTCCAATTAGTTTTGGAATTATTCCAATTAGTTTGGGATTATTCCTTTTGGGGAATGGAGTTTTTTGGAGAGCAGGGGGAAAGTTTTTCCTGGTGTTTTTCCTTCTTCTTTTGTAATGGAAAATTTATTGATGGAATTTATTGATTAATTAAGTCAATTTTGAAAAGTAATATAAAATACAATGCAATAAAATGCAATAAAACAAAAATAACAAATAACAATCCGAGCCCAACAAATAAAACAAAAGTAACAAATAACAAATATAATAACAATAATATCAAATAACAAAGCTAACAAATAACAAAAATAAAATAAATAAAAGTTCCTTGATTTAACTCAAAAGAAGGGGGAAAAAAGGGGAAAAAAAGGAGAAATGTTCCACACCTGCAAGAAATTCCTCCTCGTGAGGGCGGTGAGGCCAAGGCACAGTTTTCCCAGAAAAGGTTTTGAAATATGCCTGGAATATGTTTGGAATATTTTGGAGGAAAAACCCCTCAATAACCAGAAAACAGCTGGTTTCCTTCTGCCACACAGAGCCAGAACTCAGCATTCCATGAATCCCATGGATTTATAGGATGGTCCCTGGCGTGGAGAGGGAGAAAAATCTCCAGGAGAACCCAGCCCTGATTTTCCTTGGATTGGGAGAGTGTGTGGAATTCCAGGAGATCCATGCAGGAGGTGATAAATCCACAATGTTTATCCAAGGAAACCCAGACCCGGATTCCTTGGAAACCACGTTGATTTTGGGTCCTGGCTGTGTCTGATCCCACCTGGAATCACCACAAATCCCAGAATTTTGCCTTATTCATTAGTTCTGAAGGGTGGGAATCCTGTAAATCCAATTATTTTCCAGCTCTCTGCCCAACCTGACTCCCTAATCCAGAAACAGAGCTGGTGTAGGAATAACCAAACCTGGAAAATGTTGGGACTTTAAGGATGTAAATCCCACAATTTTTCAATATCCAGGGGTTCCCACCTGGTCTCTGTGCTATGCATTCCTGATTTTAACTCCGAGTTGTCCTGGTGGTGTGATCCACCCCCAGTTTGGGATTCTCCACCTCCCATTCCCGAGGTTTTCTGAGCTGTGGGAAAACCAGGCTGGGAAAGGAGCTGCCCTTTGCAGGTGCCGAGAATTTGAAATCTTTTCCTGCTGCCCTTTGGATCAAGGTGTGCCACAAACAGAACCTTTGGAATTTCCAGATCCAGGCTGTTGAGATCGGCTGGAATGCTGCAGGTGAGGGGAAAAAAAAAAGTTTTTTGTGGTCAAAGTCCCTTTTCAAAACTTTAAAAAAAAATCCCTTTAAAAAGTTTTAAAGTCTCTTTTCAAAGCTTTTTTAGGGTTTAGTGCAGGGGTTCCTGGAGTCTGTTCCCTTGCAGATGTGGCAAAGATCCGTGTCCAGGGAATACAAAAAGTCCTCAATTCCCTAATTTATGTGGAATTCGGCATGGATATTCCAGATCTGGTTTTCAGGTAAGTCTGGCTGGAGTAGAAATGTCCATGATGAGGATTTTTGGGAGAATACTGAGCTGGGGGGGGTTACTGGTATTCCCCAGGGAATTATTCCAGGTTGAAATTTTATTTTGCCTCAATGGACATTCCTGTTATTTGTGGGTGGTTTCAACTGAAGTTGTTAATTTAAAGAAATTAACATTAAATGATCTGCCTTAATTGAATGAATTAAACAATCGGCTCATGCCTAAATCTGATTTATAATTGGGATTTTGGTCCCTTATAAGGGGAATTAGTCATGGAATAGTTGGTTGTAATTTCCTTGGAATTTATTTTGTCGTTCCCTGCTTGAATCAGTTTTTAGTTTAGTTTGGAGAGATTTTGCCTTTATTTGAAGAAGCATAAACCAGAAATTAATAAAAAAATAAGATGGAAATGGCTCCGGAGCTTTTAGTCCTTCCTATTCTTCCTTTGTTCATCGAATTCTCAGAAAAGGGAATTTAGCCTCAGGTTAATCAGTGAACAGAAACATCAGTGCTCAAAAGCCAGTCTGGAATCCTGGAAATTATGATTAAATATTATAACTAATAATAATTAAATATTAATTGGAAAAAGTTTTTACAGAAAGGGGATAAAGTATTGGAATGGTTTTCCCAGGGAGGGGGAGGTGGAGGTGGACTCACCATCACTGGATGCGTTTTAAAAAACATTTGGATGTGGCTCTTGGTGCCATGGTCTAGTTGAGGTGTTAGGGTTGGAATTCCTGCTTTTCCCCATGAAATCAGAGGCATCTCTGGGGATTTCCCCAGATTTTTTTACTGATGTCTGCCACCATTTAAAAGTAAATTGGTGGAAGAAATGAATCCGACTCGATGATCTTGAAGATCTCTTCCAACCCGGTGATTCCGTGATTCTGTGATTCCGTGATTCCATCATTCTGTGATTCCCTGATTCTGTGATTCTGATTCTGTGATTCCGTGATTCTGTGATTCCGTGATTCTGTGATGATTCTGTGATTCTGTGATTCTGTGATTCCGTGATTCTGTGATTCTGCGATTCCATCATTCTGTGATTCCCTGATTCTGTGATTCTGATTCTGTGATTCTGTGATTTTGTGATTCCATGATTCTGCGATTCCATGATTCTGTGATTCTGATTCCATGATTCCATGATTTTGTGATTCCATGACTCTGTGATTCCGTGATTCAGTAATTCTGTGATTCTGTGATTCCGTGATTCCGTGATTCCATGATTCCGTGATTCCGATTCCATGATTCTGTGATTTTGTGATTCCATGACTCTGTGATTCTGTGATTCTGTGATTCTGTTATTCTGTGATTCTGTGATTCTGTGATTCTGTTTTGATTCCATCTGTGATTCTATGATTCTGTGATTTCGTGATTCCATGATTCTGCGATTCTGATTCCATGATTCTGTGATTTTGTGATTCCATGACTCTGTGATTCTGTGATTCCGTGATTCTGTTATTCTGTGATTCCGTGATTCTATGATTCTGTGATTCCGTGATTCCATTATTCTGATTCCATGATTCAGTGATTCTGTTATTCTGTGATTCCATGATTCTATAATTCTGTGATTCCGTGATTCCATTATTCTGATTCCATGATTCAGTGATTCAGTGATTCAGTGATTCCATGATTCTATGATTCTATGATTCTGTGATTCCATTATTCTGATTCCATGATTCAGTGATTCTGTTATTCTGTGATTCCATGATTCTATAATTCTGTGATTCCGTGATTCTGTGATTCTGTGATTCCATTATTCTGATTCTATGATTCTGTGATTCTGTGATCCCAATCCCAGTTTTTGTTTTCAGCTCTTTCCTGCCCTGTGCTTGGCCTTTGGAAGATTCCATGCTCTGCTTTCCTCAGGAACCCAGAGCTGGACATGGATTGGCCTCCACAGGGATGGGAGCAGGAGTGGGAAAAGCTCCTGCAGGACAACCGAGGCTCCAGGCTGAGGGAGAGGGGTGGAAAGGCTGAGAAATGTCCCTTCCAATGTGGGATATTCCATGATTTTTATCACTGGGGTCCCATTGGCCAATGCTGTGCTGGGAGAACCTCAGGGAATCAAAGCGGGATGTCCAAGGAGCTCTGTCCTTCCCAAGGAAAAGGATTTGGAGAAGAGACAGGAAGAGGGGCTGGGAAGCTGGGAAAGGCCCTGGAGAACCTTCTGGTTCCTCACAATTCCCTGGCAGGAGGGTGCAGCCAGGGGCAGGAAAGGACTGGATCAAATCCCAGGGAACAAGGCTTGGGATGAGAAGAAGAGACCTCAGGCTCCACCAGGGGGGATCAGGTTGGACATCAGGAGGAATTTCTTCCTGGAAAGGACTGGAAGGGGCTGCCCAGGGAATGGCAGAGTTGTCACCCCTGGAGGTGTACAAGTGTGGTATTTTCAGGGTCCCCCATCGTGAGGAGGAAAGATGAACCTGACTCCATGTTCTTAGAAGGGTAATTTATTATTTTATGTTACTATATTATATTAAAGAATGTCATACTAAAACTATACTAAAGAATAAGAGAAAGGATGCAGACAGAAGGCTACAAAGAATGATTATGAAAACTCGTGACTTTCTCTCCAGAGTCCGACACAGCCTGACCATGATTGGTCATTAAGTCAAAACAATTCACATGAAACCAACCAAACAACCACCTGTTGGATAAACAATCCCCAAACCACATTCCAAAGCAGCAAAATGAGATAATTATTGTTTTCCTTTTTCTCCGAGGCTTCTCAGCTTCCCAAGAGAAGAAATCCTGGCAAAGGGATTTTTCAGAAAATATGATGGTGACATCCAAGGAAGGATCAGACATGGAGCTCTGGGTTGGTGACAAGATGGGAGTTAGGCACAGGTTGGACTCAGTGGACTTGGAGGCCTTTTCCAGCCTCAGTGATCCTGACTGGATGGGCCTGGAGTGACCATTTGAAAGGCAACTCACGTTCCTTAGGAATTCTGCCTCAGTTTGCCTCTTGCTATTTGTCAATTCAATGTTTTACATATAATAATTTGTATAATGCTGTATTATTATATTAATATATATTACATGTAATTGTAATTATATATCATATACTTTATGTTATAGATAGTAATAGATTATATTTGATATAGTATTATTTCAAATATGTTATGTTATGTTATATGTTATATGTTATATTCTACATAATACTCTAATCTATATCACACAAACCTCTATAAACCAAAAACCAAAGCAGGAGTTGAGTCGACCCTGATTGTTCCGTCCAGGAGGGGGGAACTTTCTCCTTGCCAGGTTTTTATTTCCCAAGAAATTGCCTCAAGATTTACCATAAAACCTCCTGGACAATAAATATTCCTTGTTCCAGAAAGGCCTCATTTTATGTCTCTGACCTTTGGAAAAATGCCCCAGATAAAATAAAACAGTACAAAACTGGGTTTTAAATTTACACAAAATATTTTAAACATTTAAACAACCAATTCAATTTTTTTTATTGAATCCATGAGGTTTTTTTGCCTGTTTTGCCCTTAAAGTGTTTTTTCCTAATCCTTATTTCATGACAGAAAACTCCATGACTTTTCTTTCCCCCTCCTCTGCTTAACTATAGCAGAGGAAAATGAGTAAATTATTTTCATGGTTGAAATGGTATTTGGCCAATGTCAACCCACCAGAGTTTCCCACCATTTTTCCTCTAATGCTTCTCACACTTCTGTTCCCTCACATTTGCCATAATTTTTAGCCTCATGTTTCCTGCCTTTTTTCCCCTTATGTTTCATACCCATTTTTTCCTCCAGATTCCTGTCTTTTCCCCATCGTGCTTCCTATCCTTCATCCCCTCATGTTTCCTGATGTTTTTCCCCCTCACATTTCAAGACATTTGTTCCCCTCTCATTTGCCATCATTTTCCTCTCACATTTCCCATCTTTTAACCCCTTCTGTTTTGCACCCTTTCCCCCTCTCATTTTCTGTCCTTTTTGCTCAAGTTTCCTGTCCCTTTTTGCCCTCCATTTCCTGCTATTTTGTACCTTTCACGTTCCCCACCATTCTGTCCCCGTCACGTTCCCCAGCATTTTGTCCCCCTCACATTTCCCGCAATTTTCTCTCCTCACATTTCCCGCCCTTTTCTCCCCTCACGTTCCCCAACATTTTGTCCCCCTCACATTTCCCATCCTTTTGTCTCCTCACATTTCCCACCCTTTTTCTCCCCTCACATTTCCCCTTTTTTTGTTCCCCCATTTCACATTTCCCAGCATTTTGTCCCACCGACATTTCCCCCCCCTCATCCTTTTTTGTCCCTCATGTTCTCCACCATTTTGTCCCCCTCAGGTTTCCTCTCCCTCACATTTCCTGCCCTTTTTGTCCCCTCACATTCCCAGACATTTTGTCCCCCCATTTTTCTTTTCCCTTTTGTTCCCCTCCATTTTGACATTTTTCCCCTCACATTTCCTCCCCTCACGTTCCTTTTTTGTCCCCTCATATTCTCCACCATTTTGTCCCCCTCAGGTTTCCTGCCATTTTTTCAGGTTTCCTGCCTTTTTTCCCCTCACCTTCCCTTTTTTGTCCTCCTCACATTTCCCGCCCTTTTTCTCCCCTCACATTCCCCACCATTTTGTCCCTTTCACGTTCCCCACCATTTTGTCCCCCTCACGTTTCCCGCAATTTTCCTCCCCTCACGTTCCCCGCCATTTTGTCCCCCTCACACTACCCACCATTATGTCCCCCCTCATGTTCCCCACCATTTTGTTCCCCTCAGGTTTCCTGCTCTTTTTTTCCCCTCACCATTTTTTGTCCCCTCTCACCATTTCCCCGCCATTTTGTCCCCTCACACTCCCCACCATTTTGTCCCCTCGCGTTCCCCCACCATTTGTCCCCCCACCTCCCCACCATTTTCCCCTCTCCCCCACCATTTTGTCCCTCTCATTTCCCACCCTTTTTCCCCTCTTTCCCTCATTTCTCCTCCTCGTTTCCCACCCTTTTTCTCCCATTCGTTCCATTTTGTCCCCCCATGTTTCCTGCCCTTTTTCTCCCCTCCCGTTTCCTGACATTTTGTCCCCCTCACGTTTCTTGTCTTTTTTCTCCCCTCAAGTTTCCTGCCCTTTTCCCTCCTCACATTTCCTGCCCTTTTTGTCCCCTCACATTCCCCGACATTTTGTCCCCCTCACATTTCCTGCCCTTTTTGTCCCCTCATGTTCTCCACCATTTTGTCCCCCTCAGGTTTCCTGCTCTTTTTTTCCCCTCACCTTACCCACCATTTTGTCCCCCTCACATTTCCCGCCCTTTTTCTCCCCTCACATTCCCCACCATTTTGTCCCCTTCATGTTCCCCGCCATTTTGTCCCACTCACATTCCCTGCCATTTTGTCCCCTTCACGTTCCCCACCATTTTGTCCCCTCACACTCCCCACCATTTTGTCCCCTCACACTCCCCACCATTTTGTCCCCCTTGCGTTCCCCACCATTTTGTCCCTCTCACATTTCCCACCCTTTTGTCCCCTCATGTTTCCCGCCATTTTCTCTCCTCACGTTTCCCACCCTTTTTCTCCCATTAGGTTCCCTGCCATTTTGTCCCCCCATGTTTCCTGCCCTTTTTCTCCCCTCCTGTTTCCTGCCATTTTGTCCCCCTCACGTTTCTTGTCTTTTTTCTCCCCTCACATTTCCTGCCCTTTTCCCCCCTCACGTTTCCTTCCCTTTTCCCTCCTCACGTTTCCTGCCCTTTCCCCTCCTCATATTTCCTGCCCTTTTCCCCCCTCACATTTCCTGCCATTTTGTCGCCCTCACATTTCCCACCATTTTCTCTCCTCACGTTTCCTGCCCTTTTTCTCCCTTCACTTTCCCCGCCATTTTGTCCCCTCATGTTTCCTGCCCGTCAGCATTGGGCCAAGGCTGCCCAGCTGCCAACACCATGACACAGAGAGGTTCAACAGACAGAATCTGGCCTGGGTCTAAGGGTGTATTCTGCTCAAACCTTCCACTCTCCATAATGTCCCTTTTCCCACAACAGCCTCTGTTTCTTCAGTTACCAATCCTCCATGCTTCCACAAGTCTCACCAAGACACCATGATAGATACGGTGGTCATCTCTCTCTTCCTCCTGGCTGCAAGGACCTCTTTGTTGCTGAGGGAAAGGTGAGTGATTTCTGGAGATGGAGTCTGAAGCTGCACTCTGATGCAGGGCTGCTGCTGCCTGACTCCTGCTGCTTTAGGATGGCCGGGTGCTCAGCCCATTTCCCAGCAAGCTGAGTCTCTCAGGCTTTTCTTTCCTCACCTGAGGGATGCAAAGCTGAGAAGATGAGAAAAACTTGATGAAAGGGGTGAGTGCCCTTCAGTCTCGGGGGTCTCTGTGGTCAGGATTACCCTAAGATGTGTTACAGAGTCTCTTTTCCCAACCTGGGAGCCGAAGAAGGAGTCAGGATTTCTTGGCTCTCATTCTCAAGGTTGTTTATTATTTCTTATCTGTATCATTTTTTCTCCAACGCGCTGAGGTCTGTCTAGCAGGTCAGGTTGAGGCACACTGACTGCCTTCAGAGGCGGTGTTATCTTTTGATACCAAAAACCACGTGTACATTATTTACCATAACTTCCCAATACCTATCACCTGTGTTAGACAGTGAGCTTCTACTCTAAACCAATCCAAAAATGCCACCATCAGAGCAGAAGATGGAGGCCAAGAAGAAGAAGGAGAAAGACTGGACACACCCAGATTCCTCCATCTTGCCTCCTGAACCCCCATTCTAAAAACCCCAAAAATCTATTTTTCACCCCGTGATAAACTAACTATTATTCTACTTAGAATTTCGTGGCTTGCATATCCTCTTATAAGGTTGGTAATTTTTTTTCCCATGGGTCAAGATCAAAGGCACAGGTGTCTTGGGCTCTGTGCCTCTCTGAGGTCCCCAGGAAGGGGCTGGAGCCCTCCAGGGCAGCCAGAGGAATTTCTGGGTTCTGACACTTACCAGTAACTCTGCGTGGGGATTTGCATCCCTTGTCAATAACCCAAAGGAAAATAATTGAAATGATGCCTTCACTTAGGCCAGGGATCTTGCCTCGAGTCCCTGAAGGTCTAAAGCTGAGGTTCTCCCTGAAAATTCCTCAGTGTTTGCTGGAGATCTGTAGATTCATTGAAGCTCTTCTGGCTGGCTCTCCAATTTACTGCCACAAAATCTCTTTTTGTGACTTGCCCTGGGACTGACTGCAGCCATGGACCTGATGCAAGACAGAATCATGCACGGCAATGACCCCACAGGGATGGTCAGAGATGGACAGATGGACACAAAGCCCAAAACCCTTTCCCACAACTCTCTCCAGGCAGCAGCAAGTTCCCAGCCACGAGGCTGAAGTGATGACAACGAAATACAGAGTGAGTATTGTCACAGCCACATTTTCTGAAAAATCCTTTCCTTGGGATTTTTTCTCCTGAGAAGCTGAGAGGCCTCAGGAACAAAATGTAAATGGTGATTATCTGCTGCTGTGGAATGCAACAGGTGGATCTGTGATTGGTCTCATGTGATTATTTCTAATTAATGGTCAATCACAGTCAGCTGACTCAGACTCTCTTTAATATATTCTATTAAAACTATACTAAAAGAATAATATAATCAATATAAACAATAAATAATATAAATATTAAAAAATAATATAATAAATAG
>JALJVW010000214.1:248786-283462 GCA_024865655.1 Emberiza elegans | reverse complement strand
CAGCAATGTCTGTGTGCAGAGCTGGGGCAGATCAGGGCTGGCCAGCAGCTGTGCCCAGCAGCAGCAGCAGCACTTGGTGTTGCCATTGCTGCCGTGGCCCACGCTGCCCTGGTGGCCTGGTGTTTGCTGCAGGGCCTGGTGCTCTGGGGCCGGGCACAGCCCTGGGGGTAACAGTGCCAGGGCTGCAGCAGGGACAGCCCATGGGCACTGCTGGGGCAGCGCTGACGCCTCAGGCCAGGCCTGGGGGCTCCAGGCTCCCTTGCTTGGGCTCTCTCAAGGCACAGCCAGGCCAGTGCTCAGCACAAGTCCCCTGTGAGCAGCCTCCAGGCTGGCGTGGGGCGGGCTGGGGGCAAAGGCGCATGGCTGGGGCTCTGCAGGGGCCCTGGGGCAGATGGGGGGCAGCAGAGCTGGGCACCTCATCCCAGCGTGCTGCACAGCCCAGGGCAGCATCCCAGGGTCCCTCTTTCTGCCAACAACATTCCCCCTCTGCAGCCTCTGGCTACAGCCTGAGGAACCAGGAGCTCAAGGCTGCAGTGTGGACACTGATGACTGGATGGTTTCAGGAACATTAAACTGCTGGGTAATTTCTGCAAATCACTTGTAATAGAAGTCATCTTTGATACTTCTTCTTAGTTTGGTTGTGGTTTTTTTTTCTTTGTTTTAATTTTTTCATATTGCCCAAAAAGAAATGTCATTGTTTTTGCCATTTCTCATTTTGCTTTCCTTCCCCATCCCTGTGCCCACAGCCTGTGTCAATGAGGGGCTGCGCTCTCGGTGGCTTTAAAGCAACTAAAGGATCTCCCAGCAAAGTTTTCACTGAAGATCCCCCTTTTGTTGCCCTCTCTGGAGCTGCAGCAGCAATGTCTGTGTGCAGAGCTGGGGCAGATCAGGGCTGGCCCAGCAGCTGTGCCCAGCAGCAGCAGCAGCAGCACTTGGTGTTGCCAGTGCTGCTGCTGTGGCCCTGCCCCACTGCCCTGGTGGCCCTGGTGTTGCTGCAGGGCCTGAGTGCTCTCGGGGCCGGGCACAGTCCTGGGATGGCAGTGCCGGGGCTGCAGCAGGGACAGGCCATGGGCACTGCTGGGGCAGCGCTGACACCTCAGGCCAGGCCCTGGGGGCTCCAGGCTCCTTGCCCAGGCTCTCAAGAGCACGGCCAGGCCAATGCTCAGCACAGAAAACCCCCGTGAGCAGCCCCAGGCTGGCCGTGGGCAGGCTGGGGACAAACAGCAACAGCTGGGGCTCTGCAAGGGCCCTGGGGCAGACGGGAAGGAGCAGCAGAGCAGGGGCTGATCCATCCCCAGTGCGCTGCACAGCCCAGGGCAGCATCCCAGAGCGTCCTCATGGAGCTGCCAACAACATCCCCCCTCTGAAGCCCCGGCCTCTCCCCCAGCTCACACAGGTGCCCCATCCTTGCAGGCACAGACAGCACTGGCTCAGCAGCCCCTGTTTGCATTGCACAGAGCAGGGGCAGCACCCCCATGCTGTTGCTGTGGGGACATGAACCTGAGGGAGCACAAATGCCATCAGCCCCTGGGGCCAGCAAGGGCTGGGGGACACCAGGGAAACCACTCAGCTTTGTCCTGGCCTCTGCACTCAGCCAGAAAGTTTGTTCCCATCAGCTGGGACTTTCCTGTGCCACTGCAGACGCTGTTGCTCAGAGCCAGGGCTACCTGGCAGCCACCGCAAAACCGCCCTGAGCATTTCCTTGGCTTCACCTCTGCTCTCTTTACTCTTCCTGATACAAATTTCTTCCTATCACCCACCCTTGCTCCCTCCCCTGCAAACAGTCCAACCCTGTTTGCCCTTTATTCTCTGGCCCCACTCCCCATTGCAGTTCCTGACTTGGCCCCATGAGAACGTCCCTTGGGCAGCAGAATCATTCTACAAGTGCTGCAGGAATTGTCTGCAGGCTCCTGCAGTGCCTGGTGCTGCTCCCTTGCCAGAGGCACCCCAGGCCAGGGGGGCACATCTGGGCTGCTGTGTCTGCCTCTGGGGTTCCCTGCTCTGGGCAATGAGGAGGAGCTGCAGAGGCTCTGCAGGACTGACAGGATGGGCTTTGGGGCTGGCAGGAGAAGCTGAGGGACCTGGGCTGCTGGAGCTTCTCAAGAGGAGGCCCAGGGCTTCTCCTGCAACTGCTGCAAGGGTGGTTTCAGAGAATCCCACAATCAGCAAGGGTGGATGAGGCCATGGAGATCATCAAGTCCAACCTGTGCCCTGAAACCACCCTGTATCCCCTGAGCCTCCTCCAGGATGAACACCTGCAGGTCCCTCAGCCGCTCCTCACAGACTTGTGCTCCAGACCCCTCAGCAGCCTCGTTGTCTTTTTCTGGACATGGTCCAGGCCCTCCATGTCCTTCCTAAATTGGAGGCCCCAGAACTGGATACAGCACTCGAGGTGCTGCCCAAGCAGGGCTGAGCACAGGGGAAGAGTCACTGCCCTGCTCCTGCTGGCCACACCATTCCTGATCCAGGCCAGGAGCCATTGGCCTTCTTGGCCACCTGGGCACACTGCTGGCTCATGTCCAGCCTGCTGTCCGTCTGTCCCTGCAGGTCCCTTTCTGCCTGGCTGCTCTCCAGCCACTCTGTCCCCAGCCTTTAGAGCTGCAGGGCTTGTTGTGGTCAAAGTGCAGGACCCGGCGCTTGGACTTGTTAAACCTCACCTTGTTGGATTTGGCTCCTGGATCCAGCCTGTCCATGTCCCTGTGCAGAGCCCTCCTACCCTGCAGCAGATCCACACTCACACTCAGCTTGGTGTCATCTGCAAATTCGCTGATGCTGGACTCAATCCTCTCATGCAGATCATCAATGCAGTCATTGAAATCCACGCTGGCTGGCTCTGATCCCTGGGCCATCCTGTGGGTGCCCTGTGGTGGCACTCAAGGTGATCTGTTCCATAACCTTGCCGGGCACCCAGGTCAGGCTGACAGGCCTGGAGTTCCCCAGCTTCTCCTTCCAGCCCTTCTTGGGGATGGGCTCACACTGGCACCTCCAGTGCTCTGGGACCTCCCTGCTGAGCCAGGACTGATGGTAAATGATGGAGAGCAGCTTGGGGAGCTCATCCACCAGCTCCCTCATCCCCCTGGGATGGATCCCATACACCTGTGAGCATCCGAGTGGCTCAGCAGGTCACCAAGTGCTTCCTCCTGCATTACAGGGGGCTGTTCTGCTCCCTGTGCCCATCTACCAGCTCAGGAGAGCACTTGTCCTGAAGACAACCTCTCCTAATATTGAAAATTGAAACAAACTACGGGTTAAGTAGCTCAGCCTTTTCCTTATCTTTTGTTACTATATTCTCCACTGCATCCAATGAAGAGTAGAGGTTCTCCTACTCCTCCTTTTTGCTATTATTGATTTTATAAAAACATTTTTATTCTTTTTTTGTAGAACCCTCCCGGTTAAGTTCTAATTGAGTTTTCAAATCTCAACTTTTCTTTCTGTATGACCCAGCAACATCCTTAAAGACTTTCTGAGTTGCTGGTCCTTTTTCCCCTGAGTCCCCACAAAAGCTGCATGGGCAGCCAGGACAGTCATTTTCCTCACTTGCTCATCTTTTGCTACACTGGGACAGGCTGCTCCTTCCCCCTTAAGATTACTTTCCTGAAATGTGTCCATCCTTCCTGAACCCCTTTGCTTTTAAGGGCTGTTTCCCTTAAAAAAGTCAGGACGTGATTCAGTACTCCCCAAATCAGCATCCTAAATAGGCCAAAGTCTGCCCTTCCTATTTCCAGTGCAGAAGTTCTGTTGCTGCCCCTCCTTCTTTCACAGAACATTGAAAACTTGATCATTTCATGGTCACTGTGCCCCAGGCAGCCTCTGAGCCCCACATCTGCCACCAGCCCTATATTGGAAAATAATCACAATATTGCCAGGTGGAACGTGCCTGGGCTCTTCTGGCCCTCGCTGCTTGGCTAGAGGCGGCAGCTGTGGTATTTCACCACAGAGATACCTCTGGCTGGCTGGATGTTGCAGCTAGGCACTGGGAACGAGTCCAGGCTTGCAGGAACTCAGTTTACCTCTGGTGAGAGTCCATAGGCAAGGTGAAGAAAACAGGAGATGGATTCTGAGGAGGGTTGTAAATCCAGAGTTTAATTCCAAGATGACACAGAGCTCTCAATTGTAGGAACTACTCCAACAGAGTACCGGGACCTCGTGGCCTGTCTCCTTTTAAGCCCTAGGGCAGGGGGCGGGGAGAGACAGGTAAGCTGCCAACCAGGTGAAGAGGGGGCGTGGCACAGGGGACAAGACACTTGGCTAAGCCAATGACCCCAGGACTGAGGGGCATCTTTTGAATTTGTGCCAATCACACGATGGCTTTGATGGTACGTGGAATTTGATAGACAGGCCTTGGCAAGGGGACGAGGGGGTTGTGGGTAGGTGAGGCTGGAACACCTGGGTTAGTGGGCAGGAAATCACATGACACACCGCAACAACTGTGCCCCAGGCAGCCTCTGAGCCCCACATCTGCCCCCAGCCCTTCTCTGTTTGTGAACTGCAGCAGACAGAGCTTTCCTTGGCAGTGGGAGTGTTAACCAAAATTGGGTAAAACAGAAAACTCCTTAACACCAATGCAGCATTAAGGAGCAGCATTCTTTATTCAGCTGAATGCACAGGGGATAGCTCCTCCCAAAGCTGTGCATGCTGAGCACAGGAAAGTTTCTGTTGATTTTCTGCATTTTGCACACATATTCATTGATTGTTCTGGACTAAACATACATATGAAAATCATTTCCCCAAAATCATTAACATATTTCCCCTCCCCTTTACCCATGAGTTCTTCTGTCCTGTGGGTGTTTCTGGTGGTCCCTGGTGGTTGTGGACCCCAATGTTCCTGTGGGCCTGGCTGAGCTGGCAGGACACTGAGGCTGCTGAACTTCCAGTTCCCTTCTCACACAATGGGCAGTGTGTGGTTTCCATAGGCCTGGGGTTTTGGAGAACAAGCTCCATGTGTCAGCTCACCTGGTGGAGACAACTGATCATCTGCTGACATGAGGCCACAGAGTGGGCTATGACATCACAGAGTGTGTTATGTGAGGTCATCGAGCATCTATGACATCACAGACTGCATCTGTGACATCACAGAGCCAGCTATGACATAATAGGGAAGCAATCTGACATCACAGAGCTGATTATGACATCACAGAGCAGACTGACATCACCAAGTGGGTTATGTGAGGTCATCAAGCAGCTATAACATCATAGACAGCCTTTGTGACATCACAGAGCCAACTGTGACATCACAGGGCAGGAATCTGACATCACAGAGCAGACTATGATGTCACAGATTTTGCTGTGACATCACAGATTGTGCTGTGACATTACAGGAAGTCTCTGTGACATCACAGAGTGGATTGTGGTATCAGAGTCCACCTGTGTGACATTAGAGAATGGGCTGTGACCGCACAGAGCAGGCTGGGACATCAGAGGGCAGAGGTCTGACATCATAAAGCAGACTATGACATCACAGAGCAGGCTGTGACATCCTACAGGGGCTGTGTGACATCCCAGCAGGGCTGTGTCAGGTCACTGGGTTGGTCACTCTGCCCCAGCTCCCCCTCACAGTTTCTCCCAACAAGTCCAATGCTGTCCATGCCCAGCGGGGTCCCTATCCCCCGGGATCCCCCCGGCCCTCCTGGAGCCTCAGCCTCCACCAAAGGATGTTCCACAGGATCCACCCCAGAGCCTGACATGGGGACAAGGGGCCAGGGCTGTGTGACCAGGACGCCAAGCACAGGGATTATCCAGGTCACTGTGACTTGGTTTCGGTTCCCCGGGGCAGGAAAGGTGTCTGGCAGCTGGAGCAGGGTCTGGGAAGGGCCTCCAAGGTGGGGCTGGAGCCCCTGGGCTGTGAGCAGAGGCTGAGGGAGCTGGGCTTGTCCAGCCCGCAGCAGGGAAGGCTGAGGGTCTCCTCATCCCAGCCTGGCAGTGCCAGCCAGGATGGGATGGAGAACACAGAGCCAGGCTCTTCACCAGGGGCCTGGTGGGAGACTGTTGCGATCCGTTCCAAGTGAAACAATTACGTGGTGATTTTAAGGTGCAAAATAAACCACTACAGGCACAGAGGATTTTGCAGCATTCAAAATCAACCACTTTGAATTTATTGAATCACAGCAGAAAAAGGGTGTTGAAGGGGTCCAGGGAAAGAAAGGAGAAAATAAGGAAAAGGGGGAGAAAAAAGGGGATACAGGTTTGGGAAGGGTTATAGCTACTGAGACGTGGTTGTTGCGAGGGGCCCGCCGGTCGTCGATGTCCAGGTCACATCCCGGGGAGATCTCGGCATCCCCACCTAACTCAGAGGTTTTTATTACTGAAAGTTGTGAGGGGGGAGGAAATAGATACAATAGGGAATATATGTAACAGGTGATCTATGTTCTTAACAGGTAATTTATGTTCTTAGCAAGAACCATTGTTTTCACGGTTCAACGGTTGGACCTGTCACGTTGGGCAACTTCTTCCCCCTGCTTTCACTGCACCCTCCCCCAAGTTGGGAGGGGGGAGTTTTCAGTCCCAGTCTCTAGGAAAGGGGGTGCGAGGGGGGTTCCGTGCACAGCATCGTGTTGTTTCGACCCCATGGTGAGGAGGCCTGCACTTCTGTTTGTCTGTCACGTTGGTGAGAGGCAGGCGAGGGGGGGGTCTTCTTAGGAGGGACCCTCCCAAGACTCAAGCCAGCCAGGACAAGAAGCGGAGAGGAAAAGTCCAGTCCATTGTTTAGAAAAGGGTACAACGTTCTTTCCGAGTTCAGTGTGACGTCAAACAGTACCTGTGGCAAACAGTGGACTGAGAGGCACATGATTTTCCTCCCCACTGGTCCAGGGGTCGCGATGTTCTCACGGAAAGACAATTGAAAGGCAGAAAATGGAGATATTTTCGGACAGACTCTCGCACGACCCCGTGACTCACGATTGTCTTGAAGGCATCTTCGTCAGCCTGTGGTACAGTTGTTGTTGTTGTTGTTGTTGTTGTTGTTGAATCTTCAGGACTCATTGCATGTTGGTAGCATAACCCAGAAAACAGAGATGACAGGAAAGAGGGATGGAGGTTAAGAGAGGGAGAATAAAGGAAAAATGGAAAAGGGGAATAATAAGCAAACATAATTAGTGTTAATTGTTATTACAATTTTCACAAATGGTTGATTAATATTAATTTATAACAATTTCAAGAAATAGTTGTTAATTAATTAAAACAATATCATTTATATAACATTCTCAAATGATTAAAACAGATCATACATAATCAAAACAAAAATAATAATCACATTGTAAACATTAGCTTTTAAAAATTATTTTCTGAAACAATCTAATAAAAATTAAAAGATAATTCTCATGAGATTATATTCAGGAATTAAAAATTACTGTGAAGCACATATCCTTAATTCATAATCGTTTTGTATCAAATGCTTTGGGGACGTCTATAGCGTAAAAGGTTTCAGCCATGCTGTGTGCATTAATCGCAGATGTCAATTGCTTTAGTTTTTTTATCATTTTCCAATTCATAACGAATAGAACTGCTGACAAGATAAAACCAAGCGTAATTAGAATCAAAAGAACAACAACAGGATGACACACACTGTTCAGGATACCTGTAGCAGTGGGAGACCATCCAAAAAGAGTGTCCCACCACCTGTGTTTAGCATCCTTTTTTACCCTTTCCATGACCCGGTGTATTTGTCTCACGTTATGATGAACAGCTACCAGGGTCCTCTGTCCACTTTCCTTGATTTTTTTGAGGATTTCAATCAGGTCCTGATGAAGCAGCAGTTGTCTCACCAGGGTTAGGTTCATTCCAGTAGGGGTTGGCATTAGCTTGTGGATCAGTGTGTAGTTAGATTGCAGCAGATAATGAGAAGTAACTGGAGCTTCATAAGAAAAATCACATCCCGTAATCTTAGTAAAGTTGCAAGCACAGAAATTTGAGTGGTTTGTCGTGTCTACTACGACATCTTCTATAAGCACAAAATCACAATTAGTTCTAAAGCATGCACATCCATTGCCTATGTATATAAGAACTGTTTTAGAAGTCTCGTTAGGGCGAACCTCAAAATGACAGATGTTTTGCTCTGTGTCTAAACAGATATCCTGAGCTATGATTACATTGCTTTCACAGATGAACCCTTGTTGTTCTCAGACAATACAAGATTCCAGATTACAGTTTGCCATTTGTCATCAAGCTGACGGGCCCATCCTCTATATTCAGTAGGACAGAGAACAGCTCCGTCATGGTTTAATCCTAATGCAATAATAGGGAAAACCAAATGTACAGAAGCATTGCATATGGTTAAAACAAAAGCCGTTGCTGTGTTTGGAACAGGGTCATAAGTAAAATTCACCAGGTTCCACCAGGATTGGAATTCTCTTTCAAAGTCGGTTGCACTATCCCAGATTATTTTCCGAATTTCTGTGGGGAAAGTGCCTTCCTCGCCCTCTCTTATAATTGAGGCAGAGACTGATTGCATCCACAGTTGTGCTTGGATGCAGCTTAGAGCCAAAGAAACATTGTTTTGTGTAGCACCAAATGCATCAATCACCAATTTGTGATCGTTCACATTTGCCCTTTCCCAATTTGGCAGAATGTTGGATAGCAGTCACTGTTGTGTTCCCAGGGCCAACAAGGAAGACTGCAATGGTTGCTGCAACATAATTAGATCTTTAGCTGTGGTAGCCAATTTATTCATTAATACTTCAGAATCAATGCTATTCAGAATTCCAAGTCCTGTTCCCATGACACCGGTTATATCTCTTGACATTCGTTTCTTGAAGGAGTTTCGTTTTTGCAGCCAAGTGGTCCAGCCCTCAAAAGAGGTCTGTAAGAAAACCGAACAGGCTGGCTGAATTTCTGAGATATTGTTTTGCATCACCAATTTGACTTGTTTAAGAGACCAGGCCGGATTAAATAATATTTGCTGTTGACCAGTTTTTCTGATTATAAAGGGTCCAATTTCATAAATTTGTGGGATGAGTATGACCGGTGGCTGGGTTGGAGTGGTAGTAGTAGAAAACAGGGATGTTGTTACAGTGTTTTGTGTGGGTTTTGTTATCATTTCTATCTTAAATTTATAAACCAAACCTCCTCGCCAATGACATGTCACATATGTCGGTTTAATTAGGGTAAAATTATGCTGGCATTCAACCGATTCATTACTACAGTCCTTTGTGATTGCAAAATTGTTAGTTTCGGGACTTAGGGTATAGTTACCAATGAACGCTTGGCGACAACACAGGGTGAACAGACCTTGTTTAACACACTCCCATTTCTTTGTGGGACACAGTCTTACTGGAGGGATGCCCAGATAACTTTCCCCACTTGTTCCCATAAAATTCCCGGCAATTGTGATAGCAGTGGCTTTCTCGTGGGGAGGTCCCTCTGCTTTTCTGCATGTTACTACAGCTGGCTCACCAGTGGTTCCAGTTAGGGTCCACATCCCGTCGTTTGGGTCCCACCCCCAGTCATTTTGGCGGTATGTCTCAGAGCCATGCAGCACTTTAGCGGGCTCGTTCGGGTGGCGACCCCTGGGATGCGATCCAAGGGTGCTGGTATGATGGATGGTAGCTTTGGACCATGATCCCTCAGCGGGATCTTGCCCATAAGTCAGTGGTAGGATGCAGAAAAGTATTATCAACTGTATCATGGTTCAGGTTGTTCTCATGTCCCTCGGGGTTCCTCTGTAAAAGCAAAAACAACACAAATCCTGCCGCTGGGGGCAGAAACAAGTTTAAATGAAGGGATTATGCAGCGGGTATGTATGCGGTGCTCTTTTCCAAGGGCATCGGAGGCTACCCATGCATATTTGTTCAGAGGGGTTTTCAGCACGAGTGGTACCTCAACCCCTGTGGGGAGGTCCACCAGGACAGGTTGTCTAGGATAGTGTGAGGGTTTATTTGGATCATCAGGACCCTGCAACGAGGGGATGATGCTGGGAGGTGCAGGGTAAAAAGCAGTGACTTTGGGGCATCCGTTTACCCCCCATCTGCTGTTCACTCCCTTAACAGCTTCCCAGAGATGACAGTCCCAGTTTGCTTTATGTGGCTTAAGGAACCGCTTCAAAAGGCCATTTGTCCTTTCCACGATCCTGTTAGCCTGTGGGTAGTAAGGAGTGTGAAAAGTCCACTTTATGCCCTCGGACTTGGCCCAGTCCTGTACCACTTTGGCAGTAAAGTGAGACCCATTGTCAGACTGAATTTCCTGAGGCTTTGGAAAAGTTCCAAACCAATCTTGCAAAGCTTTAACTGTATTGTCACCTGTGGCCCTTTTAAAAGCATCAGCTTGAACCAATCCAGAAAAAATTTCTACACCTACTAGCACAAAATTTTTTCCTCCTGATCTTTTAAAGGGACCGATATCATCTACCTGCCATGCTTCCCACAAACCTTTACCTTTTCTCAGATGCAGGGGGTCATCCTCTAAAGGGTGCCTTTCCAGCTGCTTATGACACTGCTCGCAGGCTGATATGCATGTTTTGCACATCTCATGAGTAACTGGCCAGCCGTGGGCATGTGCCTCCTGATACAGATCTTTTGCACCTGTTTGCTGCCTTTTCACATGCAACCATTCTAATAGCTGGTTCCAATCCTCTGAAATTGTTTCCTTTTTCAAGGGGCTAAGCCTTGCTAGTTCATCAGTTCTGTTGTTCCACTCCCCTGCTTGGTTTCCATCTCTTTGGTGAGAAGCCACCCAGCTGACTGAAAAGTCCCCTTTACTAGCAATTTCTAGGATTTCTTGCCACTTATCTTTTTGCCACACTGGGATTCTATTAACTTCCCAGCCATTCTGTTGCCAGAAAGGGAGCCACTCAGTACAGCCTTTGTATACTGCATAAGAGTCAGTGTAAATGTAAACAGGAGAAGTGTTCTGTGCCTCACGTTGGAAAACACTCCAAACAGCAATGAGTTCCCCAACCTGAGCGCTGCCTTCCCCTTCTGTAATAATTTTTTCGCCAGATGAAATATGCAAGGCAGCCGCCTTATATTTCCAAATCTTTCCCTCTCGTTTCAAAGAGGCATCTGTGAACCAACATTTTGCTGCTAATTCAGACGAAAAGGGTGGTGCCACTTTTATTACTGAGGCAGGTTTGTCCTGGCTGCTGTCCAGGCTTTCAGTGTCTTGTATTGCCAGGAATTTTGCAGCTCCTTCTGTGACAGGATAAGTATTGCAGTAATACTCTATTTGAGCGTACCATTTCCTGACTGATGACTTTTGGGCTATTCCATCGGGTGGAGGAGTCCCATTTGTGACAGCTTTAATTACTTTGAAGGGACCTCTCAATATGATGCCTTGCTGCCGTGTGATTTTTTCTGCTTCTATGAGAGCTAGGCTAACAACAAACAAGCCCTTTTCCCAGACAGTGTATCTTTTCTCAGCATCTTTAAAACCATGGGAAAAGAAGCTAACAGGTCTAGTTGGACCCTCAGGACCTCGCTGCCAGATGTGTATTGACAGCCCTGAGGTGGCAAACCCCCATTCTACTTGAAAAGGGTCTGTAGGATGGATTGGCCCCAGTGCCTGATGTGCAGTGGCTTCAAAAATCAGTAGTTGTAATGCTTCTTCCTGAGATGGAGTCCAATCCCATTTGACTCCTTTCCTTAGTAAATTGTAAAGTGGCCTAGCAATAATTGAGAAGTCAGGGATATGTTTCCTCCAGAATACCAGCAATCCTAGGGCTTGCTGGAGGTCTTTTCTGTTTTCAGGCATTTTCATTTGTTCTAAAGAGGTTAAAGTGTCTGGTGGGATACATGTACTTCCCGATTGCCACCAAATTCCCAGAAACTTTACTTCCTGAGAAGGCTTTTGGATTTTCCCCAGGAGAATTTTTAAGTCTAGGCTTTCCAGATGTGAGATTATATTCTGCTGGTGTTCCCCCACCTCCTCAATTTCTTCTCCTCCTACTAGGATGTCATCAATGTATTGATAAACATCTACAGTGTCAGGTTTGGGTATTTTTTCTAGTTCCTTAGCTAGTGCATGATAAGCTAAGGTTGGGGAGTGTTTGTAACCCTGTGGGAGTCTAGTGAATGTGTACTGTTGTCCTTCCCACATGAATGCAAAGCGATCCATGTCTTCTGGCTGTATTGGTATCATGAAGAACATGTCTTTGATGTCTGTTGTTGCCATGACTGGGTGAGCTTTTTCCTGTATGGATGTTATTAGTTCAGCTAAATTTGGCACTGCTGCTGTCAAAGGGTCAGTGTTGGCATTGAGCCTGAGATAATCAATCGTAAGTCTCCACCCCCCGCTGGGTTTTCGGACTGGCCACACGGGTGAGTTATATGGGGAATGTGTGTTAATTATCATTCCTTGGTCACGCAAATTCTGAATAACCAGTTTTATTCCTTCCTTAGCTCCAGAAGGCAAGGGATATTGTTTCACATTGATTTGTTTGCTATGAGGCAGTGCTGGTGCAATTTCAAGTAGCCTGATGTTAAGTGGTGGAATGCCAAAAGACCACACAAAACCATCAGTGTCATGCCACTATCTTCCTGCGAGGACATCCATTCCTAGTAAATTATTCGGAATGTCCCCGATTACCATTTTGACAAGCAATTGATTTTCATCTCCAGGGAGTGTTACTTTGACCAAAGCATCATTCATAGGTTCTATGGTTCCTAATGCATTAAGGACGCAGCATTGCCTTTTTGTTGGAACAACTGCACACTTTTGGGCATCTCTATGTGTCAGCGTGGAGATTTGGGCTCCAGTATCAACTATGTAAATTATCAAAACTTTTTTGGGGCCCATTATAGCTGTGATTAATATGTCTCCTGTTTTATTTTTAGTGAGCATTCATAGGTAAACCCAACCTCCGCCCCTTTGCTCACTTATAAGTGACGGAGTTAGTGGTTTCCCGAAATCTGTGTTGGTGTAGTTTCACTGTTTGTGTCTTGGGATACGGGTGGGTGGGAAGTTACGTTGCTGAGGCTCTGTGACAAAAGCTGTGAGAGAATGGCTTCTGGCTTGCTGTCAGCGCTTTGTGAGACAGACGCAGCCAGGGTTCCACTGCCCAAATTCTGTGAAAGAAGTTGGGAGAGGGCTAATTTTGGTTCATTGCATGTGTTCTGCGGAATAGACTGAGATGCAGTTTCACCACCTAGATTTCGTGAAAGAAGCTGTGAAATGGTTAACTTTGGCTCATTGCCTGTGTTCTGTGAAAGGGATTGTGAAATGTTGTGTGCATTGGAAGGAGTGTAACCGGTTTTCTGGGGAGGTGGGGGAAGAGCTATGGGTGCACTGGGCTCTGCAGGGGGGGTTGGTTTTCTAAAATGCCAGTTGCTTACAACTTTCTGCAATTTTTCAAATGGTAAGCCATCCATGATATCTCGGGGTATGCCCTTTTTGATCCCCAGCAGCTACCAGCGTTGTCTATTAGTAACTGGTTTCCCTGATTCTAGATTTTCAGGGTTGGTAGTTCCCATAAGCCGGACACCTTTTGTTTTTTCTGTTTTTTCCTCCAGGCTTTTTACAGGCCCATATTGTCTACAGTAATTAATTAGATCTACTGCAACTTCGCTCCAGGTCCAGACTTTGCGATTATTGGCAGGTGAATCAGAATGTGATGGTGAAACAGGTGTTGAGACAGAGTCAGTAGACCCTGAGGGATCAGCGGTATTATTATTATTATTAAGAAATCTATCTAGCCTCTCCACAGGGCTTAAAGCCATTATGGTTTTTTGTATAGTGATGGCTGTCGATTTCAATGTTTCTGGGAGTCCACGAATTAAAGGAGTCATTATTTTGGGCTTCACAGGCAATTGCATGGGAGATTCAAAACCAGGAATTAATTTTTTCTCATGTATCATTTGCAGGCATGCAGCTTTGTGTACACTTTCTAGGATCTGGTCAGGGGTTGTGGGAATTGCCAGAGGGTCACCTCTTTCTAAGAGATTTATTCCCCCAGCCCAAAAGGCTGCATGCTGTGTTAGAGACCAAGAGTCTCGCTTATCTCCTGTTGTTAGAAAAACACCATGTCCCCAGTATCCACTGGCTTCTTGTTCAGTTAATTTAATTTGGTCTCTGCCAGTGAGAGATACTCTAAACACATATTCTGTTTCTGATTCATGAGGAAGGCGCCCAAATTCTTTTTTCAATTTGGCCAATTCGGTGGCGCTGAATGGCGTTTGTTATGTTGTGATGCTTGGATCTACATCTTCATCATGAATATAGTTATACTCAGTTTTAATAAAAGGTCTCAAACAGGGACAACAATTTTCTCCACAGTTTTTAACTGTTTCACATTCTTTGTGAGGATAGATTTGTTTTACTGCTTCAAGTTCTTTGTGTGGATATATCTGTTTAATGTGGGGTGTTTCTTCCTCATCTGTAGAGGGGTTGTGTTTGGGTGTATTTTTGGTGTGTTTGTCTCTGAGGGCAGCTCGCAGTGTGTGTATTTCATTTCTATCCTCATTTAACTGTTTTTGCAAGATGTCAACTAAATTTTGCAAGGATTCTATTATTATCATTTCCTCACTTCTCCGCTTAAAGCGGTTTTCTATGGCTGCTGTGAGGCATGCTCCCAGAACTGAGCAAAGAATGTTCTTTTTTCTGCCCACTTTGAATTTTGATTCATGTTGCAGAGAACATATTCTGTCTACGATATTTTCCAAGTTAAACCAATTGTTCTCTGCCCAAGTTTCTCCACCAGGTGATGGTTTTGCATTATATTTAGCAAGCAGTGTGTAAAAATCAGCCTTTGCTTTAGAGTTGAGTGGTTCACTCATGTTTGTGTGAAGGGACTCAAAACTATACCAGGGAGTGGTTTGTAAACTCAAGCAATGCAATCACACACTCTCAGTGTCCCTGTTCGTTCCCTGGATAGCTGAAGAGATGGGTTTCATCTGGGAGGCACTACTTAGTTGCTAATCAAGGCCGTCTCCCCCTTCCCAGACATGCACACACACACGCACACACGCAAGTGTTTTCTTTGTGAGGGGACCAGAACCTAGAACAGGAGAAAAACCACTCAGCCCTTGCTGAGCTGCCCCTCACTCCCCTGTGTAGGTGAAGGGACAAGGTCAGTCTAGGAGGCCCTGCGTAATTGCAATCAAGATTGTCCCTTCCGTCCTAGACAGTTCAAAAACACACAAATACAACAACACAACAAACAACAATTCTTTTGTGAGGGGATCAAAAACTGCGACAGGGAAACCAAAATTACATGACCTCTTGTCATGCTTCCCCTATTTCCCTGAGCAGTCGAAGGGGCTGTTTTGTTTGGGATGCCCTGCTTAGTTTCTTCAAGAAGCCCCTTCTCTCCCAAACAGTCCTAGAGACACACAAAATATATAACAGTAACAGTTACCTCTGCTTTGCACCAAAAAACCTTTTGTGTCGATTCCGGAGCCAAAGTGCTCAATTGAGCGTGAGACTTGCTCGTTAGGTGGGTGTAGTTTGCAAGAGATTCGAATGACACCCTTCGGGCAGACTCTTTCTCCCCTAATACAGACTACACAGACCTTGCAAAAAATCTCACTGGCTACCAGATCCTGCCGACTATAACAATCAATATCGTGATCCGTTCCAAGTGAACGAATTACGTGGTGATTTTAAGGTGCAAAATAAACTACTACAAGCACAGAGGATTTTGCAGCATTCAAAATCAACCACTTTGAATTTATTGAATCACAGCAGAAAAAGGGTGTTGAAGGGGTCCAGGGAAAGAAAGGAGAAAATAAGGAAAAGGGGGAGAAAAAAGGGGATACAGGTTTGGGAAGGGTTATCGCTACCGAGACGTGGTTGTTGCGAGGGGCCCGCCGCTCGTCGATGTCCAGGTCACGTCCCGGGGAGATCTCGGCATCCCCACCTAACTCAGAGGTTTTTATTACTGAAAGTTGTGAGGGGGGAGGAAATAGATACAATAGGGAATAGATGTAACAGGTGATCTATGTTCTTAACAGGTAATTTATGTTCTTAGCAAGAACCATTGTTTTCGTGGTTCAACGGTTGCACCTGTCACGTTGGGCAACTTCTACCCCCCGCTCTCACTGCACACTCCCCCGAGTTGGGAGGGGGGGAGTTTTCAGTCCCAGTCTCTAGGAAAGGGGGTGCGAGGGGGGTTCCGTGCACAGCATCGTGTTGTTTCGACCCCATGGTGAGGAGGCCTGCACTTCTGTTTGTCTGTCACATTGGTGAGAGGCAGGCGAGGGGGGGGTCTTCTTAGGAGGGACCCTCCCAAGACTCAAGCCAGCCAGGACAAGAAGCAGAGAGGAAAATTCCAGTCCATTGTTTAGAAAAGGGTACAACGTTCTTTCCGAGTTCAGTGTGACGTCAAACAGTACCTGTGGCAAACAGTGGACTGAGAGGCACATGATTTTCCTCCCCACTGGTCCAGGGGTCGCGATGTTCTCACGGAGAGACAATTGAGAGGCAGAAAAATGGAGATATTTTCGGACAGACTCTCACACTGGGGCACTGGGATGTGGGGATGTGCAATGCCAAGGGCAGGAGCATGGGGTGGCCCCTGCCAGGCTGCTGAGCAGGGACAAGGAGGCAATCAGGCCCCAGCCCTGCAAGGGTCACTTGGCCCCTGCTGTCCTCAGGCCCAGGCCCAGCAGCCATGGCCAAAGTGCTGCAGGAGTTGGCTCTGGCAGGGCTGTCTTGCAGCTGCTGCCCATCCCTGTGCCCTGTGCAGCCCAGGCTGTCCCGCGGTGTCCCTGCCCTGGCCTCTGTCCCTGCAGGCTGTCGGCATCCCCCGGCTGCCCCACCTGGCTGGGCCCTTCCTTTGCTGGCAGCTCTGCCTCCTGCCTGCCTCTGCCTGCCCACACAGAGCCTTGGGCTGCTCCAGGCTCCTGCTGGGGGACGTGTTGCACCACAGCCCTGCCCTGGCAGGGAAATTTTTCTGCTGCTGCCCACTCTGGGCCTGCCCAGCTGCTCTTGCTGCCATTATTTCCTTCTCAGGCTTATTTCCTCTAGGAAGAAAAGCTTCAGCCTCTCTGAAACCACCCTTCAGCCCCTGCCAGGCTACTCCTGTTCTGTCCTCAGTCTCCACCCCACTGAGCCCAGAGCCTGCAGCCTCTACCTGCTGGTTCTGTGATGAGGCCTCCAAATCCCTTCTTGGGAGATGTTTGGGTCCTCTCCAAGGTCTGTGAAAATGGAAAAATAGTGGTCAAAAGTATTTTCTCCCAAAATTTGCAGTGGCAGAACAAGGGTCCATATGTCAAAAGTGAATGAGGCTGGATTTACATTTGTTAGAAGGAGGAAATATTTTACAAAGATGAGGGTAGAACTAAACTGCAACTGTTTTTGCAGATAAGGGGATGTGCCATCCCAGGAATTGTCCAGGAGCTGGAGCTTTGTGCAACCTGACATAGGGAAACCCCATCCCCTCCCCAAGGATGGAATTCCTGTTGTGTGGGTTCTCTGCTGTGCTGGGTGCCCTCAGAAGGCTTCTGACCAGAATGTCTGCTGAGGGCAGCCAGGCTGCTGCAGCAATTCAGAGGCATCTCCCTAAGAATTTTAATAACCAGATGATAACAACCCTCTGAAACTTGAACAGAACTTGTTCACATTGAAGTAGTTTAAGCAATCACTGTAGGAAAAAAAATTGTGCAGATCAGTACATTTTGAAAATGTTGCATTTCCTCAGTGCAAAAAAACCCAGAATCAATAGAGCATATATTGTTAATCCACTCAGCTGTGCATACCACTGAACTGCTGCACCAGAAGATGGGCACTATCCCATCCTGTATTTCCCTTTGGCATTCTCTACCAGAGTGCAGATGAGACAAAACCAAAAAGTTAAACTTGAGTCAATCATTATCTTCAAAGGAAATTCAGGAACCTTTTGCAGAGGCCAATGCTCTGCAAGTTGATGAACTCTTTGCAGAGGCCAATGCTCTGCAGGTGCAGGAATTCTCTGCACAGACCAATGCCCCGCGAACAATTCCCTTGGCGAATCGCCCAGTGCAGCTGCCTGCACGAGCCCAGGCTGCGCACACCCAGCCAGGGCCGCGTTCTCAGGCACTGAGGCCGCGCCGCCGTCACAGACGCCGCCGCGTTCGCGGTTCCCAGGCACCCGCGGCCCCTGGCAGCCGCCGCCGTTTCCCGGATCCTGCCCCTCCCGGCCCCAGACGCCCCCCCAAGATGCTGCCGGGGCTCGGGGGCTTCGTCTGCCCGGGCTGGGGCTCGGCCTCCCCTGCGGGACAAGGTGAGGGGGGGTCCCCGGGGGTCGTGTCCCCCCCGGGAGCGTGTGTGAGTCCCCCGTGTGCTGCCCAGGCCAGGGTCACCCCCTTTTCTCTGCCCAGAGCTCCTGAGCCAGCTCCTGCTGCCCCCCGGGAGGGGCTTTGGGGAGCCCCCCAGGGACCCCCTTGAATGCCCATTCCTGGGCACTGGGACCCCCCGCATGTCCTTCCCCGGCTGCAGGACCCCCTGTGCCCCCTTATCCTGCCCCGACACCCCCTGCACCCCCTTTCCCGGGTATCCTCCTCTCCCAGCCCCTGCATCCCCCGTTTCCATGAGCCCGGGGACCACCGGACCCCATTCCCAGCCAGCCTGGGGCACCCCAGCCCCAGGCCTCCCTTTGGCCAGCAACCGGTGACGTCACTGGATACTCAGGCTGCCATTGGCGGCAGCAAAGAGCGGCGCCAATGGCAGGGCCGGTGGCGGCTGAGGGGGCCCCGCGCCTGGGGCCGTGAAGGGCCTTGAGCTGTGAGGGGCCATGAGGGGGTGTAAGGTGTCACTCTTGTGCTGAGAATGACACAGGAGCAGGCGGGAGGCAGTATTGCAGAAAGAGTAAAAGAAGGTTTTATTCAAGAGAACCGTGCAGTTTTTATAGAGTGATACAATATATTCTATTTGATTGGCTAGTTAACAAAAACACTTTCTTTATACACCGTCCTTGGGAAGAAGTGAAAGACGATGTAGAAGAACACCACCTGCAGATTGTTTGTACTTAACAAGTTCTCTCATCCTTACAACTCCCTAAAAATTCTCACAAGCTGCTGTGAGAAACGCTTGCTCTTTCTCTCTCTTTTTCCCATGGCATCCACAGTGATGGGCTGTGAGGGGCCATGGGGAACTGTGAGGGCCCATGAGGGCTGTGAGGGCCCATAAGGGTCTGTGAGGGGCTGTGGGAGGCCAGGCACCCCATGGAACCAAGGGTCCATTGTGACACTGCGGAACCAAGGAGATCATTGTTGACAGTACGGAACCTCATGGAACCAAGGGGCCATTGTGGCGCAGCAAGGCCCTGTGGAACCACAGGGAACATGGTGACACTGTGGAACCTCATGATACCACAGGTCCATTGTTACACAGCAGCCACAGCAGGGCCCCAGAACCAGGGAGATCATTGTGACACTACACAACCTCATGGAATCAAGGCATCCATGTTACACTAGTGAACGCCATGGAGCAAAGGGTCCATTGTGACACTGTGGAATCAAGGAGACTGTTGTTGGCAGCCTTACAAATTTATTTGTATTAGTTAGAGTGAGTTTAGGGTTATCTTTTATAGTGCAAATTTGGAATTGGAGAATACTACAGCAAATAGCAGTGTTTACCTCATTATCAAATGTACATGGCAAAGCATTAAGGGACACCTATTATCGTAGAAATTTGTACTAAGTAAAATAGTTTCCTTGTTTCTAGAAAAGGGGGGAGTGAAACAGGGGATTGGAAATTTAACTCAGGGTAGAAAGCAATTTTGCATTTTCTTGTTTAGTCTTTTAACTTCTCTGCTCACCAAAAGGCTTGCAGAGAGAGAACAAAGGAGACTCAAGTCTACTCAGAAAATATTGTATTTGCAGGGCAGGAATGATGAATCTGCCTCCATGTTCTCAGAAGGCTAATTTATTATTTTATAATACTATATTATATTAAAGAATATCATACTAAACTATACTAAAGCATACAGAAAGGACACTTACAGAAGGCTAAAAAGATAATAATGAAAACTCGTGACTCTTTCCAGAGCCCTGACACAGCCTGACCTTGATTGGCCAATAAGTCAAAACAATTCACATTAAAACAATCAAACAATCACCTGTTGGATAAACAATCTCCAAACACATTCCAAAGCAGCAAAACACAGGAGAAGCAAATCAGATAATTATTGTTTTCCTTTTTCTCTGAGGTTTCTCAGCTTCCCAGGAGAAAAATCCTGGGCGAAGGGATTTTTCAGAAAATAGGAATGTGACAAGAAAGTAATGCTGAAGAGAGATCAGAAGAGGCTCCCTGCTGACCTTGAGACTGAAGCAAACAGAAAAATTGAATCTGGGTTATAAACACCACATTACAACTACGTGACTGGAAAACTGCACAGGCTCGTAAAATTGAAAAGTTTAATATATATGCATTTTTTAATGCAAATGCAACAGATTAGGGGATAAAGTAGACTCAGGAATTTTCAGGGGTGCCCATGTCCTTGGGGAGCATGTCCAGCACTGAAATAAATCATACCAGCTTTACAACTTTTACAAGTTGAGGAGTTTTTTTTCCTACAAATCACCCCCACTCTGGTCTGCTACACCACTTAGGCCAATTAAAGCAGTGAGACAATTAAGCCAGTTTAATTAGATAAACCAATCAAACTCATTCAATTAGATGAACCAATTAAACCAGTTGGACCAGTTATAAACTTATTGTGGAACCATTTAAATTATTTAAAACATTTAAACCAGCTGAGTTAGATCTGATTAGATAGATTAGATTAAATCACTTAAATTACATAAATTAGAGAAATCAATTAAACAAGTTACATTAGACAATTCAGCCAGTTAAACCATTTACAGCAGCTAAAGCTGCCAGGCCCTAGGGGACTTTGCCCCAGATTCACCACCAGGAAGTTTGTCCCACTTTATCACCAGGAAGTTGTACTTTAGGATTTTTCCAGCCAGGGAAGGGATTTCCCTGCCCCAGGACATTCCCAACTCCAGTGGAGACCCAGAAGGTGCTCAGAGAGGGAGACCACAGGGAAGTTTGGGGGCTGGGGTGGAGATTCCGGATCCAGGGTCTACCTGGATCCAAGGAGACCAAGGTGGAGATTCTGGGTCCAAGGAGTTCTGAGGAGAGCCGGGACTGAGGAAATCCCAGAACTGAGGAGAAGATTTCAGTGCTGAGGAGACCCTGTGTCCAAAGAGACACCGAATCTGAGGAGATTCCAGATCCAAAAAGATTTTGGATCCAAGAAATTTCCAGAGACAGGAACGAGATTCCAGAGCTGAGAAGATTCAGAATCTAAGAAGACCCCAGGGCTGAGGAGAGCCCAGGACTGAGGAAATCCCAGAGCTGAGGAGAAGATTTCAGCGCTGAGGAGAAAGAGACACCAAATCTGAGAAGATTCCAGATCCAAAGAGATTCCAGATCCAAGAAATTTCCAGAGACAGGAAAAAGATTCCAGAGCTGAGAAGATTCTGAATCCAAGGAGACCCCAGAGCTGAGAAAATTCTGTCTCCAAGGTCAAGATCCCAGAGCTGAGGAAACCCCAGACTGGAGGAGTAGATTCTGTCCCCCTGGAGCAGCCAATCACGTGCCAAGATGTGGAATTTCCTGGAGAGGACCGTGGAGATCCAGATATCCAACAGCACCCGGAACGTCACCCTGGAGAACCCCAGGTGAGGGGAAGGCGCAGGAGAACCCCTGGGTGCAGGTGTGTGGTGGTTTTGGTTTGAAATTGGGTGGAAACCCAAATTTTTTGTTGTGGTTTAGGTTTGCTAATTTAAGATTTTTTCAATTAAAATTTTTTTGGCTGATGTACTAAAGAATGTGGTAGGTTTGGTGTTGGCTGATTACTGATACACTTAGTTTTTGTTGTGAGATAGGATTAGAAGAAAGGTAAAGCAGGTTTAAAACTTTAAAAGGATATAAAGAAAATTATTTTTATAGCAATTAGAAGGCAAAAATAGTAAGAATTAGAACAAACCTTTTAGAACACTTTGCTTCTCACAACATTTCTTTCTCACTGATAATGTAAAGAAAATACATTTAAGATTTTTAGTCAGTTTACGACTTTTAAAATAGTTTTTCTTTAGTTTATTGAGGGAGAGAAGTCTTTTTTGTTAAGGTTATGGAGACTTTTTTATAAGAGGAAAGGAAACTGGGTTTTTGTGTTCTTAATTTGTTACAAACAGCAGTTGTTTGGGGAATTTTGCTATTATGAAGTTTTTCTTATTGTTACAAGCATTTTTTAATAGCGTGTGGATGAGTTATGTTGATTTATGGGGTATTGTTTTAAAGATGAGTTGTTTAAAGCTGAAAATTCTCTTTATTGTCTATTTTAAAAATTACTTTTATTTTTGGGAATAGAGATTTTCTTCCTTTTTTTGGAAGCATAGGACTATTTTTTTTTCTGTTAAATCTTTTTATGGGATTACAGGGTGAGTGGGTTTTACTGACCACCCCTTGGCTCTCCAGCTCTCGGATCATCTTGTGGATGGGGATCACGGCATCTCGATTCGTCCAGTACTGCCTGCGGTGCACTGTTGAGGTGGCAATTGGCACTCGTTGCTCCTCTACCTTCAAGAGTCCTACTGCAGATGGATTCTCTGATAGTCCAGACAAGGTATTCAATTGTTTAATACCCTCTATCTCCACTGCAGCTATTCCAAAAGCCCACCTGAGTCCCTTAGGATCTTTGTAATAGCCATTTCGGAGGAAGTCTATGCCCAAAATACACGGAGCCTCTGGACCAGTCACAATCAGATGTTCCTGCCACTCCTTCCCAGTCAAGCTCACCTCAGCTTCCAACAAAGTCAACTGTTGTGATCCCCCCGTCACTCCAGCAATGGAGACAGGTTCTGTCCCCACGTGTTCCGATGGCATTAACGTACACTGTGATCCAGTGTCAACCAATGCTTCATAGTCTTGTGGCTCTGATGTGCCAGGCCATCTGATCCACACCTTCCAAAAGACGGTTTTTCCCGTGCCTCTCCCTGGCTAGAGGCAGGGCCCCTCTAAGCCAGATTGTCCTTCTTTCCTTGGGGTATGCCTTAGAAGTTCCTTCAAGGGGACGGAAATGTCATCGTCCTTGAGGTTTAACATCTAATACGAGCAAGAGAGAACCCTCTTTTGGTGATACTTTTTTGGTTTGAAACGGGTTGAAAACAAAGTTGTGGTGGGTTTTCTATCCCATTTTAATTTCATGTTTTTCCAGACTCACAAAGAAAGTCCCATAACTCAGAGGTAGGACCTAGGATCCGGATCAAAGGTAAAGCAGGTTTAAAACTTTAAGAGGGATAAAGAAAATTATTTTTTAGTAATTAGAAGGAAAAAATTTGAATTAGAACCTCTTTTTAGAACTCTTTGCTTTTCACAACTTTTCTTTCTCACTGATAATTTTGAAAATCATTTAAGATTTTTAGTTGGTTTTCGACTTTAAAAAATAGTTTTTCTTTAGTTTATTGACCATGAAGTCTTTTTTTTGAGTTATGGAGACTTTTTGCACAGCATCTGCATAAACAGGGTTTTCTTCTTTAATTTGTTACAAACAGCAGTTGTTATGGATCATTTTGCTATGATTATTTTTCTTAGAAGTTATTCATTTTAATAGCTTGGATGGCCCAAGTTGGCATGGGGTATTGTTTGGAAGACAGGTTTAAATGGTACCAGGTCCAGATTCCTAGTTTTTAAATCTGAGAATTTTTTGACTAGAGCTCTGCCACCGCCTTCTTTCTTTCAGACGTTGGATCCCCTTTTTTCTGTTTGGTCTTCCACCATGATTGCTGTATTTAGAGATCATTTGCACATAATATTTTTTTGTGCTACACCATCCATTTTTTTTATCCCAGAGACTGTGAGGTCTAAGGCCCTGCCCTTTCATCATACCTTGAAGATGACAGGATCATGTAAAAAACAGGGATCCCAAATTTCCTCGCTTCAGTACCATCCAAAATTATATTATACCTGTTATATTTAGCATCCCAAAGGCGGACTATTTTTTTATAGATTCATCATTATATTGTCGTCTGTAATATTCTTAGGCCTCTGAGGTCCTTCATGTCAATATTATATTATATTATATTTATTATTTTATTATATTATATTATATTATCTCAGAATCTTTACTGGTCAGGATGTGACCCTGAGATTTTGGTGAGGGTCCTTTTCCCCCAGCAGTTGAATCATCCTCAGAATCTTCTATTCTGGGTTCTTGTTGTTTATTGGTTTTTTATCTATAAAATTTTTTTTTGACTAGCTGAGGTCTGTCTGGCAGGTGGGTTGAGGCCTATTGTCTGATCCAGCGGTGCTTTTAGCCTGGGATGTTACACTATTTACCATAATTTCTCAATACCTATCACTTATGTTAGACAGTGAGTTTTACTCTAAACCAATCTAAAATGCCAGCATCACTTAAAAGATGGAGGTTAGGAAGAAGAAGGAAAAAAGGACAAGGCACTGCAAATTCTTTTATCTTCCTTGAGCCCTCATTCTAAAAATGTCAAAAATCTATTTTCAAATATGACAAACTAGCTATTATTGGGTTTAAAATTTCTTGTCTTGTAATTCTTCATATAAAGGTCAGAAAAATGTTTTTTAAAGGGCCAAATCCTCCCAGGGTCTTGGGCTCAGTCAAGATTTTTCTCTTTGCCCCCAGGCTGAATCAGGAGCCCTCCAGGGCACCCAGAGGAATTTCCAGCTTCCCTCAATGTTATATTAAACAGAAAGTATACTAAAACTACACTAAAGAAAGAGAAAGGATAAATTAGAAGGCTGGAAAAGAATGGAATCTTTAAAACTCAGTGACTGACCAGAGTCCTAACAGAGCTGGACTGGGATTGAGGATTAAATTAAAACAATTGACATGCTGGGTAAAAAGCCCCTCCAAATCACATTCCCAAACAAAACAGGGAGAAGCCTGAGGCAATCCACATTCCCAGGAGAACAAAATCCTGGCATTTTTCCATAAAAACCTCTCCGACGCTGTTTGGCTTGGCTTGGTTGAGATGGAGGTTGAGGTTGGGGTTTGGTTTTTTTTTTGTTGGTTGGAAAGGAAAGAGAGAGTTTTTGGGGTTTTTGGGACAACGTGTTTCACAGAGGTGTGCCCAGCCTCTCAGCGGTTCAAGCAGCCCGTCAGCCGCACAAAAGCTTTAAAACTTCCCTGAATTTTCCTCCCAGAAAAACCAGGACAGGGTGGTGTCCACCCAAATGAAAAACTTTTATTAAGATTTTTTTTCTCTTGAGAAATGAGCCTTCAAAACAAAAATGTAAACAAAAATATTTTTGTTATAGGAATTTTTCCACTGCATCTTTGATTGGCCTCATGTAGTTGTTTTTAATTAATAGCTAATCACAGTCCAGCTGTCTCAGACTCTCTAGTCAGTCACAAGATTTTATTATCATTCTTTTCTATTCTTTGCTAGCTTTCTGGTGAAATATTTTCTTCTATTCTTTTACTAAGTTTTAATATATAATTTCTATTAATAATTAGTACTCTATTATTATTAATTAATAATAATTATTAATAATTAGTAGTAATTATTAATAATTAAAATTTCATTTACATATAGTATTTATCATAAAGTAATAAATCAGCCTTCTGAAACATAAAGTCAACATTCTCATCTCTTCAGGTCCTGAGACCCCAGTATCTTGGGGGGGGTGGGGGCATCATCCCACGGTGGGAGAACGAAAGGGCTTGGTCCAAGAAAACCCCCAGTGCAGAAAGCAGAGTGGTGCCCCCAGCACCTCCCAGTGCACCCCAGCACCTCCCAGTGCTCCCATCATCTCCCAGTGCCCCAGCAGGCCTCCCAGTGCCCCATCACCTCCCAGTGCTCCCAGCACCTCCCAGTAAAAGCATCCCCAGTGCCCCCAGCACCTCCCAGTGCCCCCAGCATCCCCCTCACGTCCCAGTGCCCCCAGCAACCTCCCAGTGCTCCCAGCACCTCCCAGTGCCCCCAGCACCTCCCAGACACATCACACGATATTGGGATCCCAGTGCTCCCAGCACCACAACAGTGCCCCCAGTGCTCCCCTCCCAGTCCTCCCAGCACCTCCCCTTTTTATCCCATCACCTCCCAGTGCTCCTATTTCCCAGTGCTCCCCCCATCATCACTCCCAGTGTTAGACAGTGCACCCCCAGTTTTAGTGCTGCCCCCAGCATCTAAAAGTGCCAACATCATTAAAAGATGGAGGTGCCCCCAGAAGAAGGAAAAGGACCTCCCAGTGCTTAAATTCTTCTATCTTGGGAGTGCCCCCAGCCCTCATTCTAAAAAAAACCTCAAAGTGTCCCAACATCTCAGTGCCCCAGCACCTCCCACAAACTCCCATCATTCTACTTAAAATTTCTCCCAGTAATTCTTCCATTAAGTTTGGTAATTGTTTTTCCCAGTGCTCCCATCAAATCCCAAGGCCCAGGGTCTGGGGCCCCTGTGCCAAGGTCTCTGAGCCCCCAGTGCCCCCAGCACCTCCCAGGGCACCCAGAGAACCTCCCAGGGTTCCCCAATATTATATTAAACGAAATTATCCTAAAACTCCCTCTAAAGAAACCTCCCAGTACTCCCAGAAGGCTGGAAAAGAATGAATGCCCCCAAAAACCTGTGACTGACCAGTGCTCCCACACCGCTGGACTGGGATTGGTGATTAAATTAAAACAATCCCATGCTGGGTAAGCACCTCCAAGTGCATTCCCAGCAAAACCTCCCAGTGCCCCAGCACCTCCTGAGGCTTCCCAGCACTTCCCAGAGAGTTTCCCATAAAACCTCCCAGACCTCCCAGGCCCCCAGCATTTTCCCATAAAATATCAGTGCACCTCCGCTGGGGTTTTGGTTTTCCCAGTGCTCCCAGCACCTCCCAGTGAGGTTGGGGTGCCCCATCACCTCCTTTTTGTTGGTTCCCAGCATTTTCCTCCCATTTCCCAGCACCTCCCAGTGCTCCCAGCACCTCCCAGTGCTCCCAGAGGTGTGCCCAGCCCTCCCAGGTTCAGCAGCACCTCAGTCCCACATCTCCCAGTGCTTTGCATCCCAGTGCCCCTGAATTTCCTTCCCCCATTCCCAAAGGTGCCCCAGGACCTCCCAGTGTCCCAGCACCTCATTTTTATGAAAAATCTTCCCATTAGAATTTTTTTTGACCTCTTGCCCTTCCCCAAATAAAGTAAACTCCCAATTCCAGTGCTCCCAGCACCTCCCAGTGCATCTCCCAGATTCCCAGTTATTAATTCCCAGGTGCCCCATCACCTCCCAGTGCCCCCATCACCTCCCAGTGCTCCCAGCATCTCCCAGTGCCCCCAGCACCTCCCAGTGCTCCAAGATCCCTCCCAGTGCCCCCAGCACCTCCCACCTCCCAGTGCCCCATCACCTCCCAGTGCCCCCATCTTTCTCTAAGTGCCCCATCACCTCCCAGCGGTGCCCCCAGCATCCCCAGTAATCCCAGCACCTCCCAGTGCTCCCAGCACCTCCCAGTGCTCCCATCACCTCCCAGCGGTTTTAATCCCAGCACCTCCCAGTGCCCCAGCACCTCCCAGTGCCCCAGCACCTCCCAGTGCTCCCAGCACCTCCCAGCGGTGCCCCCATCACCTCCCAGTGCTCCCAGCACCTCCCAGTGCTCCCATCACCTCCCAGTGCTCCCAGCACCTCCCAGCAGTGCTCCCAGCATCTCCCAGTGCTCCCAGCACCTCCTTGTCCCAGCACCCCCAGTGCCCCAGCCTCCCAGTGTGCTCTCCCAGCACCTCCCAGCGGTGCCCCATCACCTCCCAGTGCTCCCAGCACCTCCCAGTGCTCCCAGCACCTCCCAGTGCTCCCAGCACCTCCCAGTGCCCCCATCACCTCCCAGTGCCCCCAGCACCTCCCAGTGCTCCCAGCACCTCCCAGTGGTGGTGACACTGTCTCTTGCTGGTTCCACCCCCTACCACTTGCTCCACAATGATCTCCTGGTGTGTGACCGTGTGTACAGGGGTCTGAGGATGAGAGAAGAGACGAGGATCTGACTCCATGTTTCAGAAGGCTTGATTTATTATTTTATTATATATATTATATTAAAACTGTACTTAAAGAATAGAAGAAAAGATTTCATCAGAAGGCTGGCTAAGAATAAAAAAGGAATGGAATGGATAACAGAAGCTTCTGTCTTGGACAGAGAGTCCGAGCCAGCTGACTGTGATTGGCCATTAATTAGAAACAACCACACGAGACCAATCCCAGATGCACCTGTTGCATTCCACAGCAGCAGATAACCATTGCTTACATTTTGTTCCTGAGGCCTCTCAGCTTCTCAAGAGGAAAAATCCTCAAGGAAGGATTTTTCATAAAAAATGTCCGTGACACTGGTGGTCTCACCAGCCTCCCCTGATGGCACACCCCCGTTTCTCCTCCCCAGGACCTACTTCTACAGCGGGCACAGCTCCGTGCCCCCCAGCCCTTCCGTGCCCCCAGGCTCCTCTGACACCTGCCAGTTCTCCAGCCCCTGTTCCGCGGCTGTTGTGGAGTCCTGGTCTATGAGGCCACCACCTTCACCGTGGCCATCTTCTTCTCCAACCCCCTGGACTACAACCGCTTTCCCATGGAGCTGGGCCTGGAGCTGTCCCTGCTCAAAGTTCACCTGGGCAGCTTGGAGGACACCTACAACCACATGTCCCAGATGAGGACGTCCTTCACCACCAACGGGACCACTGCCTGCTGCCACGTCACTCTGGACACCTGCCAGGAGCCCGTCCAGGTGAGTGTTGGCCACGCCAAGGTGACGGCCACCATGTCCAACACACGGAGCTCCATTATCAGGGTGGTTCTGCAGGAGCAGAAGTGCTCAGGGAAGGAAGCTGGAGAGAGGCTTCCATGCTATGTGACAGCAGAGGAATTAATTTAGTTTTTACTGGGCCTGTGAACAGAGAAACAAGACACACTAAAAACTGCTTTACCACCAAGAGCAGTTGAAAGAGAAGAAGACATCCGGCTCAAGAATGTAGGAATAGACAAAACAAGGACTGAATCTGGGCTTTATGGTAATGGATAAATTGTAATATGTAAATTGCTTACTTGTAAAATGGTGTGTGCATGAATGGTTAGGAGCATCCTTAGTGTGACCTCAGGCCTGAATAAATTATGCCTTTTTAAACCAAATCAGTGTTAAGGAGTCTTGTTCCCCCATTTTGGAGATTTTGTGGCAGTAAATTGTAGTAAACCCCAGGGAAACAGGAAAAGTCCCCTGGAGAATCGAACGCTGAGGCAGCAAAGAATATCCTGTCTTTCTGGCTTCCCGACTCAACCTAGCTCTTTATCCATTTAAGGCAATACTATTGTTGTTGCCTTTGTTGTAAGGACAAGCAGGCGACCCCAAATTCCAGGGCCGCTCGGGCCTATGACAAAAACCCTACTACCAATTTGGTCGATGGTCAAATGCGTTTATTTCTTGTTCAGAGGGGTTATATAGGTCAGGGGACTGTGCAACGATAAGAGGGGCCTTACATTACCATCTATGGTCAAAAGAGGGTAGAAAACTAACGGGGTTGGTGGAATTCTTTGCTGGAACCAGGGGGAGCTACATTCTTGGGTGATCTTATCAAGAGTGGGGTTGGGGAAGAAGGGAATCTCGGCTGTCTTCCCGTGACATCGCGAGATCTTCCGAGACGCCTTACTGTGTCTCGCCACATATTGTAACCCTCAGCTATGGGTCATTTAGGAATATCCTTAACCTTTTGCCATTGGCTAAGCTCGGATCCGAGCCAAGGCTATGAAAATAGCACTCTGTACCCCCGTGAGTTAGAAGAAGAAGCGCTGAAACCCTTCGCAGATCTCCCCAATAAACCATCTCCGTGGAACCGACCAGCGTCTGCTTGCTTCTCCTCTCTCTCCGTCTGCTGCACCTCAGCCCTGGGCATTCCTACCTGGCAAAGCGAGCTGGAATCCTGAGAGATTTCTGGCAATCACTAGAGCTGAGTATCACCATGCTTGCTAGGAGGGAGCCCTGCGGCTCTGGCCTGTGCCTTGCATCAGTCACCCTGTCTCCTCTGGAGCCTCAGCTCCTGAGCAGCCTGGCATAATAATAAGGCCTGCGTAGAGGTTTTATTATTAGTAAATTGGAGAGCCAGCCAGAAGATCAGCCTAGAGCTTCAATGAATCTACAGATCTCCAGCCAGCACTGAGGAATTTTCAGGGAGAACCTCAGCTTTAGACCTTCAGGGACTCAAGGCAAGATCCCTGGCATAAGTGAAGGCATCATTTAATTTTTTTTTGGGTTATTGAAAAGGGATGCAAATCCCCACACAGAGTTACTGGTAAGTGTCAGAACCCAGGAAATTCCTCTGGCTGCCCTGGAGGGCTCCAGCCCCCCTGCCCGGGGGGGCTCAGAGACCTTGGCACAGAGCCCAAGTCAAAAGAGTTTAAGTAGAATGATAATTAATCCATCACAGGGTGAAAAATAGATTTTGAGGTATTTAGGATGAAGGTTCGGGGGTCCCAAGATGGAAGAATTTGGGCGTGCCTTGTCCTTTTTCCTTTTTCTGCCAAGCCTCCATCTTCCAGGTGATGTTGGCACTTTTAAATTGGTTTAGAGTAGAAACTCACTGTCTAACAGGTGATAGGTGTTGGGAAGTTATGGTAAATAATGTACATGTAGTTTTATTATAAAAGATAACACCACACTGAGGGTGTCAGCGTGCCTCTGTCTGTCCTGCTGAACAGACCTCGGCAGGCCAGGAGAAAGAATTTTATAGATAAGAAACAATAAACAACCTTGAGAACAAGAACTGAAGAGCTCTGACTCCTTCTTTGACTGCCAGGCTGGGAAAAGAGACTTTCTAACACATCTCAGGGTCACTCTGAGCAGCAGAGACTCCGAGAGCTAAGGAGGGTTTGAGTCCCTGGGCAAGCTCATCGGGGAGAAGTTTGAGTTCCTGACCTCAGGGAGTCAGAGTTTCCCCTGTCTGGAGTTCAAATCCCCAAGAACAATCAAGGGGTTCGAGCTCCCTAGGAAATATTAGAGGTTGTCCCCGGGAGGTATTGATAGTAAAAGATTTTAAAATCACAAAATTCGGGGAGCTAGAAGGAAAGTTAGGCTTAGTAGGCCCTGGGAGAATGTTACAGGTAGGCCCTGGGAAATGTTAGACCTTGTGTTTGCTAGATGATGTGAAACTGCACCTGTGTAGTCAGTGTATGATAAATGATATAATTGTTGGGTGAGATTAGATAGAATTATTGTTTAAAGAATCATGAGAAACTATGTTAGAGGTTTGAGGGACTCACGAGGAATCCATGCTTGGATGATATCAATGTATACAATAGAACAATGTAAGTTTAATAATTAATATGTAAGTTATATAACGATAGAATATAAGACATGTTTGGTCCCAAAGCATGTCAGAGTCAGATTTGGGTTTGTGTCCCCTGACACCCAGAGCTCTTAACAAAAGCACCTGCATATAATCATTCTGTGGTTATGTGTTCCTGAACGCTAACAGGAATTGTTGTATCAGGCCAAGATCATATTTAAGGAAAAAACATTGTACTGCTGTCTTGTAGCATAGGCTGCCTCCATCTTGACTTGGATGGAGGAAAGAAGAAAAAAGAAAAACGCATTCTCCATTTACAACTGAAGCCTGGCCACAGCTTCATCTGGAGCCACTTTTGTGGTGAAGATTGATTAATTCCTTTGCATTCCTCCCATTCTCTGTATTCTTCTTGAACTCTGAGTGTGTTCATGTGAAAGTGGTGCCTTGATGTGAATTTATCAATATGGGGATGCCCAAGATATAAAAATTCATTTGCAGAGAGAGTGTTGAGAGTGTTGGAGCGTGACTGAGTGTTTGCTGGTGTTTTGGAGTTGCTTTATTTTTGTGTGCCTGGTTGAGATGGCATTTGTGGACTTGAAGCCCCTCTTTTGTCAGTTTGAGTGACTGCAGGTTTGGCAATCCCTTTCCTCTTCCCCTCTCCTCCCTCCATTACAAAGCTGGAAACACCATCACGACTTTCAGAGGTAACAGCTTGTATATCTGTAATTATTGAATATGGGGCCAGTTTCTTCTAAAACTAAAGTGGGAGATGATATTCCAAATTCTCCATTGAAATGTTTGTTGAAAACTGGAAACAGACAGGAGAACACCCACTAACTAAACCTAATCCAATATTGTTATCAGTGCTGGTCAGCATACAAGCTAAGCTACCAGGCTAAGTGGCCAGAGGACGGTACCTAACTTTATAACAACTTTTTACAGCTGACATTGTTTTGTAGAAGAGGGGGGAAATTGAATTAATTGCTGTTTTAGATGGGTAATGCCATGGCTGGCTCTCAGAATTAGGGATGGATATTATGTGAATGTTAAGAGAAGTTTTATTTTTGTGGTTTTATTTTGTTGATGTATAGTTATGTTATTATGATTCGTTTTTTAGATGTCTTCTCTTCTCTCCACAGTCCCCTTCCCCCACAAATGGTTGCCCAGGGAAGGTCTTGGTTGCCAGGACAGGTGGAGGGAGGATGTGCACCTGTACCCCTGGCATGGGGGCACTGGGGAGGAGGGAAAGCTGGTACCAGGAAAAATGGCATGACAACACCTGGCTGTTGGAGTCCTGGATGCTGAGAATTTTAAACTTTGTGTGCTGAAAGGCACAGACTCACAAGAGAACACTGCATTTGACCTGGGGCTGTGGAGAAGGCTTCCAAAATTGATTAAATTAATCGATTAATTAATTAAGCACCGGGATTACAGGTGTGTAGTTGGATTTCCAATTAAATACAAAAAAGAAATATTGTTCCTCCTAATGCTATTCAGCTGCCCAGAGAAGTGGCTGCACTACACTACAAAGCACAACACCAGCTGGGGATTCCCAAACTCATGCAGGGAGCAGATGTGCAGCTAAAGCTGCACAAGAGGCTGCACAACCTGGTGTTAATTCCTGAGAAAGCAATTTCACTTCCAGAAGTTAGCCCTGGATATAGTCAAGCAGATTGAAAATTAGCTACTTATCTAAAAGAAGAAAGAGCAGAATGGCCAGGAACTCCCAACAATCCAGTCAGAGTCCCACACCAACTGCTGCTGGAAATTCTCAAGCAGAAACACCAACAAACCCACTGGGATTTCGGTGCTGTGGTGAGTAGTCTGCAGACTCAGACACCCAGTGCTCATATGACAAAAATTGTCAAGTCTGTTACAGAAAAATGCCTGATCTGTCTTTAAAATAATCCCTTGAACTTAAAAAGATCACCTTCAGATATCACTAAAAGAGGAAACACTCCCAGAGGTTACTGGTAAATTGATTTTTCTGAGCTACCGCACCAACAAGGACACTGGCATCTCCTGGTATGAGTGGATATCTTTTCTGATATCTGCCAGATTCTGATCTGGCAGCTTTCCCCTGCCCCACCAGCAAGGCTAGGGAAGTAACCAAGACACTTCTCAAAGAAATCATGCCCAAGTTTGGGGTGCGTTTACTAGGGTACTCAACTTTATATCCGAAGTATTACAGCAATTAGTAAACAGATGGGTATTCATTGGGATTTATATCCCAATTTATATCTCCATTGAGACCTCAGTCTAGCAAAAAGGTTGAGTGAAGGAATCAAATTTAAAGAGACAAATCGGCAAAATATGTCAGGAAACTGTCAGGAAATGGCCACAGGTGCTACCATTACCTTTGTTACAAATTAAAATACAACCTCAAACGAATCTGAAAGTGAGCCTGTATGAGTTGGTGTTTGGGAAAGCACATTCTGTTGCAGCTTTTCCTGGATCCAAGGAACAAATTGGAAATCAAGAAATCGAACAATATTTAGTTTTATTAGGGAAATCATTGAATGAACTAAAGAGGTTTATCATTCTCTCAGAACCTGTGACATTTCACTGCACTGTCGTTTTTGGTGTCACTGGGACAATGATTTTTTCTGCCTTGAGCTGAGGTCTTGTCCCACTATTGACACAGAGCTTTCCTCTTAAGAAGGACCAAGAAGTTGCTGCTCTTTCACTCCCTTCTGTCGTAGTCATCTTTTGTGAAAAGTCCTTTCTTTAGGATTTTTCCTTCTGAGAGCTGCAGCTTCAGCAAAATGTAAACAATGGTTATCTGCTGCTGTGGAATGGAACGGATCCACCTGTGATTGGGCCATCTTGAGTGTTTACAATTAATGGCCAACCACAGACCAGATAGCTTGGACTCTCTGTCCGAGCCACAGATCTTTGTTAGCATTCTTCCTATTCTGTTCTTAACCTTAGCCTTCTGAGAGAATTTTTCCTTCTATTTCTTGGTAGTATAGTTGTAATGTAGTATATATATATATCATAATATAATAAATCAAGCCTGTTAATCATAGAGTCAACCTCCTCATCTGTCCCTTCATCCTGCAACCTCTGTGACCACGGTCACTCCCTTCTACGACAAGGGAGAGAAGAGGGACCTTGACCACATCCAGTTATCACCTCAGCATCAAACGTGTTCCACGTGACTGGGACATAAAAGCCTCTCCCAAGGAAGTTCTGCCCATGCTGACAAAAGGCAAAGGACTTTTTGGTCAGGTTGCCTGTAGAGACAGATCGACCTTCAGAGAGATGATTTTTCCTCCCCTGACATGGGATTTTGTTCCACTAATGACACAGGGCCTTTCCTCTTAGAATGGACCAAGAAAATGCTGCTCTTTCACTGCCTTCAAGGACGAGGGAGACAAGAAGGATCTGGGCTCAAGGAATTCTGCAGGTAGCTAGAACCTTTTCTTTCCAGTTTTGGTTTGATTTTCTTTCCCACTTGAAGACACCCAAAATTTCAAACTTTAAATTTCAGTACGAAACATTTTTATAGGTAATATATTTGCAGAAGATCCCGAGAAAATAAATTACAAAACGGTTTGATGAA
>JALJVW010000214.1:136153-241253 GCA_024865655.1 Emberiza elegans | reverse complement strand
AGCAGCAGCAGCAGCAGCAGCAGCAGCAGCAGCAGCAGCAGCAGCAGCAGCAGCAGCAGCAGCAGCAGCAGCAGCAGCAGCAGCAGCAGCAGCAGCAGCAGCAGCAGCAGCAGCAGCAGCAGCAGCAGCAGCAGCAGCAGCAGCAGCAGCAGCAGCAGCAGCAGCAGCAGCAGCAGCAGCAGCAGCAGCAGCAGCAGCAGCAGCAGCAGCAGCAGCAGCAGCAGCAGCAGCAGCAGCAGCAGCAGCAGCAGCAGCAGCAGCAGCAGCAGCAGCAGCAGCAGCAGCAGCAGCAGCAGCAGCAGCAGCAGCAGCAGCAGCAGCAGCAGCAGCAGCAGCAGCAGCAGCAGCAGCAGCAGCAGCAGCAGCAGCAGCAGCAGCAGCAGCAGCAGCAGCAGCAGCAGCAGCAGCAGCAGCAGCAGCAGCAGCAGCAGCAGCAGCAGCAGCAGCAGCAGCAGCAGCAGCAGCAGCAGCAGCAGCAGCAGCAGCAGCAGCAGCAGCAGCAGCAGCAGCAGCAGCAGCAGCAGCAGCAGCAGCAGCAGCAGCAGCAGCAGCAGCAGCAGCAGCAGCAGCAGCAGCAGCAGCAGCAGCAGCAGCAGCAGCAGCAGCAGCAGCAGCAGCAGCAGCAGCAGCAGCAGCAGCAGCAGCAGCAGCAGCAGCAGCAGCAGCAGCAGCAGCAGCAGCAGCAGCAGCAGCAGCAGCAGCAGCAGCAGCAGCAGCAGCAGCAGCAGCAGCAGCAGCAGCAGCAGCAGCAGCAGCAGCAGCAGCAGCAGCAGCAGCAGCAGCAGCAGCAGCAGCAGCAGCAGCAGCAGCAGCAGCAGCAGCAGCAGCAGCAGCAGCAGCAGCAGCAGCAGCAGCAGCAGCAGCAGCAGCAGCAGCAGCAGCAGCAGCAGCAGCAGCAGCAGCAGCAGCAGCAGCAGCAGCAGCAGCAGCAGCAGCAGCAGCAGCAGCAGCAGCAGCAGCAGCAGCAGCAGCAGCAGCAGCAGCAGCAGCAGCAGCAGCAGCAGCAGCAGCAGCAGCAGCAGCAGCAGCAGCAGCAGCAGCAGCAGCAGCAGCAGCAGCAGCAGCAGCAGCAGCAGCAGCAGCAGCAGCAGCAGCAGCAGCAGCAGCAGCAGCAGCAGCAGCAGCAGCAGCAGCAGCAGCAGCAGCAGCAGCAGCAGCAGCAGCAGCAGCAGCAGCAGCAGCAGCAGCAGCAGCAGCAGCAGCAGCAGCAGCAGCAGCAGCAGCAGCAGCAGCAGCAGCAGCAGCAGCAGCAGCAGCAGCAGCAGCAGCAGCAGCAGCAGCAGCAGCAGCAGCAGCAGCAGCAGCAGCAGCAGCAGCAGCAGCAGCAGCAGCAGCAGCAGCAGCAGCAGCAGCAGCAGCAGCAGCAGCAGCAGCAGCACCAGGCCAGGCCCTGGGGGCTCCAGGCCCCTGCCCAGGCTCTCTCAAGAACACGGCCAGGCCAATGCTCAGCACAGAAAACCCTCAGAGCAGCCCCAGGCTGGCCGTGGGCAGGCTGGGGGCAAACAGCATGGCTGGGGCTCTGCAAGGGCCCTGGGGGATGGGAAGGAGCAGAGAGCAGGGGCTGATCCATCCCCAGTGCGCCTGCACAGCCCAGGGCAGCGGCCCCAGAGCGCCCCCCATGGAGCTGCCAACAACATCCCCCCTGCAGCCCTGGCCTCCCCCCAGCCTCACACAGGTGCCCCATCCTTGCAGGCACAGACACAGCAGCACTGGCTCAGCAGCCCCCTGTTTGCATTGCACACAGCAGGCGGGAGCACCCCATGCTGTTGCTGTGGGGACATGAACCTGAGGGAGCACAAATGCCATCAGCCCCTGGGGCCAGCAAGGGCTGGGGACACCAGGAAACCACTCAGCTTTGTCCTGGCCTCTGCACTCAGCCAGAAAGTTTGTTCCCATCAGCTGGGAGTTTCCTGTCCCACTGCAGATGCTGCTGCTCAGAGCCAGGGCTGCCTGGCAGCCACCCCCCAAACTGCCCTGAGCATTTCCCTTTGCTTCACCTTGCTTTCTTTTACTTTCCTGTTACAAATTTCTTCCTATTGCCCAGCCTCTTCCCTCCCCTGCAAACAGCCCATCCCTGTTTGCCCTTTCCTCTCTGGCCCACTCCCCATTGCAGTTCCTGACTTGGCACCATGGGAACGTCCCTTGGGAGCAGGATCATCCCACAAGTGCTGCAGGAATTGTCTGCAGGCTCCTGCAGTGCTTTCTGCTGCTCCTGTTAGTAGGGTCATTCTGGGATCATCCAGGGGGACTGGGAGCAGGCTGAGGGCAACTGGGACTCTGGGGCAACTGGGATATGCAGGAAGTGACTGGAGGAGGGAATGCTGGGCTCTGGTTAGGATGGGCTTGGGCTGGGAGGAACTGGGAGGGACACATTGAGCAACTTGGATATAATGGAGAGACAAGGAGGACTGGGATCACAGAGGAACCATTAAAGGAGTTACTGGAATAATCCTGGGAGTATCTGGGAGGACTGGAATCATACTGGGAATGACCATGCTGGGTGACTGGGACCATACAGGTGGCAAATGGCACAACCTGAGTTCATCCTGGAATCATACTGGGAAGGACTGGAACCATCCTGGGAGTGCCTGGAACTATAGTAGTGGGTGAATGGAAACACCCTCATCCTGGGATCATGCTGGGAGTGACTGGGATATACTGGGAACACAGGACCATTGTGTATCCTGGGAACCATCCTGGGGGTGACTGGGAGCCACAGGGCCCATGCTGGGAGTGACTGGGATGATACTGGGAACATACTGGGAAAATGGAAGTGACTGGGACCATCCTGGGGGTGACTGGGTCCACAGGGGCCCATGCTGGGAGTGACCTGGGGGAACTGGGGAACCAGTGGGACTCAGGGAAGAATCTCCCCAGGGCTGCCCTGGGTCCTGCTTCCTGATCCAGCCCCACAGAGCATTGGACAGACCAGGGACAGGGGCACCTGAGGGACAGGGGACAGCTGGAAGGACAGGAGGAGTGTCCAGTGCTGGGCAAAGTGGGTGCAGGGGGCATCTGGGTTGCTCTCCAGAATGGGGGTGCAGGGGGTCTCAGGGTCAGTGCTGCAAGGGGTTGTGGAGACCAAAGGGCCAGGGGTCCCGAGTCCAGGAAAGGGGAGTCCAGGGTTTCCCTTGTTGGGGGGTACCAGGGTGGGGATCCAGGGATGTTCAGGAGCCCTTCAGGGGGGTCCCAGCATGAGGGGGGCAGGGGCTGGGAAAGGCAGGAATGGGGACCAAGGCATTCCAGGACACTCCCAGGGTCAAGTCATGGCCAGTCTCCCTGGGACCATGGGATGGCCAGGAAATCCCAGGAGCCCCTGTCATTCCCCATTATGATTCAATTTGTCCCCAAGCATGGTCCCAGGGGGGTCCCAGTTGCTCCCAATATCCACTGTGGTCCCCCCCCTGGCCCCCAGGAGCTCCCAGCCCCAGCCCTGGAGCCATAGTCCCAGTAACTCCCAGTGTGATCCCAGTATGATGCCAGTCTCCCCCAGGGGCCCAGTCACTCACATTTGCCCCCAGTTGCCCCCAGCATGGTCCCAGCTCCCCCAGCACATTCCCAGTGGCTCCCAGTGGTCCCAGTCCCCCCCTCCATGGTCTCAGGCACCCCAGTATATCCCAGTTGCCCTGAACATTCTCGTAGTCATTGCCAGGCACTCCCAGTTACCTCAGCGTGGTTCAGCTGCCCCCAGTTTTATCCCAGTCACTGCCAGGACATCCCAGTTGTCACCTGCATGCATCCTGTCATTCCCAGTTGCTCCCAGTTCCTCCCAGTGTGTGTACAGGGAGCTCCCAGCATGGGCCTGGTAGCTCCCAGTAACCCCCCAGTCAGGGTCCATTGACACCCACTATAATCCCATAATGATCCCAGTCACTCCCAGTATGATACCAATGGCCCCCAGTGTGATCCCAGCTGCTCCCTGTAAATTCCAGCACGACCCCAGTATCCTCCAGTATGATTCCTGTGACTCCCAGTCTCTCCCAGTATACCCCAGTCACCCCCATGTCCCCCCACTTCCATTTTTCCAGTTGCTTTCAGCCTGATTCCAGTTGCCCACAGCCACTCCCAGTCAATTTCAGTATGACTCCAGTCACCTTCAGTGTGATCCCACTCTCAGCCAGCATGGACCCAGCTGCTCCCACTGTGTTCCCAGTATGATCCCAGTTGCTCCCAGAATAGTTCCAGTGGTCCCCAGTTCCTGCCAGTATGATCCCAGCTGTCCCTAGAATAGTCCCAGTCCCTCTCAGCATGGTCCCACTCACTCCCAGTTGCCCCCGGCATGGTCCCAGCTGTTCCCAGTGTGGTTGCAATTCCTCCCAGTATGGTTACAGACACTCCCAGTATATCCCAGTTGCCCCAGTAAGGTTCTGGTTTCCTCAGAATGATCCCAGTCTTTCCCAGTTCCTCCCAGTTGCCTCCAGCATGATCCCAGTTTCTGGCAGTTGCCCAAAGTGTGGTCCCAGTTGCTCCCAGTATGATCTCAGTTGCCCCAGTTGTCATCTCAGTCCCTTCAGCATGGTTCCAGTACCTTCCAGTTGATCCCAGTTGCTCCCCAATGTGCCCATTTTCCTCCCAACATGGGCCCAGTAGCTCCCAGTAACCCCCAGTCAGGATCCATTCTCACCCAGCTGTAATCTCAGTGTGGCTCCCAGTATGATCCCAGTTGCACCCAGTCCCCCCAGTATGGTTACAGTCCCAGGCCAGCAAGTTCAGTAGGATCCCAGTATGACCCCAGTGGACACAGCTGCTCCTTTGATCATCCAGTGGGTTCCAGTTGCTCCCAGTTACCCCCACTGTAGTTTCAGTCTCTCCCAGTGCTGCCCCCATCCAGTTGGGTCCATTCCCAGTCAGTCCCAGTTGTTCTCAGTTGCTCCCAGCCTGATCCCAGTTGCTCCCAGCCACTCCCAGTCACCCTCAGTGCAGTCCCCAGTTGCCAGTATGACCCAGTCATATGATCCCAGTCAGTCCCAGCATGGACCCAGCCTCTCCACTGGTCCCAGTAGGACCCCAGTTGCCCTCAGCATGGTCCCAGTTGCCCCCCAATGTGATCCCAGTTTCCCCAGTCCCAGTCACTCCCCATGATCCCAGTCCCTCCCAGCATGGTCCCTCATGCCCAGTGTTCCCAGTGTGGTTCACCCCCCCTCACTCCCAGTTCTCCCCAGCATGGTCCCAGTTCCCATTGTGGTTCCAGTCATCCCCAGTGTGGTTGCAGACACTCCCAGTATATCCCAGTTTCCCCCAGCATGTCTGTAGTCATTCACAGACACTCCCAGTGATCCCAGGAAGGTGTCAGTTCTCCCAGTGTGATCCCCAGTCATGCCCAGTATATCCCAGTTGCCTCCAGCATGCATCCAGTCCTTCCCAGTTCCTCCAGTTTGCTTGCAGCATGATCCCAGTTTCTCTCAGTTGCTCCCAGTAGCCCAAAGTGTGATCCCAGCTGCTCCCTTTCAACACCAAGAGGATCCCAGTAACCTCCAGTTTGATCCCAGTCACATGCCAGCCTCCCAGTATGGTCCCAGTATAATCCCAGTTGCTTCCAACCTCTCCCAGTATGGTCCCAGTTGCCTCCAGCATGGTTCCAGTTGATTCCTAGATCAGTCAGTCCCAGTATGATGCCATTTGCTCCCAGCATGCTCCCAGTTGCTCCCAGTCAGGCCCAGTATGGGGGATGATGTGCAGGGTGTGTTCCCAGTCACTCTCAGATCCTCCCAGTATTAGTCCAGTCCCTCCCAGTATGATCCAAAGATGAGCCCAGTGTGCTCCCAGTCCCTGCCAGTATGAACCAGTTGTGCTCCACATGGTTCCAGTTGCTCTCTTTCCCCTCACTTTTGTTCCAGTCCTCCCAGTATCTCCCAGTGTAGCCCAGTTCCCTCCAGCATGTTCCCAGTCACTCCCAGTTGCTCCCAGTTGGGTTTTTGGGGATGTTTGGAGAATGAAGAAGTCCAAGGCTGAGCGGAAAAGGCCCCTCGGGGGGGATCATCGGGGGTGGCGGTGGCGGCTGCCGGCAGAGGCAGCCTGGAGGAGCAGAGCCCTGTGTCCCCAGGAGCCCAAAGTGGGGAGCCCAGAGGGGGGGAGCGCCCGCCATTGGCGGGGAGCCTCAAGAGCCTGGAGAGGGGCAGGGGGACTCCTTGAGCCGCTGCAGCCCAGAGCAGAGAATGAGGGGAGAAGGGAGCCCGGGAGCCCAAACAGCCCCAGCATCCCGAAATGGGGAGAGCCAAGAGGGGGAGCTTTTGGCATTGCTGGGACTGCCAGCAGCCTGGGCAGGGCGGGCACCGAGGAGAAGGGGGACCCCCAATCCAAGCGTGACCCCAGCAGCTGGGACAGGGGGGAACCCCCAAACACCAAAGGGGAGGGACCAGGGACAGGGAACTCCTGGGAGGCTTTTCAGGGCTGAATCTTGGTGTTTGGGAGGGTTTTCTGGAGCCCAGGTGTCCGGTGACTTGTAGAGATGGACTTGGGCAGAGGGACCTTCAAACTCAACATGCTCATCCCTTGTTTTCCCCAAACCAGGATTTCCCATTGCCAACCCCTGGCAGGCTGCGAGGAAGATGTCCTGGGACACTGAGGCAGGTGAGGAGGAAGTCAGTGCCTCTGGAATCCTTAAAATCAGAGGGTATTAGGAAAGCTGCAAAAGACAAGCCTCAGAGACAGTAGAACTGTGATTAGAGCTTTGCAGGGTCCATAAGATTGGTCAGCAGGAAAATTATATAAGAAGTAGAAAGTAAGGAGAAGTAGAACAATGGTCTGTGAATTAATACTTATTAAGAATAACTCCCTAACCTGCAGAAAAGTATATCTAGCAAGGTATTAGGAAGTTCCAAGTTTAATAATGGAGGTCTGTGCATTGTGTTTAAAGGCTTACGAGCAGGTATTGTACCTGAAATAAGCAAGCCATTGTTTCTAGACTGATCAATGTGTTTATAGTGCTTGGATAGAACTACTGTCAATATGCTTTTTCTTTGTGTGATTTTCAAAACCTTTTAAAGTAAGTTTTAACATTAAGTTCTTTGTCTGCTATGGGATGTGAGGAGCTGGCATCTTCCCATTGTCATAACCAAGTAATGAGACAGATGGTGGAAAATAAAACAGCTCAAGACATGTTCCTGGCAGTCCCCCCCTCCTTCTCCCAGCCCAGCACAGCCCCTGGCTGGCGATGAGTGCCTGCTCCCCCTCTGTGCCCCATCCCAGCCCAGCACCATCCCCAGCTGCAGCCACAAGCCCTGGGGATCTCCTTGCCCTTGCCTGTGGCACGGAGGCAAATCCCATCCTGTCCTTGTCCTTCCTCCCCAGACAAGGAGCTGAGCATGGAGACAGGGAGGACAAATCCCCACAGCAGAACCTGGTGGAAGAGGCTGTTTGAGCAGCTCCAGGGCAGGAAGCCAATGGGGAGGAAAAGCCCCCGATGATGCCACAAGGAGGGGCTGCAAAGCCAGCTCACAGGGTGCTCTGAGGAGGAAAGAGCCAGCCTGGGACAGGAAGGTGGCTGGAGATGGAGCCAGAGCTCGGAGCTGGTGCTCCATGAGCAGCTCCATGATGGCCATGAAGCCCCTCCCCATGGAGTGTGGGAAGAGCTTCATCTGGGCAGCAACTGATCCCCTGAGCACCAGAGGACCCATACTGGGGATGGCCCCACAAGTGTGATCAATGCAGGGAGAGGGCTTCAGACCAGCTCCCATCTCCTCCAGCACCAGGAGGCCTCCGAGTGTCCTGAGGTCAGAAGAGGAGACCAGCTCCTTCAATCCCTCAGGCACCAGCAGATTCACACTTTGGAGAGGCCCCTCTGCATCCCTGAGTCAAATGCAGGAAAATTCCATCTTGTCAAGCACCGGCACATCCACACTGGGAGAGGCCTGTGAGTGAGGAAGGTGGGAAGAGCTCAGCCGGAGCTCCCACCTGATCCTCCACCAGAGGATTCACACTGAGGAAAAAGCTGTACCAGTGTAGGGAAATGTGGGAAGGGTTCAGCCGGAGGTCCCAAATGATCCTGTCCACCAAGGCTGACCCACACTGGGCAAAGGCCCTGTGAGTGTCCTGATTGTCAGAAGAGGTTTCAGAGCAGCTCCCATCTCCTCCTTGAACACCAGTGGATTCACACTGAGGAGAGGCCCTTCAGCCCTGACTGCGGGAAGGGCTTCAAACAACTCTCACCTCATCACCCACCTGGCATCCAGACTTTTGGAGGGGCCCTCTTGTCCCCAAGCTGTGGGAAGAGGCATTCACCCACAGCCTTTGACCAGACACCAACGGAGCCACCAGTAAGGGAAGCCCTGAGGAATGCCCTGCTGGAAGAGCTTCATGCACTGCTCCAACTTCATGCAAATGGAGGATCCATGTTAGCAGAGCCCTGGCCTAATTCCTGTGATCTGCACCCAGCACGGCAGACCTATTGGTTACCCTGTTCGTTTAGCTCAATTTCCTGGTTGATTCATTTTGGGCACTTAAAAACACTTGAATTGGACTATAAAGTCCCTGATATCTGGGTCCAAACCTGGCTATTTGAGCAGAAATTTATGGTTTGGGACATTTTTTTCCTCTTTCAATGTTCTTTGCAGGATTTCAAAACCCAAGAGCAGATGGATTTCATTCCTCTCTAAGACTCTGATCAATCTGTTGCCTCAAAATCAACAGTCCCTTTAAACAACTAAATGGCTCCTGAAAAGGCTCAAATTTTCCTCAACATGCCTGTTCCCCTCAAAAAATTCAATCCCATCCAAACTTTTGACCTGAAGCCACCAGGGGAGATGGTATTTGGAGAAGATTTAGAAAGTGGGATCCAAATTTGAGTGGTGGGATGGGGTTTGTGTGAGGGCTGGGTGTTGGGATGTATTTGATGTAAATAAAACTTTCAGAATTACTGATTTCTGTCCCATTCATTTTCATCAGTTCTAGTTTGTTTTTCAGAGTGCCACCTTCTCAGCTGGTTGTGTTTGTGTCCCCTTTCTCCCTGCCTCTCTTTGCCTGCTCTGTTTCTCCTCTCTCTGTCTCCCTTCCCTTTGCCCCTTGACCACCAAATACCCTCCCTGATTTCATTACAAATTTATGTGCATTTTTGACCACCAAAGACCCTTTAGGATTTTCTGGAATTTCCCAAATTCCCTTTGGTTCTTGAAGTTCTCCACTTTCTGTGGGATTTTGCCCTTTTGAGAAATTTTTTTTTAGCTGGGCTGGAACATAAGGCAATATTCCCCCACAGAACAGCAGATTATATGTTAGGACTTTCCTGACTAGAGGACTGTGATTTAATTCCCAGAGGGGCATCCAGGGTTCTGAAACATGACTGGGGGAAATGTTTCTGGTAAATTTTGCTGGCCATGGACAATTGGGCAGGATCAAATATAGTCTTCAAATTGGACAGTGATTTGGACTGGAGCCCCTGCCTTTTTGGGAAACCTGGAAAGGTTATGGATGCCCTGGAATCAAAGGAGCTGGAATGAACTATTGAGTCTCATCAAATATAAAAGGGATCAGCTATGGACACAGGTCAAAATCCTTGATGGGCAGTGCAACAGCAGGGGGAGCATTGGCTCCATGGGGATATACTGGAGTCAAATGACCCTGATCCATGAGGGCAGCCCATGGATGGGATCCCCCTTGGACTGGGATCAGAATGGACTGGATCCATGTGGCCCCGACTGTGTCCACTAGCCCTTGGTTCCATGGACTGGGGAACAATTGACTCCTGGGATCCACGTCACCCCCTAGGACAAATGTCCTTCATTCCATGAGAACACAAAAAGTGGGAACATTGGGAAATCCTTTCCCTGAACACAGCTGGGAACATCTGGCTGCATTCCCCATATCTGAGCACCCAGGGACAACCAAACTAGAGATCCTGGAAAGGACAGGGACAGAGAATGTCCTGCAAAAGACACAGAGAATTCTGGACTCCAAGAACATTTCTGGGGTGTGAACCCTTGGAGCAGCAGGTGACAGGAGCCAGGCAGCTGGGATGAGCAAAAAGTTCCTTAGCTGGGGTTGTTGTTCCCCAACCTTCTCAGGCTTTTCATTCTTTCCTTCTCAACAGGGAAAACCCCTCCCCAGGGGCCTGTGCAGAAGGATCCCTGAGGAGGAGCAGGGACATGGTGCAATCCCTGGGACATGGAGCTGCAGAGCCTCAGGGGGACAAGGTTCTGCTGAGGGACAGGATGTCAGCAGGCCGGGTTGGCCATGTCAGACATGCTGGAGGCTGGGGTGAGGAGCCCTCTGTCCAAACAGGTCAGCCCTCAAGGCTCATTCTTCAAACATGCCCAGACCTCCTGGTGAGACATTCAGCATCAGGATCACCTGGGGGCATGCTTCTATTATCTCTTCTCTGAATGGAAAATTAAAAAGGACTTATTTTTATTAATAAAATGTCATTGGTCTGCAGTTTAAAATTTTGGTCCTGAAGGGGTTCCAAACTGGCTCCGATCAACTGAACCCTGGCCAGACCTGAAGACGACTGAAGGAGTAAAAGAAGCCCTGGAGGGTTTTCTGTATTTTGGATGATTCCCACGGGATTTGAACAAAGTCCAGGACCTCAGGCACTGGAGAAGGCTCCTGGGGCCCTGGCCAGGCAAAACCCCCAAGTCCAGGAGGATGAAACCAGATGTTGCCCAATGAGGGCAGGAGTGCCAAATTGTTCAAATAGGGACTGCTGGAGAGCAGATCCCTCCCAAAAGGTCATTGAAGCTGGGCTTGAGGCACCTGCAGGAAACCAATGCCCAGGAAGGCCTGGGCTGGTTGGGAGGAGCCCCAGTCTGTTTGGATCAGAGGTAAAAGGCTGAAATCCTGCATGCTCCATCCCCAGTTGTCACTGAAAGGGGGGCTTGAGGGGATGGTGTGGGCGGGAAACTTGAGCTGGATCTTTGGGATCCCTGGCAGCTCTCAGGCTCTGTCAGGAAATGACACTGATTCCTTCAGTTGGAGTCTGTGTCCTTGGTGCTGACTTTGCTCACTGGTCAAACAAAAGCTGCCCAGTCTGGCCAGATCGGCTCTGGGTGGGCTGAGGTCAGAGCCCCCAGGAGCAGTGGGGCAGTTGGTAAAAAGAAGCTGCACCCTGGATGGCTTCAAATGCATCCAAAAATTGCACATGGAAAAGGAAAAGAACTTGTGGGTTTGGGCAGACAAAGATGAATTTGTTAAGAGTCCATTGGAAACAGCACCTTCAGAAGGAACAATGATTGTTGGAATGCTCCCACATGGAGCAACAGAAGAAGGTTTTAATCTTGAGCTCAGATGCATTTGTGCAAGTGAAATATCAATATAATAAATAACTATTATTTATATATTTATAGTAATAAGACCTTGATATATATATATTTATATATGTTTTGTATATATTTTTATATGTATCTGTATTTCTATATGTGTGTATCAATATCTACATAAAAATAATACTAATGTGAAATAGTGCTGACAATACTAATTTGGTAGCTTTGGCTGCTCAGGGATGTAACACTAAATACCCTTCAGAACAGGACTGGCCAGGACCCTAATGTCAGTGGTCAACTTTGTGAGATTGTATACAATGAAAAAAGGAGGAAGGGAGGAAATTGGCAATTTTTACAGGGTTTGCTGATACTGTGATGCAGAGTGCTTTGTCTGTTCCTGTGAAAATACAGTGATTAAGCCTGCAGGGTTTTTCATGTACCAGACTATGCACAAGCTGCAGGATTGGTTGAATGGGTGAAGGGGTTGTGAAAAGAGCAGTTGAAAAAATGAGGAGATGGGAACCTTTGCCCATGGAGAACCCATCTCCCAGATGTGCTCCATGCCCTTAACAATGGCCCACGGGGAAATGGAAACCCCTGGCTGTGCACAGCTGCCCCAATTTGCAAATCCAACCATGGGCAGTGAGACTTGGGCTGCCTGGGAAATTGTTCTGGCTGGGATGGCCCTGGCAGGGCCACAGAGGCTGCAGGGCTGGGCCTTCATGCATTGGAATTAATTAGGAGAAATTCAAAGCAAATGAGAGCTATCAATACTGAAACAGGAATTCAGATTCCTCCAGGACCCTTTGCTTTGGTAACTGCTCCCTTGGAGCTTGGCTTTGCAAAGTGTTCATGTCAAGGCAGGAGGAATTGATGCAGAGTATCAAGGAGAAATTACAGTAATTCTGTTAAACAATAGTGACCAAGATTGGATTATTCAACCCCATGACAGGGTAGCACATTTATTGATACTGCAACTTTAGGAAAGATTGTGAAAAAAAAGATCCATCTCCAATCACCACCGTTTGTGGAGATAAAGGGTTTGGATGCAGCAGTCCTAATCATGGAGCCAGAGTGTGGGTGCGGAGGCCAAATGGCCCTCCCGAGGCAGCTGAAGGAACAGCTCCTAGGAAAGACAACTCTGAGTCCTGAAACCTGGGCAGGAACAATGGGAATGTGTCCCTGCAGCCAAGGATTCTGTGTGAGAACAAGTTGATCTGACAGGATATTGTTTTACACATCCTGCCAGACCAAATCTCCCTGTTTGCCCCAAGGGCCCCTTTGGAAAATGCTCTGACCCACGGGGCTCCATGTGAAGGCTGCTGTGACACTGAGGGACTTGCACAGGAATTCCATCCAGGAGCCTGGGTGCTCCTCAGGGACGGGACCCGGCCCCTTCCAGCCAGAGGGGAAAGGGCCCCCAAGCCTTGTTAGCCACAGACAGCATGGTCAAGCTGAACAGCAAAGGGCCTCGGGCATTATTCTGGAATTAAAATGGTGCCAGCTCCATGGACAACAGAATTTTTGAGATTGAGAAAAAAGAATGAAGAACGATGTCACTAAAATACTACTGGTGTCTGTAAGGTGTACCTTGATAGTCAGGCAGAATCTTTGTCTGCCACAAACACCTCTAGTGTTTCACCAAGGGGTTAGTCATCAAAATGTAATGATTAGTTGTGCAAATGTAAAGATCAGGGTAGCCCAAGTACTGCATGTCACCAATTGCAGGGGATGTTCTCAGCTGGAGCTGGGAGGAATGGGGTTCCCTTGGAGGGCCCACCCTGTGGGGTGACCACAACTCTGTCCATGGGCTCTGACTCGTCACTGTAAAGGAAGGGACGGTTAAAGAAAACACAGGAATACAATGATCACTTGGACAGGATTCCCTAAGATTTCCCTTCAGGAGAAACCAAACCCTGTTCTAGTTCCAGAGGCCACAGTGTGAGAGGATTTCTGTGCTTTTCCAATCACTGCCAATGCCAGTAGAACTTGGGGTGCTGGAGCTGCTCAGTGTCAGTGTCACACCAATGTCCTGGCTGTTCCACCATTTCAGGTCCTTCAATAACCACAAGGAAGAGTTGGGGCCCAGAGAATATTTTCCCCAAAAAGTGCCTTGGCTTTCAGCAAGCAAAGATTCTGGTTCATCCTGTGCCCCATGTGTGCTGCCCAGTCCTGTGGAGTTCACATGAATAAGGCTCTGGGCAAATGATGCTGATAAAATGTCCAGCAATAGCACAGGATGGGCTTTGGGGCTGGCAGGAGAAGCTGAGGGACCTGGGCTGCTGGACTTCAAGAGGAGGCCCAGGGCTCATCCTGCAACTGCTGCAAGGGTGGTTTCAGAGAATCCCACAATCAGCAAGGGTGGAACAGGCCATGGAGATCATCAAGTCCAACCTGTGCCCTGACACCACCCTGTCTCCCCTGGGCCTCCTCCAGGATGAACACCTGCAGGTCCCTCAGCCATCCCTCACAGACTTGTGTTCCAGACCCCTCAGCAGCCTCATTGCCTTTCTCTGACACACTCCAGCCCCTCCATGTCCTTCCTAAATTGGGGCCCCAGGACTGGACACAGCACTCGAGGTGCTGCCCAAGCAGTGCTGAGCACAGGGGAAGAGTCACTGCCCTGCTCCTGCTGGCCACACCATTCCTGATCCAGGCCAGGAGCCATTGGCCTTCTTGGCCACCTGGGCACACTGCTGGCTCATGTCCAGCCTGCTGTCACCAGTCCCTGCAGGTCCCTTTCTGCCTGGCTGCTCTCCAGCCACTCTGTCCCCAGCCTTTAGAGCTACAGGGCTTGTTGTGGTCAAAGTGCAGGACCCGGCGCTTGGACTTGTTAAACCTCACCTTGTTGGCTTTGCCTCCTGGATCCAGCCTGTCCATGTCCCTGTGCAGAACCCTCCCATCCTGCAGCAGATCCACACTCACACCCAGCTTGGTGTCATCTGCAAATTTGCTGATGCTGGACTCAATCCCCTCATGCAGATCATCACTGCAGACATTGGAATCCACGCTGGCTGGCTCTGATCCCTGGGCCATCCTGTGGGTGCCCTGTGGTGGCACTCAAGGTGATCTGTTCCATAACCTTGCCGGGCACCCAGGTCAGGCTGACAGGCCTGGAGTTCCCCAGCTTCTCCTTCCAGCCCTTCTTGGGGATGGGCTCACACTGGCACCTCCAGTGCTCTGGGACCTCCCTGCTGAGCCAGGACTGATGGTAAATGATGGAGAGCAGCTTGGGGAGCTCATCCACCAGCTCCCTTAACCCCCTGGGATGGATCCCATACACCTGTGAGCATCCGAGTGGCTCAGCAGGTCACCAAGTGCTTCCTCCTGGATTACAGGGGGCTGTTCTGCTCCCTGTGCCCATCTACCAGCTCAGGAGAGCCCTTGTCCTGAGGACAACCTCTCCTCATATTGAAAATTGAAACAAACTACGGGTTAAGTAGCTCAGCCTTTTCCTTATCTTTTGTTACTATATTCTCCACTGCATCCAATAAAGAGTATAGGTTCTCCTAATCCTCCTTTTTCCTATTAATTTTTTTATAAAAACATTTTTATTCTTTTTGTAGAACCCTCCAGGTTAAGTTCTAATTGAGTTTTCAACTCTCAGCTTTTCTTTCTGTATGACCCAGCAACATCCTTAAAGACTTTCTGAGTTGCTGGTCCTTTTTCTGCCTGAGTCCCCACAAAAGCTGCATGGGCAGCCAGGACAGTAATTTTTCTCACTTGTTTATCTTTTGCCACACTGGGACAGGCTGCTCCTTCCCCCTTAAGGTTACTTTCCTGAAATGTGTCCATCCTTCCTGGACCCCTTTGCTTTTAAGGGCTGTTTCCCTTAAAAAGTCAGTACCTGATTCAGTACTCCCAAATCAGCATCCTAAATAGGCCAAAGTCTGCCCTTCCTATTTCCAGTGCAGAAGTTCTGTTTTGCTGCCCTCCTTCTTTCCCAGAACATTGAAACCTTGATTATTTCATGGTCACTGTGCCCCAGGCAGCCTCTGAGCCCCACATCTGCCACCAGCCCTTCTCTGTTTGTGACCAGCAGCAGACAGAGCTTTCCTTGGCAGTGGGAGTGTTAACCAAAATTGGGTAAAACAGAAAACTTCCTTAACACCAATGCAGCATTAAGGAGCAGCATTCTTTATTCAGCTGGATGCACAAGGGATAGCTCCTCCCAAAGCTGTGCATGCTGAGCACAGGAAAGTTTCTGTTGATTTGCTGTATTTTGCACACATATTCATTGATTGTTCTGGACTAAACATACATATGATAATCACTTCCCCAAAATCATTAACATATTTCCCCTCCCCTTTACCCATGCGTTCTTCTGTCCTGGAGGTGTTTCTGGTGGTCCCTGGTGGTCGTGGACCCCAATGTTCCAGTGGGCCTGGCTGAGCTGGCAGGACACTGAGGCTGCTGAACTTCCAGTTCCCTTCTCAGACAATGGGCATTGTGTGGTATCCATAGGCCTGGGGTTTTGGAGAACAAGCTCCAGGTGTCAGCTCACCTGGTGGAGACAATTGATCATTTGCTAACATGAGGTCACTGAGTGGGCTATGACATCACAGAGTGGGTTATGTGAGGTCATTGAGCATCCATGACATCACAGAGCCAATGAAGACATCATAGGGCACCAATCTGAGATCAAAGAGCAGACTATGACATCACTGAGCACACTGACATCACAGAGTGCATTATGTGAGGTCATCGAGCATCTATGACATCACAGACTGCCTCTGTGACATCACAGAGCAAACTATGGCATCATAGGGCAGCAGTCTGACATCACAGAGCGTACTGTGCCAGCTGCAGGTACTGGATCAGGCTTTGCACGAGCACAAGGAGCAATGGCAGTAAAGCCATGGTCTGCAGGAAGACACACAGAAGGGGTTCAGTGGGGCCGCAATGGAGACACACAGTGGGGTGCAGGAGCCGCAGGGATGTGGCGGCAGGAAGGAGAGGGCCCCCGGCAGCTGGCGGGCGGCCAGGCCTGCACCGCTGCCCCAGCAAGCACCGCGCCCTCAGCGAGGCGCTGCCGCCGGGCTGGGCCCTGGGTGCGGGGGCAGAACGCACGGCCCGGTACCGGAGCTTCTGCCCCAGCCCTCCTCCAGCCCCTGCCCTCCCCCAGCCCAGCTCCTCACTGCTGTGCACTCACCGCTCGCCCAGGCTCTGCTGGGGCAGCAGCCCCCGCTGGGGCCTTTTATAGTGACCCCCATTGTGACATGGCCCCTGTGCTGTCACAGAACCCAGAGCGCATCACAGGCCAGCCCCGCCCGCCCTCCCCAGCCCGCTCAGGGAACTCATCATGGCCCTGGGCACCCAAAGCCCCAACAGACACCAAGTGCAGACCCATCACTCGGGAACCTGGCAACCCCAGAGCTTCCCTTGACAAAGCAGGCAAAGGTGCCCTCTCAGAAAACTCTTGTCAAATATAAATTTGGGTGGCATGACCCATGGATGTTCTTGGTATACAACTGAAGGCTTTTAGTTAATACCGGTGGGGGACATTTTTTTAGTAGTATTTATACTTATTAGTTTGGGGCAGGATGTCATGTAGGCTAGTGCTCTGTCATAGATTTAGTGAGAAACCCATCTGAAAGAAATCCAGGTTGCTTGGATGATGCACAGGAAGATTTTACCCTATCCTGAGAAGGCCAAATAATTTAGTTACAAAATTTTGTTGCCTTCAATAACCTCTTAGCTCTCAAACACTAGAGTTCAACACCATACAAAATTTCAGGCACTTCAGGGCATTTTCAATTCAAGCTTCAAGCATTTCTATAGGAATGCTCGAGAGACAGCATACTGGATATATCAAACTTCTCTGTTTGCAAAAAGGCTTTATTTCAGATATGGGTATAGGGAGGACATCCTCTAAGATACATATGGTTAAATACAAAGAATGACACATTTCAGGCCATTTGAGAAACTTATCTCCTTTTATTAACTTTTCAAACATAGATATTCAAATATTACTGAAATGCATAGAAGTCACTACAGTAGGGTAGTTCAATTCTCTAAACTGAGGGTAACTTTTCAAAACTGTAAACACTAAAGGGCCTCTAGAAGGAATGCTAAAGAACAAGTCTAATTAAAGCTACAGCTATAACTACAACTAAAGCTACACCTACATCTACAAGTACAACTACATTTACAACAAAAACATTAAGCTAAACAGGCTACATTAAGTTGCTGTCCAACAGGCTAAGTTGCTGTCTTCAAAGTGGTTCCAAGCAACCTCTCTCAACTTCACTGTCTTCTGTGAGGATATAGGTCAGGGAACAGTGGAGCCAGGAGGCCTCTGCCTCACAGACTTGGGTCAGCAGCAGCACTGGAACTTGAAGGTGAATCTTATCAAGCAAGGCCGCTGGGCAAGAGATGCTGTGTTTTCCACAGCAAATCCATTTTTGTGAGGCGCCTGTATCTCACCACACCAGCAACTTCCTTCTGCTGGAGCAGGAAAGCAGCTTCTGGATAGCAGTGACAAATGTAGCAGTTAAGGTGAAAGCAGAGATCAGGTGGCTGCCATGTGTGTTCTTCCTTCTCCATCTACATAGCTGTCTTTACCTTCATTTAGATCAGGTGGCTGCCATGTGTTGCTTCCTGCTACACTGTCTTTACATTTATTCGTTGCTGCCCTCCACTGTTTTTTTTCTTCATTTCCATCTTCTTCCTTCTTTTTTCAGCGTCCTTGTCTTGCTCCACCTGCACATCCTTGTTTTCTCCATGTCCTTCATGTAGATCTTCTGCATTTCCAGCAACCTTGCCAGGTTCTTCTGCAGTTCCTTCAGCAGTATTATCTCCTGGCACATTCCATCATTGCACCCTTCAGCTTTAAGTCATGGCCAATGTCATTGTAAACATCGCTGTCTTCCTTCACCTTCACGTCATCATTCCATTCAATGGCATCATCATCGTCTTCTTCATCTGTAGCCACAGCACTACCTCCTCTGTCCATTCCACTGCCGCTATCGTCTGAGTCCACAGTCAAATCAGTGCTTTCTCCACCTTCCTCGGAATCAGCACTGTCTTCTTCTGGTTCGTTCCCTCTCTCATTTAACAAGGTCTTGCAAAAGCTCTGGTCCTTGCCGCTGCTGCTGGCCTTACAGTTCCTTCTCCTGCAGCTAAACCACAGGCCCAAGAGGAGCAGGACTCCAGCAAAGACCCAAAATGGCCACTGCTGCAGGGCACCAAAGAGCACGGCTCCCCAGCCCTCGTCCGTCTGCTCCAGCTCCTGCAGCAGCTGAGCCATCTCATGGTCCAGCAGCTCCTGACGCTCCTTCATTTGCCGGTGTGTGGCCTCATCCAGCCCATCCCCAGCCAGCTGCGGGTACTGGATCAGGCTTTGCACGAGCACAAGGAGCAATGGCAGTAAAGCCATGGTCTGCAGGAGGACACACAGAAGGGGTTCAGTGGGGCCGCAATGGAGACACACAGTGGGGTGCAGGAGCCGCAGGGATGTGGCGGCAGGAAGGAGAGGGCCCCCGGCAGCTGGCGGGCGGCCAGGCCTGCACCGCTGCCCCAGCAAGCACCGCGCCCTCAGCGAGGCGCTGCCGCCGGGGCTGGGCCCTGGGTGCGGGGGCAGAACGCACGGCCCGGTACCGGAGCTTCTGCCCCAGCCCTCCTCCAGCCCCTGCCCTCCCCCAGCCCCGGCTCCTCACTGCTGTGCACTCACCGCTCGCCCAGGCTCTGCTGGGGCAGCGGCACTCGCAGGGGCCTATTGTCCCTTAGGGAAACAGGGTTTTGAGGATGAAGAGGAGACGAGAATCTTGACTCCATAATTAGAAGACTTGATTTATTATATTATATACATATTACATTAAGACTATACTACAAAGAGATAGAAGGAAGAAGTTCTCAGAAGGCTAGCTAAGAATAGAATAGAAAGAATGATAACAAAGGAGCTGGCTCTGACAGAGAGCGAGAGCCAGCTCTGCCATGACTGGTCAAGAAATCCAAACACCCATAGAAGGCCAATCACAGGTGCACCTGTTGCATTCCACAGCAGCAGATAATCATTGTTTACATCTTGTCTCTGAGGCCTCTCGGTTTCTCAGAAGGAAAAAATCCTAAAGGAAGGATTTTTCACAAAAGATGTCTGCAACATATCATTATATAACTTACATATTAATTATTAAATTTACATTGTTCCATTGTATGCATTGATATCATCCAAGCATGGATTCCTCATGATTCCTTCAAACCTCTAACATAGTTTCTCATGATTCTTTAAACAATAATTCTATCTAATCACGTCTTACAATGATATCATTTCTCATATACTGACTACACAGGTGCAGTTTCATATCATCTAGCAAATACAAGGTCTAACATTTCCCAGGGCCTACCTTTAAAAAAAGGTGAACCCGGCAGGGGACATGGGGACTCACACATCTCCCCAGGACACTTTTCCCGGGGACCCCCTCACCTTGTCCCACAGGGGAGGCCGAGCCCCAGCCTGGGCAGATCAATTCCCCGAGCCCCGGCAGCATCTTGGGGGCGTCCGGGGCCGGAGGGGGAGGATCCGGGAAACGGCGGCTAATGCCGGGGGCCGCTGTTGCCTGGGAACCGCGAACGCATCGGCGGCGGCGTCTGTGACAGCGGCGCGGCCTCAGTGCCTGAGAACGCGGCCCTGGCTGGGTGTGCGCAGCCTGGGCTCGTGCAGGCGGCTGCACTGGGCTTCGCCAAGGGAATTGTTCATGGAGCATCGGTCTCAAAGAGAATTCCTACACCTGCAGAGCATTGACCTCTGCAAAGAGTTCATCAACGTGCAGAGCATTGGCCTGTGCAAAAGGTTCCTGAATTTCCTTTGAAGGTAAAGATTGACTCAGGTTGAGCTTTTTGGTTTTGTCTCATCTGCACTCTGAGAGAGAATGCCAAAGGGAAATACAGGATGGGATAATGCCCGTCTTCTGGTGCAGCAGTTCAGTGCTATGCACAGCTGAGTGGATGAACAATATATCCTCTACTGACTGTGCTTTTTTTTGCACTGAGGAAATGCAACATTTTCTAAATGTACTAGTGTATACATTTCATTCCTAGGGAGATTGCTTAAACTACTTAAATGTGAATGAGTTCTGTTCAAGTTTCAGAGGGTTGTTATCATCTGGTTATTAAAATTATTGGGGAGATGCCTCTGAATTGCTGCAGCAGCCTGGCTGCACTCAGCAGACATTCTGGCCAGAAGCCTTGTGAGGGCACCCAGCACAGCAGAGAACCCACACAACAGGAATTCCATCCTTGAGGAGGGGATGGGGTTTCCCAATGTCAGGTTGCACAAAGCTCCTGCTCTTGGACAATTCCTGGGATGGGGCATCCACTTCTCTGGAAAAACAGTTGCAGTTTTGTTCCACTCTCATCATTGTAAAATATTTCCTCCTTCTAACAAATGTAAATCCAGCCTCATTCACTTTAGAGATATTGACCCTTGTTCTGCCACTGCAAGATTTGGGAGAAAATACCTTTGACCACTATTCAGTCTTTACACTGGATTCCCAGAGGAATGGCTGCCCTTACCCATTGCTTTCCAGAGGATGAGGGCTACCAGATGGTTTCTACAGGATCACCACTTCAACAAGACCATTTAATCTGGACTGCTGCCAGCACCCTAACTAGCAGGGTGTCAGGTTGTATTCTGACTCTGTCAGTTGTTTATCTTTTCTATTATTGCATGTATATGGTTTTATCCCTTTTCCTGATAAATTGTATTTCTGACTTGGAGTCTCTCACTGGTTTTGCTTTGAAACCAGAACACAGAGGCAGCTCCTGGCAAGGGCAGCGCTGCAGAGAGACAGCTCTGGGCAGGAGCAGCTCCTGTGCACAGCCCAGCAGGGCTGGGGCACTGCCAGGGCCCCTCAGGGACACCAGCAGGGCACAGACTGAGCTCCCAGGGGCTCAGCACTGGCAGGGGCTGTGCCATGGCCCAGAGGGGGCTGTGTCCTAGAGGCACAGAGCAGCTGGGATGTCAGCAAGGGGCTGTGTGACAGCACAGAGTGGGCTGTGTGAGGTCATCAAGCAGCCATGGCATCGCTGAGGGGTCTGTGTGACATCCCAGAGCTGTCAGTGGTATCACAGTGTGGCTGTAGGACATCACAGAGCTGACTGTGGTGTCACAGGGTGGGCTGTATGTCACTGGTTGGTTTTGTGACATCATAGAAGAGGCTGTGAAGTCACATGGTGGTGTGACATCATAGAGCTGGCTGTGACAGAGTGCATTGTGACATCACAGACTGGGCCATGAGGTCACAGAGCAGACTGTGCCATTGTAGAGGGTGTCTCTGTGACATCAGACAGCAGGATGTGACACCGCAGGGGGCTGTGTGACATTACAGCGTTCCCTGTGACTTCACAGACAAGGCTGTGTGATGTCAGAGGGAAGGCTGTGACAGCAGAGAGTGTGTTCTGCCATCACAGAGGGGCTGTGGCATCACAGCCCAGGCTGGGACATCACAGATTGGCTGTGTGACACACATCCCAGGGCCCTGGGGGTGGCACAGGGGGACAGGGACCCCCCGGCAGCGTCCCCGTGTCCCCCAGGGCCAGAGCCTGGGCCAGGGCTCCTTCACCCTGTGACACACGAGGGGCTGAGAGCGCTGAAAAAATCCCCAGCAAGGGATCAGCAAAAACCAGATTTAATATTTAGCAACAGCACCACAGAGTTCCTTGGCAAGAGTCACTCTGCTCCTGCGTGGACACTCCTGGCACACCAAGGAAAGAAAGCAACAACAAAACCAAACACAGTCCAGGCAGTAAAACCAGAAATGAACCAAGAACTATCCATGTGTCTGTGCGTGCATGTGTGTGTGCCTAAAGAACAGTGAGGGCAAGGATAAAAGGTGTCCTGTTTAGGACAAAACCTAAAAGTTAAACAGAGCTCAAACTTAACAGGCCTTGACTGATACCTTAGACTGCAGCATTTAGCAAAAGAACAGCATTTAACAGTATTTAACCTTATTACAACCTATGACTTAATGATTTCACAGTGGAATAAAACTTAACAATATTCAACATAGCTTAAAACCTTTAATGAACTTCAAAACTTAGCAAAAGAACAACTCTTAGCAGCATTTAACTCAGCTCATAGCTTGTGACTCACCCTTACTTACAGGCCTTACTGACTCAGGTATCTAAGGAACACAAAACCCTCAGAGAGCAGCATTTCTGCCACATTTCCCCAGCACAGGCACTCCTGTGTGCACACAGACACCAAGAGTCCTGGGCCATGGCTTCCCCACCTGCACTGTGGGTTTGGCTCACACAGGCAGCAACCCAGCTCAGCCCTGGGGCCCTGGCTGCATTCCCACTGCTGAGCCTTTGCTCAGTCACCCATTGGCACCATCTGCTAGGCCAAGCCAGCTCCTGATGCTTCCTTTCCACAGCCCAAAAGTGCCAAACACAAACAGTGCAGGGCACTGGCAGTTTCATCCCAACAAATGCACCTTGCTTGAGGCCCAACAGCAAATGCCATAGAGGGATCAGAAAAGAAAATCAAGGATAGAAAGAAAAAGAGGGCAAGAGGAATAGAGCTACCAACAAGACACAATCCTCATGCTCCAGCCCCAGAGATTCGCTCTCATCCCTGGGGCTTTATCAAAGTTGTCTCCAAAGTTACAGTTTCTACAGTCTGAATCCAAAGCCAGTGGCATCTAGCCACAAGGTGGGCAAGATTCATGGCCCATTGTCTTGAGAGCCCTTGCTGTGTCAGGCAGGTGCAAGCGTGCAAGGACAAGCCCCCCCTTGTCCCAACTTGGGAGGCAGCTGCAGCTGTGCAAGTCCAAGGCACCATTGATCAGAACCTGTTCCAAGCAGTGTTCTGGCAAAGCACAGCACAACAGCCACAAAATGTCCACCTCACTCAGGCCACAGCTCCTGCCGGGGCTCTTCAGCCTCCTTGCCACCATCGTCACGCAAATGAAGGAAACTCCGCACCATCTCTTACACCCAGCAGGCCTCAAGATTCCACTCCAAAATTCCACCAGGACACTGAAGCCCCTGAAAGGAGAACTCACTTGCCTCATCAACCTGAACAACATCTCCAACTGCACTCAGCACAAACCCATGGCTGAGGCAGCTCTCCTGTGCAGCACAGCTGGGCCCTTCTGGGGCTCCATGCATGGACATCCCAGCTTAGCTCTGCTCTCAGAAGAGATTTTGGTGTCAGCAGCTGAATGCAGCCCCTGCTGTGCTTGCCATGAGCTCAGGACAAGTGTAAAGACAGCAAGAGGTTTAGGCTGAACACATCTTCACTTTTGCACTTTTAGGTTCAAAGACACTGGGCTCCGATTGAATTGGTTGTGGTGATTGTTTCCTGTGCCAGGATGTTCTCCATGGCAGCTGTGTGGTGGCAGAGAGGAAAGAGTGGTTGTGAAGAGTTGTGAAAGAATGGCTTTTGCTTAGGAAGAGAGCAATGAAGGGCTGATCAGGATGAGATGGTTTGCAGTGTCCTGAGCCTCCCCCACCTCCCCCTAAAGGGCAGGTCAACAGGTCTGCCCCATCTCTGGGGGGGGACAACAGGTCTACCCCAGGATCCGGAGGGACAACAGGTCTACCCAGCCCCCGAGGGACAATAGGTTTACCCCAAAGCCAGAGGGACAACAGGTCTACCCCAAATCCAGAGGGAACAAATGTCTACCCAGGCTCCAGAGGGACAAAAGGTCTACCCAGAATCCAGCGGGACAACAGGTCTACCCCATGGGAGAGACACCAGGTCGCCAGGGAGCCACAGGGGACACCAGGTCTCTGTCTCCTGGGAGGGACACCAGGTCTACCCCGGCTGTGGCAGGACAACAGGTCTACCCCTGCTCCAGGGGGACACCAGGTCTACCCCAGGTTTGGCGGGGGACACCAGGATCTACCCCGGCCCCAGAGAGACAACAGGTCTACCCATGGCTGTGGGGGACACCAGGTCTACCCCTGCTCCAGGGGACCAGGTCTACCCCAGCAAAATCCAGGCCCCCAGGCTCCCCCGACAACAGGTCTACCTCCTTCTGCAGGAGGGACACCAGGTCCACCCCAGTCTCCAGAGGCCACAGGTCTACCCCCTCGAGGGACACCAGGTCTAACCCCATCTCCAGGCCTGAGGTCTACCCCAGCTTGGTGGGACAGGCTTCCTACACCAGGTCACCAGGACCCCTCTCCTCTCCAGAGGGACACTAGGAGGTCAACTTCCCAGGCTCCAGAAGGGAACAGGTCAAGCCCATCTCTGTAGAGACAACCCTTCTCTCCCCGGCTCCATCACAACAGGTCTACCCACCTCCCGACCCACAGGTCTCAGGATTCGGAGGACACCAGGTCTACCTCCTCTGGGGCCGCTGGCATCGGCCTTGCCCCTGGTGGCCGGCACTGGCCGGGGACACCAGGTCTACCTCATCCGGGACCTGGTCCGATTTCGGCAGTGCCGGGCAGACCTGTTGTCCGGCCGGCTCCGCTGCCTCTCACCCAGGGATGTTTTCCTGGGGCCTGAACATCGTAGGAGGGAGTGCCACCGCCTCTCACGGATCCGCCTCCTCCCTCCGCCCCGACCGGTCATCCTGGCCCAGCCACAAATCCTTCCTGGTGTCCCCCTGCTGGGACAGCCTCAGCCTTCCAAAGGACACAGGCACAGCAGCCCTGAGCTGCCATCTACTCAGAGCAGCCTGTCAGGTAGGACAGACAGGTCCAAAAGCCGGCCCCAGGCGAGCGGCCCGCCGGCCCCAGCCCGCCGCTCCCGCCGCCTCCCTCCGGGCATCCAGGCCAGCCAGCCGAGGGACAGGTCTGGCCTGGTAGATCTGGTGTCCCACCGGAGACTGGGGTAGACTGTGGTGGACCCATCCGCTGGGTAGACCTGTTGTCCTTTTGGAGCCGGGGTAGACCTGTTGTCTCTACAGAGGCGTGGTAGACGTGTTGTCCCCCCCAGAGCTGAGGAACACTTCTTGTCGTTTTGGAGTCGGGGTAGACCTGTTGTCCCTACGGAGCTGGGGTAGACCCGTGTTCCTCATGGAGCTGGAGTAGACGTGTTTTATGTCAAGACTTAGAGTAGAGCTCCTGTCTTTTACGAGCTCGGGTACACCTGTTGTACCGTCGGTTCACAGGGAGGCAGGGTGAGGCTCAGGACACTGCAAACCATCTCTGATCACAGCTCAGCCCTTCATTGCTCTCTTCCTAGGCAAAAGCCATTCTTTCACAACTCTTCACAAGCACTCTTTCCTCTCTGCTACGACACAGCTGCAATGAGGAGCATCGTGGCACAGGAAACAATCACCACAACCAATTCAATCGCAGTCAAGTGTCTTAAAACATCTTCACTGCAAAAGTCAAGATGTGTTCAGCCTAAACCTCTTGCTCTCTTTACACTTGTCGTGAGCTCATTGAAAGGGTAGCAGGTGCTGCATTCAGCTACTCACCCAAAAATCTGCGAAAGCAGACAGCAGGGCCCTGGAGACAGGATGTGCTGGTCAGGGTCTGTGTTGGTGGCTTGAGCTGGGGAGTCCCACAGGGGCCTTGCCACTGAAACCACCATCGAAGCCTTTGCAGATATAAACATTTATTAGATATTTTTTCATCAAACCATTTTGTAATTTATTTTCTCGGCATCTTCTGCAAATATATTACCAAAAAAAAATGTTTCATACTGAAATTTAAAGTTTCAAATTTTGGGTGTCTTCAAGTGGGAAAGAAAATCAAATGAAAACTGAAAAGAAAACGTCCAGCTACCTGCAGAATTCCTTGAGCCCAAATCCTTCTTCTCTCGTTTGAAGGCAGTGAAAGAGGAGCATTTTCTTTGTCCATTCTAAGAGAAAATGCCCTGTGTCATTAGTGGAAGAAAAAATCATGTCTCTGAAGGTTAATCAGTCTCTACAGGCAAGCTGACCAAAAACTCGTTTGCCTTTTGTCAGCATGGGCAGAACTTGCTTGGGAGTAGCTTTGATGTCTGTCGTAGTTTGAGGGGAAGTGGATTTCTGGGAGTGTGTGGTCAGTCCAATTGAAGGTACAGATTTGGGATTGACCACTAAGATTTGGACACGCCTCTGAGAACGCACAGGGGTTAAAAGCAGAGCTCTGCCCCTGGGAAGCCCTCTTGGGACTTCGGCGTAGAAGAGGATGGAGCTCTCCCCCGCTCCAGCTGTTGCTGGGCCGGGGAGGGGCAGCCATGTGGTAGGCCCGGGCCTGGATCGAGATGGGGGTAGGCCTGACCTGGTTCCCCCCCACCCCCCCCCAGGGTGGAAGGGTGGAGGAGAGAGACACTGGGCGCTACTGGGCAGCCCCCTCCCCTGGGGAGACAGAGAGAGAGAGACGGTGTCTGTGCTTACTGCCTGGGACTGGGCTGTAGCCTTGAAATTCGATATCATGTGCTGCCAGCCTGCCCGGCCTGTGCAGAGGAGGGGGGTTGTGCCGAGGAGGAGTCCGGCTGCTTGTGGGTTGTGAGCTGAGGAGTTTTTACCCTTTCTTGGACAATGAAAGCTTTTGCAGAGTACTGACCCTTCCTGGAGAGGAAATGAAGAAGGATTTGAGCAAGTTTTTAAAGGGCCAAGCAGGGGAGAGATTGTGAGAAGAACCCAGGGTGGAAGAGATGTGGAGTGGCATTTTTTGCTGGACGCTTTTTGTGGAGCCATGGACTGTTCCTTCAATACAGAGACTATTTTCAGGGGGAGCCGCTGTGTCCCAGAGTTAAGAGGGCAGTTTGGAAGCCTCCCGGAGGTGAAATAATGGGGGGGACAGATGTCCCAAAGTGGAGACTGTGCCTTTTGTAAAGTGGGACGACGGAATCCTTAAAAAGACAACCCTCAAAGTAGCTCTGGTCCATGTTCAGTGGTGAGAGCACTGAGCATGGGAGGAGGGGGTCACGATCTCCAATCCGGGTGGTGATACGTGACCAAAAGCCCAGGGCATACAAGAAGGACTCCTCCTCTTAAGGAATTGGAGATTGAGTGTTCTTAAGGGTGGTTTTTTTGCTGGACCGGGAGATGTAATTGTATTGGGAATTTGGTGGGGGGAGGAGGAGGAGCTGTGTTCTGTAGAGTTTTCATTTTCCTTGAGATTATATTTTCTTTTTTTTCCTATGTAGTGTGTAGTTAATAAAGTTTTGTTTTCTATATTTTTAAGTAGAGGACTGCTTTGCTTATTCCTGGTCACATCTCACAGCAGGAATCAGGGAGAGGATTTTCCATGGGGGGGCACTGGCATTGTGCCAGGCTTAAACCATGACAATGTCCCAGTCATGTGGAACACCTTTGATGCTGAGGTGATAACTGGATGTGGTCAAAGTTCCTCTTCTCTCCCTTGTCGTAGAAGGGAGTGAAAGAGCAGCAACTTCTTGGTCCTTCTTAAGAGAAAAGCTCTGTGTCATTAGTGGGACAAGACCTCAGCTCAAGGCAGAAAAAAATCATTGTCCCAGTGACACCAAAAACGACAGTGCAGTGAAATGTCACAGGTTCTTAGAGAATAATAAACCTTTTTACTTCATTCAATGATTTCCCTGATGAAATGAAATATTGTTCTATTTCTTGATTTCAAATTTGTTCGTTGGATTTAGGGAAAGCTGCAACAGAATGTGCTTTCCCAAACACCAACTCATACAAGCTGACTTTCAAACTAGTTTGAGGTTGTATTTTAATTTGTAACAAAGGTAATGGTAGGACCTGTAGCCATTTCCTGACAGTTTCCTGACATATTTTGCCAATTTGTCTCTTTAAATTTCATTCCTTCACTCAACCTTTTTGCTAGACTGAGGTCTCAACAGAAACATAAATTGGAATACAAATCCCAATGAATACCCAGCTGTTTACTAATTGCTGTAATACATCAGATATAAAGTTGAGTCCCCTGTAAGAGGGCATCTCTAAAGGCACCCCAAACTTGGGCATGATTTCTTTGAGAAGTGTCTTGGTTACTTCCCTAGCCTTGCTGGTGGGGCAGGGGAAAGCTGCCAGATCAGAATCTGGCAGATATCAGAAAAGATATCCACTAATACCAGGAGATGCCAGTATCCTTGTTGGTGTGGTAGCTCAGAAAAATCAATTTACCAGTAACCTCTGGGAGTGTTTCCTCTTTTAGTGATATCTGAACTTTTTAAGTTCAAGGGATTATTTTAAAGACAAATCAGGCATTTTTCTGTAACAGACTTGACAGTTTTTGTCATATGAGCACTGGGTGTCTGAGTCCACAGACTACTCACCATAGCACCAAAATCCTAGTGGCTTTGCTGGTGTTTCTGCTCGAGAATTTCCAGCAGCAGTTGGTGTGGGAGTCTGACTAGATTGTTGGGAGTTACCAGCCATTCTGCTCTTTCTTCTGAGCTTTTAGACAAGTAGCTAATTTTCAATCTGCTTGACTATATCCAGGGCTAACTTCTGGAAGTGAAATTGCTTTCTCAGGTATTAACACCAGGTTGTGCAACCTCTTGTGCAGCTTTAGCTGCACATCTGTTCCCTGCATGAATTTGGGAATCCCCTGCTGGTGTTGTGCTTTGTAGTGTAGTGCAGCCACTTCTCTGGGCAGCTGAATAGCATCAAGGAGGAACAATATTTCTTTTTTGTATTTAATTGGAAATCCAACTACACACCCATAATCCAAGAGCTATTAATCAATTTTGGAACCCTTCTCCACAGCCCCAGGTCAAATGCAGTGTTCTCTTGTGAGTCTGTGCCTTTCAGCACAGAAAGTATAAAATTCTCAGCATCCATAACTCCAACAGCCAGGTGTTGTCATGCCATTTTTCCTCATACCAGCTTTCCCTGCTTCCAAATGTGCCATGCCAGGGGTACAGGTACACATCTTCCCTCTACCTGTCCTGGCAACTAAGACCTTCCCTGGGCAACCATACAACGGGGAAGGGGACTGTGGAGAGAAGAGAACACATCTAAACAACAAATCACAGTAACATAACTATACATCAACAAAATAAAATAAAACTTCTCTTAACATTCTCATAACATCCATCCCTTAATTGCGAGAGCCAGCCATGGCATTACCCATCTAAAACAGCAATTCATTCAATTTCCCTCCTCTTCTACAAAGCAATGTCAGCTGTAAAAGGGTGTTACAAACTAAGGTACCGTTCTCTGGCCACTTAGCCTGGTAGCTTAGCTTGTATGCTGACCAGCACTGATTGCAATATTGGATTAGGTTTAGTTAGTGGGTCTTCTCCTGTCTATTTCCAGCTTTTCAACAAACATTTCAATGGAGAATTTGGAATATCATCTCCCACTTTAGTTTAAGAAGAAACTGGCCCCATATTCAATAATTACAGATATATAAGCTATTACCTCTGAAAGTCGTAATGGTGTTTCCAGCTTTGTAATGGAGGGGGAGAGGGGAAGCAGAAGGGGACTGCCAAACCTGCAGTCACTCAAACTGACAAAAGAGGGTGCTTCAAGTCCACAAATGCCATCTCAACCAGGCACACAAAAATAAAGCAACTCCAAAACACCAGCAAACACTCAGTCACGCTCCAACACTCTCAACACTCTCTCTGCAAATGAATTTTTATATCTTGGGCATCCCCATATTGATAAATTCACATCAAGGTACCACTCTCACATGAACACACTCTCAGAGTTCAAGAAGAATACAGAGAATGAGAGGAATGCAAAGGAATTAATCAATCTTTACCACAAAAGTGGCTCCAGATGAAGCTGTGGCCAGGCTTCAATTGTAAATGGAGAATGTGGTTTTTTTTTTTCATCTTTCCTCCATCCAAGTCAAGATGGAGGTAGCGTATGCTACAAGACAGCAGGACAATGATTTTTCCTTAAATATAATCTTGGCCTGATACAACAATTCCTGTTAGCGTTCAGGAACACATAACCACAGAATGATTATATGCAGGTGCTTTTATTAAGAGCTCTGGGTGTCAGGGGACACAAACCCAAATCTGACTCTGACATGCTTTGGGACTAAACATGTCTTATATTCTATTGTTATATAACTTACATATTAATTATTAAACTTACATTGTTCTATTGTATGCATTGATATCATCCAAGCATGGATTCCTTGTGAGTCCCTCAAACCTCTAACATAGTTTCTCATGATTCTTTAAACAATAATGATATCTAATGACACTTAACAATTATATCATTTATCATACACTGACTACACAGGTGCAGTTTCACATCATCTAGCAAACACAAGGTCTAACATTTCCCAGGACCTACCTGTAACATTTTCCCAGGGCCTACTAAGCCTAACTTTCCTTCTAGCTCCCCGAATTTTGTGATTTTAAAATCTTTTACTATCAATACCTCCCGGGGACAATCTCTAATATTTCCAGGACAGCTCCTAAGCAGGAACATGCACTGATGCTCAGTGATTCCCTCCCTGCACAGCCAGTGCCCATCAGCTTTGGGCCAAGGCTGCCCAGCTGCCAACACCATGACACGGAGAGGTTCAACAGACAGAATCTGGCTTGGCTCTAAGGGCCTATTCTGCTCCAAACTTCCACTCTCCAGAATGTCCCTTTTGCCACAACAGCTTCTGTTCCTTCACTTACCAATCCTCCATGCTTCCACAAGTCTCACCAAGATATCATGATAGATACGGTGGTCATCTCTCTCTTCCTCCTGGCTGCAAGGACCTCTTTGTTGCTGAGGGAAAGGTGAGTGATTTCTGGAGATGGAGTCTGAAGCTGCACTCTGATGCAGGGCTGCTGCTGCCTGACTCCTGCTGCTTTAGGATGGCCAGGTGCTCAGCCCATTTCCCAGCAAGCTGAGTCTCTCAGGCTTTTCTTTCCTCACCTGAGGGATGCAAAGCTGAGAAGATGAGAAAGACTTGATCCAAGGGGTGACTGCCCTTCAACAGGAAAGCAGGGAGGAAGAGATCAAGTGCATCCCTGTGCCAGGCACCCATTGGCTTCCATCCTCTGGGCACAAGAAATGAGGCTCTGAGCTGCCTTGAATGCAGCCAGCACAGCTCCTGCACACTCTGGCTGCACACAGCTGCTGACAGCTCCTGGGAAAGGGCATTTACAGTTCTTTCTGCTGGGCTTGAAGAATCCCTGTGCCAGTGAGGTGAGGAGGTTCAGCCCATCATCTTGACAGCAGAAGCCAGAGCAGAGAAGGGCAGTATTGTTTCTTACCTATAAAATTCTTTCTCTGGCCTGCCAAGGTCTGCTCAGCAGGTCAGACAGAGGCACACTGGCTGCCCTCGGGGTGGTGTTATCTTTTATACTAAAAAACTACATGTACATTATTTACCATAACTTCCCAATACCTATCTCCTATGTTAGACAGTGAGCTTCTACTCTAAACCAATCCAAAAGTGCCACCATCAGAGCAGAAGATGGAGGCCAAGAAAAGAAGGAGAAACACTGGACACACCCAGATTCCTCCATCTTGCCTCCTGAACCCCCATTCTAAAACCCCTCAAAATCTATTTTTCACCCCATGACAGACTATTATTCTACTTAGATTTTCGTGGCTTGCAGACCCTCATATAAGGTAGGTAATTTTTTTCCCCATGGGTCAAAATCGAAGTCACAGGTGTCTTGGGCTCTGTGCCAAGGTCTCTGAGCCCCCCAGGCAGGGGCTTGAGCCCTCCAGGGCAGCCAGAGGAATTTCCTGGGTTCTGACACTTATCAGTAACTCTGTGTGGGGATTTGCATCCCTTGTCAATAACCCAAAGGAAAATAATTTAAATGATGCCTTCACTTAGGCCAGGGATCTTGCCTCGAGTCCCTGAAGGTCTAAAGTTGAGGTTCTCCCTGAAAATTCCTCAGTGCTGGCTGGAGATCTGTGGACCATAGATTCATTGAAGCTCTAGGCTCATCTTCTGGTTGGCTCTCTAATTTACTGTCCCAAAATCTCCAAAATGTTGGAACAAGACTCCTTAACAGTAATTTGGTTTAAAAAGGCATAATTTATTGAGGCCTGAGGTCACATGAAGGATACTCCTAACCATTCGTGCACACATGGTTTTACAAGTAAGCAATTGACATATTACAATTTACCCATTACCATAAAGCCCAGATTCAGTCCTTGTTTTGTCTATTCCTACATTCTTGAGGTGGATGCCTTCTTGTTCTTCTCTTCCAACTGTTCTTGCTCAGAAAAGCAGTTTTTGTGTGCCTTGTTTCTCTGTTCACAGGCCCAGTAAAAACTAAATTAATTCCTTTGCTATCACATAGCATGGAAGCCTCTCTCCAGCTTCCTTCCCTGAGTACTCCTGCTCCTGCAGAACCACCCTGATAATGGAGCTCTGTGTGTTGGACATGGTGGCCGTCACCTTGGCGTGGCCAACACTCACCTGGACGGGCTCCTGGCAGGTGTCCAGGGTGACGTGGCAGCACGCAGTGGCCCGGTTGGTGGTGAAGGACGTCCTCATGTGGGACATGCGGTTGTAGGTGTCCTCCAAGCTGCCCAGGTGAGCTTTGAGCAGGGACAGCTCCAGGCCCAGCTCCATGGGAAAGCGGTTGTAGTCCAGGGGTTGGAGAAGATGGCCACGGTGAAGGTGGTGGCCTCATAGACCAGGACTCCACAACAGCCGCGGAACAGGGGGCTGGAGAACTGGCAGGTGTCAGAGGAGCCTGGGGGCACAGAAGGGCTGGGGGGGACGGAGCTGTGCCCGCTGTAGAAGTAGGTCCTGGGAGGAGAAATGGGGGTGTGCCATCAGGGGAGGATGGTGAGACCACCGGGAGATGGTCATGGAGCAAGTGGTAGGTGGTGGAACCAGAAGGAGACAGTGTCACCACCACTGGGAGGTGCTGGGAGCACTGGGAGGTGCTGGGGGCACTGCTGGGAGGTGACAGGAACAGTGGGGGACAAGTAGGAGATGGACCAAGCCCTAGGAGATGCTCCCACTGTGGGATGATGACCCCACCCTGTGGTGGTGTTCACAGGGGTCTCAGGACGAGGGAAGAGATGAGAATGTTGCATTTATGTTTCAGAAGGCTGATTTATTATTTTATGATAAATATTATAGTAAAATAAAATAATAATTATTAATAATTAATATTAATAATTAATAATTATTAATTATTAGTAATTAAGTATTAATTATTAATATAAATTATATATTAAAAGTTGCTAAAAGAATAGAAGAAAATATTTCATCAGAAAGCTAGCAGAGAATAGAAAAGGATAGAATGATAATAAAATCTTGTGACTGACTAGAGAGTCTGAGACAGCTGGACTGTGATTAGCTATTAATTAAAAACAACTACATGAGGCCAATCAAAGATGCACTTGTTGCATTCTACAGCAGCAAAGAATTATTGTTTACATTTTGGTTTTGAAGTCTCTCAGCTTCTCAAGAGAAAAAATCTTGATAAAAAGATTTTTCATAAAATATGTCTGCCACACACCCTGTCCTGGTTTGGAATGGGAGGAAAATTCAGGGAAGCGATGCAAAGCTTTTCTGTAACTGACGGGCTGCCGAACCACTGAGAGGCTGGGCACACCTCTGTGAAACACACACGTTAAAAACCAAAAACCCCAAAAACTCTCTCTTTCCTTTCCAATCAACAAAAAAAGCAGCAAACCCCAACCTCAACCCCCATCTCAACCAAGCCAAGCCAAACAGCGTCACCGTGATATTTTATGGAAAATCCCTTTGCCAGGATTTCTTCTCCTGGGAAGCTGGGAAGCCTCAGCTTCTCCCTGTTTTGCTGCTTTGGAATGTGATTTGGAGAATTGTTTACCCAGCATGTCAATTGTTTTAATTTAATCACCAATCCCAGTCCAGCGGTGTCGGGACTCTGGTCAGTCACAGGTTTTTATTATTCATTCTTTTCCAGCCTTCTGATGTATCCTTTCTCTTTCTTTAGAGTAGTTTTAGTATATAATTTCGTTTAATATAACATTGAGGGAACCCAGGAAATTCCTCTGGCTTGAGCCCCTACCCAGGGTCTCAGAGACCTTGGCACAGAGCCCAAGACCCCTGTGCCTTTGATTTAGCCCTTGGAAAAAACAATTACCAAACTTAATAGGAAGAATTACAAGACAAGAAATTTTAAGTAGAATAATAGCTAGTTTGTCACGGGGCAAAAAATACATTTTTGAGATTTTTAGAATGAGGGCTCAAAGTCCCAAGATAGAAGAATTTAAGCGTGCCTTGTCCTTTTTCCTTCTTCTTCCTAACCTCCATCTTTTAAGTGATGTTGGCATTTTTAGATTGCTTTAGAGTAAAAACTCACTGTCTAACATAAGTGATAGGTATTGAGAAATTATGGTAAATAGTGTACATGTAGTTTTTAGTTTAAAAGATAACACTGCCCCAAGGACGGGCAGGGTGCCTCATCCTGACCTGCCAGACAGACCTCAGCGAGTCAAAAAAAATAATTTTATAGATAAAAACCAATAAACAACCTTAAGAACAAGAATAGAAGAGTTCTGACTCCTTCTTCAACTGCTGGGCTGGGAAAAGAGACTTTCTAATGCATCTCGGGGTCACCCTGACCAGTAAAGATTCTGAGATAATATAATATAATATCATAAAATAATAAATCAGCCTTCTGGGGACATGGAGTCAAATTCAAGAGTAATGTTAACCCTTCCAGTGCCTCAATCCTCCCTCAAATAGGAAAAAAAGTCCAAAATACCAACATGTAAAAGAACAGCATAAAGACATTAGTCGGTGTAGAAGAAGTTAAGTCCCAAATAGGAAAGAAAAAAAAATGCGTTTGTTTTTTAGCTGAAATCCTCTTATAAGCTATAGAGAAAAGACTATTTTCATTATAACACATAAAACTATAAAGAGATAAAAGTGTTCAAACTGATAGCAAACAAAAGCCTCCATACTAAAATAAACAAATGTTAAAATAGCTGTAATCCCATAAAAAGTTTAAACAGAAAAAAAAGTAGTCCTATGCTTCCAAAAATAAAGAAGAAAATCTCTATTCCCAAAACTAAAAATAGTTTTAAAATAGACAATAAAGAGAATTTTCACCTTTAAACAACTTATCTTCCAAACAATACCCCATAAACCAACATAACCCATCAACAAGCTACAAAAATGCTTATAACTATAAGAAAAACTTCATAATAGCAAAATTCCCCAAACAACTGCTGTTTGTAACAAATTAAGAACCCCAAGAAACCTGTTTCCTTTCCTCTTATAAAAAGGCTCCATAACCTTAACAAAAAAAAGACTTCTCTCCTCAATAAACTAAAGAAAAACTATTTAAAAGTTGTAATCTAACTAAAAATCTTAAGTGTAATTCCTTTACATTATCAGTGAGAAAGAAAAGTTGTGAGAAAGCAAAGTGTTCTAAAAGGTTTGTTCTAATTCTTACTATTTTTTCCTTCTAATTACTATAAAAATAATTTTCTTTATACCCTCTTAAAGTTTTAAACCTGCTTTACCTTTCTCCTAATCCTATCTCACAACAAAAACTAAGTGTATCAGTAATCAGCCAACACCAAACCTACCACATTCTTTAGTACATCAGCCCAAAAAATTTCAAATTAAAAAATCTTAAATTAGCAAACCTAAACCACAACACAAAATTTGTGTTTCCACCCAATTTCAAACCAAAACCACCACACACCCCTGCACTCCAGGGGTTCTCCTGCGCCTTCCCCTCACCTGGGGTTCTCCAGGGTGACATTCCGGGTGCTGTTGGATATCTGGATCTCCACGGTCCTCTCCAGGAAATTCCACATCTTGGCACGCGATTGGCTGCTCCAGGGGGACAGAATCTACTCCTCCAGTCTGGGGTTTCCTCAGCTCTGGGATCTTGACCTTGGAGACAGAATTTTCTCAGCTCTGGGGTCTCCTTGAATCCATAACCTTCTCACTGCAAGGTGTCCTCCTCAGGTGCAGAGTCTCTTTGTTCCAGAATCTTCTTCTTGGATCCAGGATATTTTCCTTATCTCTGGAGTCTCCTTGAATATGTAATCTTCTCACGCCAAGTTCTCCTCCTCAGGTCCAGAGTCTTCTTCTTGGATCCAGGATCTTTTCCTCAGCTCTGGGGTCTCCTTGGATTCAGAATCTTCTCAGCTCTGGAATCTCATTCCTGTCTCTGGGAATTTCTTGGATCCAGAATCTCTTTGGATCTGGAATCTCCTCAGATTCGGTGTCTCTTTGGATCCAGGGTCTCCTCAGCACTGAAATCTTCTCCTCAAGTCTGGGGTTTCCTTGGATTCAGAATCTTCTCAGCTCTGGAATCTTGTCCCTGTCTCTGGAAATTTCTTGGATGTGGGATCTTCTCAGATTTGGTGTTTCTTTGGACACAGGGTCTCCCCAGCACTGAAATCTTCTCCTCAGCTCTGGGGTTTGCTCAGTCCTGGGCTCTCCTCAGCACTCCTTGGATCCAGGGAGACTCTGGATCCAGAATCTCCACCCCAGCCCCCAAACTTCCCTGTGGTCTCCTCCTCTGAGCACCTTCTGGATCTCCACTGGTGTTGGGAATGTCCTGGGGCAGGGAAATCCCTTCCCTGGCTGGAAAAATCCTAAACTACAACTTCCTGGTGGTAAAATGGAACCAACTTCCCGGTGGTGAATCCGGGACAAAGTCCCCTAGGGCCTGGCACCTTTAGCTGGTGTAAGTGGTTTAACTGGCTAAATTGTCTAATTGATTTCTCTAATTTATGTAATTTAATCCAATCTATCTAACTCAGGTGGTTTAAATGTTTTAAATTATTTAAATGGTTCCACAATAAGTTTATAACTGGTTTAACTGGTTCATCTAATTGAACGAGTTTAATGGGTTTATCTAGTCAAACTGGCTTAATTGTCTCACTGCCTTAATTGGAATAAGTGGTGTAGCAGACCAGAGGAACAGATGATTGGCTCAAAGCAACCCATTGGGGAGTGGTGGGTGATTTGTGAAAAAAAAACTCCTCAACTTGAAAAAGTTGTAAAGCCAGTATGATTTATTTCATTGCTGGACATGCTCCCCAAGGACATGAGCACCCCCAAAAATTCCTGTGTCTACTTTATCCCCTAATCTGTTGCATTTGCATTAAAAAAATGCATATGTATTAAACTTATCAATTTTATGAGCCTGCACAGTTTTTCAGTCACGTAGTTGTAATGTGGTGGTTATAACCCAGATTCAGTTTTTCTGTTGGCTTCAGTCTCAAGGTCAGCAGGGAGCCTCTTCTGATCTCTCTTCAGCATTCCTTTCTTGTCACATTCCTATTTTCTGAAAAATCCCTTCACCCAGGATTTTTCTCCTGGGAACCTGAGAAACCTCAGAGAAAAAGGAAAACACTAATTATCTGATTTGCTTCTCCTGTGTTTTGCTGCTTTGCAATGTGTTTGGAGATTGTTTATCCAACAGGTGATTGTTTCATTGTTTTAATGTGAATTGTTTTGACTTATTGGCCAATCAGGGTCAGGCTGTGTCAGGGCTCTGGAAAGAGTCACGAGTTTTCATTATTAACTTTTTAGCCTTCTGTAATTATCCTTTCTGTATTCTTTAGTATAGTTTAGTGTGGTATTATTCTTTAATATAATATAGTGTTATAAACCAATAAATTAGACTTCTGAGAACATGGAGGCAGATTCATCATTCCTTTCTTCGTCTGGGCACCCTGCCAATCAAATACAATATTTTCTGAGTAGCCTTGAGTCTCCTTTGTTCTCTTGCAGGCCTTTTGGTGAGCAGACAAGTTAAAAGACTAAACAAAAAAATCAAAAATGGTTTCTACCCTGAGTTAAATTTCCAATCCCTTTCATTCCCCCCTTTTCTAGAAACAAGTAAATTATTTTACTTAGTACAAATTTCTATGATAATAGGTGTTCCTTAATGCTTTGCCATGTACATTTGATAATGAGGTCAACACTGCTATTTGCTGTAGTATTCTCCAATTCCAAATTAGCACTATAAAAGATAACCCTAAACTCACCCTAACTAATACCAATAAATTTGTAAGGCTGCCAACAACAGTCTCCTTGATTCCACAGTATTACAATGGACCCTTTGCTCCATGAGGTTCACTAGTGTAACATGGATGCCTTGATTCCATGAGGTTGTGTAGTGCCACAATGATCTCCCTGGTTCTGCGGCCCTGCTGCGGCTGCTGTGTAACAATGGACCTGTGGTACCATGAGGTTCCATAGTGTCACCATGGTCCCTGTGGATCCACAAGGCCTTACTGTGTCACACTGGACCCTTGGTTCCATGGGGTGCCTGGCCTCCCACAGCCTCTCACAAACCCTCATGGCCCCTCACAGTGCCCCATGGCCCCTCACAGCCCCTCACTGTGGATGCCATGGGACAGAGAGAGACAAACAGCAAGCGTTTCTCACAGCAGCTTGTGAGAATTTTTAGGGAGTTGTAAGGATGTGAGAACTTGTTAAGTATAAACAATCTGCAGGTGGTGTTCTTCTACTTCGTCTGTCTCTTCTTCTCCTCAAGGACAGTGTATAAAGAACGTGTTTTTGTTAACTAGCCAATCAAATAGAATACATCGTATCACTCTATAAAAATCGCATGGTTCTCTTGAATAAAACCTTCTTTTAGTCTTTCTGCAATACTGCCTCCTGCCTGTTCCTGTGTCATTCTCGGCGCAAGAGGGACACCTCACGGCCCCTCACGGCCCTCAAGGCCTTTCACGGCCCCTCACGGCTCAAGGCCTTTCACGGCCCCAGGCGCGGGGCCCCCTCAGCCGCCTCCGGCCCCGCTATTGGCGCCGCTCTTTGCTGCCCGCCAATGGCGACCAGAGGCTCCGGTGACGTCACCGGTCGCCGGGCAAAAGGAGGCCTGGGGCTGAGGCGCCCCGGGCTGGCCGGGAATGGGGTCCGGGGGTCCCCGGGCTCATGGAAACGGGGGATCCAGGGGCTGGGAGAGGAGGATACCCGGGAAAGGGGGTGCAGGCGGTGTCGGGGCAGGATAAGGGGGTGCAGGGGATCCTGCAGCTGGGGAAGGAGATGCGGGGAGTCCCAGTGGCCAGGAATGGGCATTCAAAGGGGTCCCCGGGGGGCTCCCCAAAGCCCCTCCCGGGGGGCAGCAGGAGCTGGCTCAGGAGCTCTGGGCAGAGAAAAGGGGGTGACCCCGGCCTGGGGGGGACATGGGGGACTCACACACGCTCCCGGGGGGAACACGACCCCCGGGGACCCCCCCTCACCTTGTCCCGCAGGGGAGGCCGAGCCCCAGCCCGGGCAGACGAAGCCCCCGAGCCCCGGCAGCATCTTGGGGGGGCGTCCGGGGCCGGGAGGGGCAGGATCCGGGAAACGGCGGCGGCTGCCGGGGGCCGCGGTTGCCTGGGAACCGCGAACGCGGCGGCGGCGTCTGTGACAGCGGCGCGGCCTCAGTGCCTGAGAACGCGGCCCTGGCTGGGTGTGCGCAGCCTGGGCTCGTGCAGGCGGCTGCACTGGGCGATTCGCCAAGGGAATTGTTCGCGGAGCATCGGTCTCCAAAGAGAATTCCTGCACCTGCAGAGCATTGGCCTCTGCAAAAGGTTCCTGAATTTCCTTTGAAGGTAAAGATTGACTCAAGTTGAACTTTTTGGTTTTGTCTCATCTGCACTCAGAGAGAGAATGCCAAAGGGCAATACAGGATGGGATAATGCCCATCTTCTGGTGCAGCAGTTCAGTGCTATGCACTGTCACAGACATGTTTTATGAAAAGTCCTTTCCTTAGGAGTTTTGTCCTGAGAAGCTGAGAGGCCTCAGGAACAAACTGTAAACAATGGTTATCTGCTGCTGTGGAATGTAACGGGTGGATCTGTGATTGGTCTCATGTGGTTGTTTCTAATTAATGGCCAATCACAGTCCAGCTGTCTGGACATTCTCGGTCAGTCACAAGCCTTTGTTATTCATTCCTTTTCTATTCTTAGCTAGCCTTCTGATGAAATCCTTTCTTCTATTCTTTTAGTGTAGTTTTAATATAATATATATAATAAAATAATAAATCAAACCTTCTGAAATGTGGAGTCAGATCCTCGCCTCTTCCTTCATCCTAAGACCCCTGTGAGCACCACCACAATTCACAGCTGAGTGGATGAACAATATATGCTCTACTGATTGTGGGGTTTTTTTTGCACTGAAGAAATGCAACATTTTCCAAATGTACCAGTCTATACATTTTTTCCTATAGTGATTGCTTAAACTGTTTAAAGGTGAATGAGTTCTGTCCAAGTTTCAGTGGGTTGTTATCATCTGGTTATTAAAACTATTAGGGAGAGGCCTCTGAATTGAGGTGCAAATGAGACCATATGCCAAAGTCAATAGTCTGGGTTTTATGTAACAGTAAATGTGAGAAAGAGAGAGAGAGAGAGAGGAATAGAAAAATAGAAAAGAAGGGGGGGGGGGGGGGGGGGTGAGGGTTGGGAAGAGTGGGGAGAAAGAGAGTGACAGAGACAGATTAAGTAGAAAATGTCACCATTCCATGCATCCCATTGGGGTACCATAAAATCCTCTTCTGGTCTTTTCTCTGGTAAAGTCTGGCAAAACGTAAGACCCCAATGGATTCATGCAGATTTGGGCAAGGTGGGACCTCCCAGGTACCACCCTGGGGTGGGGCAAGTTGGACTCTGTCTATTGCTACTTTCAAATAATATAAGGTCTTTAGCACCAGTACATCCTTGGAGTCTGCCATGAACTGGGTTCTGGATTTTCAGATCTGTTGTGTTACTTTGCACGCCCTGCAATCGTCTGGTGCAAGGCCTCAGGAATGGGTCTGGGGGGCACTGTGGAGGTCTTTGATGGGAGGTTTGTGTGCAAACCTGGCCTCAGCAGATGAGTCTGTGGCTGTGACTTCCCCACCCTGAACCCAGACAGAGCTGATTTTCAGGACAGCTGCTGGGTTTGGCTTTGTTGTGGATAGGTTTTTCTCCTCAGCCTTCTTTACTTCTCCCCAGACCTGAGCTAACAGGACAATAGTGTCACCTTTGTCTTGTCTCAAGTTCCCTTAGGCAGTTAACTCACAGTGCCAAGCTCCAGTCAGGAGGCATTTTCAGGGAAGGGTGGCCTTGGGTGGTCTCAGCCTCTTTCTACAGCTTTGTCACAATGGGCAGAAAGTCCTTTATAGGGATATTTAAGCCATTAGCCATAACATTCCAGTCTCTCCCATGTCCTGTGAGGAACAGCTGAGAGAGCAGGGGTGCTTTAGCCTGAAGAAGAGGATGTCCACTCTAGGTATTTCTAAGTAATATCTAAGCTGCAGCTTTGTCTGTTCCAACTATTATTAATGTTCAGATTTTTAGCACCAGGGTTCAGTATGATCCATCTTTGAATTGCACAAGGTAGCCATATAGCTCAAATAAAGTCCAACTAGAGGCCTAACAATACTAGCTACTTAGACCAAACAAGCACTTAGCTACTGTCAAAACATAGGAAATTTTTAGCACCAGTATATCCCTTGATTCTGCCATGAACTGGGTTCTGGATTTTCAGAGTTCCATTGTTGCTTCTTCCAGTTTTGTTGAGGCATTGTCACTCATCTGGGAGATCCTGCCTTCAAATGGCTTCTGAATTCCCAAAGAAGACCTCGACACCTCGTCTTTTGTCCAGGGAAAGACTGACCTCTTTCACTGTAAGTACCCACTGGGCTGTGTTAAGGCTGGCACTGCCCTGGTGTCCCTGCTCTCCCTGCCCCTGTTGTCCAGCAGCTCTGTGAAGCTGCAGAGCCCCTGCCCAGCCCTTTGTGCTGTGCTCCTGTTGCTGGGGGCTGTCCTGGTGCAGTAGGGAACACTGTGGGATGTTTCAGGGTCTGGCCTGGCTGTGCCAGCGGAGCCAAGTGAAACCAATGTACAGCTGAAGCCCTGAGCACGTGTTCTGTCCCTTTCCCTTTGCCACAGGAATTCCTTCTGTCAGGCTGGGCACTCACCTGTGCTGCTCTGACCAAGCTGCCCTTGGGCACCTGGGCATGTGGGGGGGAAAGCTCAAACTCTGCCCAAAGCCTTGTGAGACAGGGCTGGTCCCAGCTGGGAGAGCTTCCAAAGCAGCTGTTCTCTCCCAGCTCCTGTGTGGGCACAGATCCAGCCCTGCAGGCACAGTGTACAGCAAAGCAAGTTATCTGCTGCAGCACGTCCAGAAGAAAATGTCTCAGCACCTTTGTTCTGCAGGATGGTGGAAATCTTCCTGTGCTGGGAATTCTCCCCTGATTTTGGTTTACCATGTGTTGATGGTATGTCTCCCAAAGGAGTTGCCTTCTCTTGGAAGCTCTGGATTGGTAGCAATGTTGAGGGCTGTGCGGTTCTTACCTGCTCACTGGAGTCAGGGCCACAAAGGTCCCTTGGTGTCTGGAGCTCACTTGACTGAAGATGCCCCACTGCTGAGGCTCTGTCAAGGAGATGCCTCTGTTTTCTTCTGTGGAGGGGTCTGTGAGCCCAGACAGAGAAAACAAATGCTAATGGACAGAGAGAACTAAAACTTGGACACATTCCTGTGCTCCTCACTCTTGGTACAACGTTCCTTTCTTGCGTCTCTTGGACTCACCCAGCAGTGATATCTCCTTGCTGTGAGTTCTCACTGCTGTGCAGGGATGGAGTTCAGGGGAGTTCTGAGAGCTCCTCCCCACTCTCTGAAAAGGTCACTGCCTCAATCCAATGAAACTAAGGAGGAAACAAATGCCCAAAGAGCAGAAATCCCCAACCATGTCCCATCAAATCACGGAGAAGCCAATGGGACAGAGCCATGTGGTTGGAGTATGTGTATTGCACTCTGTATTATAAATTTGCTGATGCTAAGTATTTCAGCAAGTAACTTCCAGGGCTTCCAGGACTGTTCTAGACAATGTGATCACAAATTGTTCACCAGTGTCATTTGTTCAAGAAATGCCTTTCTGAACAAGCACAACTCTGAGGCTCTAGCTGGTTCATTTTTGCCTTTCAGCTGCTGCCCTCTAAGTTCCTGTGGGAGAAGTTTGTCAACATGAAGAAGAAGGCCAGCACTGGCGGGAGTTTTCTGCCCAGAATTGGCCCATGTGTAGACCTGAGGGAGACTGGTCCAAAGGTAGCCTTTTCCTGCTCTTCTCCTTTCTGTTTGCTGTGAAGTTTGAAGAGGGTGTGTGCTTGTGACAGGCTTGCCTCCAGCAAAATCCCTCAGTGTCCAGGTCCTGTTGTCATTGCAAGCTGCTGGGAGTGGTGGGCTGGGAGTCCTGATCTGCACTAAGCCAACCCAGATAAGCTCTGCTGAAGCTGCCTGAGTGTAGCTGCCATTGCTAAACCAATGGGGGGAAGGCTGGGGACACAAAGGCACAACATTGCCATGTGCCATTCTCCTGCTGAAGGAGCCACCTCTTGCTTTGGTGTGGTCACCATCAAATGCTCGGGGTCACAGGATTCCCCCCAGAGTGGCAGCGTTGGCCTTTGAAGGCCAAGGACCTGCAGGAATGACTTCAGATTTAACAAAACAAATTGCCTTAATGCTTTGGGCTGGAACAATGTGTTGGACCCTGATGGGGTGTTAGATTTTGCGGGCTGCCAGATGTACAGGGGACTGGCCCTGGGCAGAGGGGAATGGATGTGCTTTATCTGGATCAGTGCCTGCTTAGAGGTGTGTTTGAAGCTGCTTTTCTGGCAGGACTGGCTCAGTAGAAAGCACAGTCCAAACGGGGTAGGTGACCAAGGTGGGCTGTTGTTATGAATGAGGTCCCTATATGTCTAATTTAATAAACCAACATTAGAATTTAGCAGCAATTTTAATAAACCAACATTAGAATTTAGCAGCAATTTTAATTGAGCAGCAATTTTATATAAAATAAGGCAATCAAATATAATCAAGCAGATACAAAATAATTTGGCAGTGGTTTGGATAAAGCATAAGCAAAACCAGTCAGGATATGGGGAGTTTTCTCACCCTGCCTCCCATACAAAAGATAAAAGAATCCAAACACTACTTATATATTGTGTGCTAATACATATTCATCAATAATTTTCTGTAAATCTCCTCCTATTTTCGATTCTTGAAATCTGTGTCACTATACTGCACAGTGCATGCTCTGCTTGTTTCTGAGGGGTCTTTTGGCTTTTGGTGGTCGCTTCCCATGAAGGCTTCTCCTCATCATCACTGTCCTTTGAACAACCCCACAAGTTGCACATACACCCCAAGTCTTGTGTTATAGAAGCCAGCATTATATTCCAAAAAATAAGCCTTATTATTTCATAGACACCTGGAATCATCCCAGTTTTGTCCACTTCAAGGCCGATTCTTTAATTATGCCAAGGCCTATTGCATTTTGGGATGCTACTTATCTCAGAGTACATCCTGCATCCTATTTTCTCATGAACATCTGAAAACATCTGTTTTGTGACACTAATTACATATCCTTTTCCTCTATTACTTTTTAACAAATATTTTCTAAAGTATCTAAAATACAGTTACAATTGCTAGCACGAGTCACATTCATTTATCACACTGTTGAGCAGGAAATTGGCAGCAAGAGCCATGTAACACACAGGTAAAGGATTGCCAAGACAAAACAGGGCAGAGTTTTCTCACAGCAATGTCTCTGCTCCAGAAGCATTTGCTGTTGTTGTGTCATTCCAGACGTGCCTCTACATTGGTATCAATAATACAGCAATAATTACAAGATAGCAATAATTACAAGAAAGCACCCATTTAAAGCACATGGAAAACAGAGATACCAACTCTACTTTTACCCAAGTTGCTGAGAAAATAACTGAACCTTTTCCTCATTCAGCATTCACCTCATTTCTCTTTTTCCTAACTTCTGTGTTACTTTATTTTGGCCTTTACCTCTGTTAGAAACACACTAACTTTTAAATACAATTAAGGGGGACAAAATCATTGAAGCAAAAGGAAACTTTTGTAACGCTTCAGCTGAACTGGGTGTGTCTCCCTCCCCCTGGAGATGAACAAACACAGCCTCTGAGAAAACGGCAATTTTTCTATCCCCTTTATGCCTGGCCAGGGCTGCCCCTGTCCCCTTTCCCCTTGGACGGGTACTTGGGAACTTCCATTCTCTCAGATCACCAGCTTTTCTGTGCCCTCCCCTCTCACCCTGCTTCCTTTTGGTCAGGTCTTCAACCCTGTCCCTCTCCCAGCTCACAGCAACACCCAACAAACCAACCCGAACAAATCCAAACAGTCCAAACAAACACAACAACTTCCTTTTTTTAACTCAATAACCTTTTGGCTTCAGCAAAATATCACCTCATCTCTCACACCTCCTCTGGTACTGTTCTTCCTGATGCCTAAGTTCTAGATCAGAACAGATATTTGCAGTTCTGTGGGCCTTAGTTTCCCTGTCTCAGAGTAAAGGACATCCCAAAAATCGTTTCCCATGGAGTTTGATGTAAATTTGTGGGTTTTTCTTACTCCACGAGTGCTCAGGCAGTGCCCCAGAGCTCTGTGACCACATGGGCACAGGGCTGTGCTAAAGGTAAGTGCTGCCTGGCGTTCTGGAGAAGGAAACTTGGAGAAATACATGCCAAAAGAGCAGCTTGGCTTGAGCCTGCTCTGTGTGGCCCAGCAGCTGTGGATCAGCTCAGAGCAGAGGTGGGTGAGCCACTGTTTGCCCAGTGTGGGCTGGGCAGACGTGCTCACCCAGAGCCTGTACTTCAGTGGGGATCAGTGTATGGGATCCTTCATGAACCTTCCTCCCAGCAGCTGAACCTCTCCCTGCTCTCTCTCTCCTCTCCAGCTGCCATCAGATCCCCCAAAGCAGAACTTGCTTCAGATTTCCCCACCAGAGGTGGTATTTCAGAACTTCGACACTCATGGTGTCTCTGAAATGGCTCTGTCTCTCACCAATGTGGGCAAGGTAAGTGCTGGGACGTGGAGCTTTCTTGGTTTCTCTGGGTCGGGATTGAAGGCACTTGAGATGGTAGTTCATGTTCAGACTCAGGTCTTTATTGTTTCTTATCAGTAAAGCAGTCTCACAACCATGAGTTCAGCAGCTTTTCATTAGCAAGGCACAAGATGGCTAACAATCTCTTGTTGCAAGGTCTTTTAAGTCTAAGCTGTCCAATTAAGAACTAGCACTTTTTTTTTTTTTTGAAGCCAAGAACTGATCCCAAAGAGCCTGCAATGCAGACTTTTCTGTTCAATTACAAAATGCCACCCAAACATATCAAGAAGAAGGAAGAAGAAGCATGAAAGAGAAACTCGGGATGACAGCCTGTGCTCTCCATGTTGCTTCCATCCACAACATACTAAACATCCCAAAACCTAAATTTCTCACCTAAGTGATACACCTCCACTACTCTCTATAATCTATTGCACACTTTTGTGGATTCTAGTCTATCTTGAAGTCTAGGAGACTTCTCCATGAATGAGGGTCAAAGTCAGTGCTCCTCTGGGGGTCAGGGCACCCCAGGGCAGACAGAGAAATATTCCCAGTGCCCTGGGTTTCCACAGAGCTTTAACACTGTGCTGGAAGAGGAGAGAGGTGTAATTCCCAGAGTGTACAGCAAAAAGCAAGTTATCTGCTGCAGATAAAAAAGAAAAAAATGAAAGAAAAGAAGAAAATGTCTCAGCACCTTTGTTCTGCAGGATGGTGGAAATCTTCCTGTGCTGGGAATTCTCCCCTGATTCTGGCCATGTGTTGATGGTATCAATCCCAAAGGAGTTGCCTTCTCTTGAAAGCTCTGGATTGGTAGGAATGTTGAGGGCTGTGCAGTTCTTACCTGCTCTCGTGCTTTGCCTTGAGTCTGTACCTCATCCTGTGTCTCCTTGGTTAATCTTGGCTCCTCTGCCTCTCTCAGCCTGCTTGGCTCCCTTTGTGCAGCACAGCCAAAGCTCAGGAGCTGAGCCTTCTCCAAACAATGCTGGAATCACTTTTCATTCATGGCATTTGCACTGCAGGAGGTGTGTTCTGAAACAGCCCTGCAATCAGATGGAGCAGAAGCAGTGAGGGGCCTTTAGGTGCCACTTCAGGCTCCTGCCACTTCATCCAGCTCTGCTCAGCTTTTCCAAAAGCAACACGGTGCTCTGCTTTCCCTTTGGAGAACCACAGCACATCAAAGCCATGTGCTCCTGGAGGTTTCCAATGCCACTTGAAAAAATTTGGATTGTTTTGCAGTTTCCAAGAAATCAGAGAGAAACAAGTTGAAAAATGTCAGCAGTTGTGTTCCACTGTAAAGAGGAAAATGGAGACCATTTGAATTTCAGTCAAGGAACCTTTTCTCAAATGAGGACTTGTTCTAACAATGGGCTGGTGGGAAGAGACAGGAGGGGGAGTCAAATCATCTGCTTTAGACTTTTGGAGAAGCATTTGGGTGCTGAGGGGTTGATATCTATGTTTTAGAAAATGCATGTGTGCTGTGTCTGTGAAGCCCAGAGGGCAGAACCTGGCCTGCTGGCTGCAGGCAGGAATGCCCAGCAGCCCAGCTCGCCTGCACAGGCAGCAAGAAGCCCTGGAGACCCAAGATTGGTCTTTAATACTGGAACCACACTGTCAGCCAGTGCTGGTCCTGTTTCTCCAGGCAGAAAATGCCTTTGAAGCCCATAGTGATAGGCACAGCCAGTGTGTGTTTCTGCAAGCTTTGGGAGTGAATGGGCTCGTGGTTTTATGATTCTTCCTTGCCAACTTTATTGCCCATTTTTAAAATCTCTTTGCCATCTCCTTGTTTTAAACAATGTCTTGCTGTGTTCCTTCTTTTTTTTGCTTTCAGGTTTGCTTTTTGCCATTCCCTGGAAGGCCACAGTGTTTGGTCTCACCTCTTGCTGCTCTGCCTGCCTGACTCTATCCCCAGAACATCCCTCCCAAACCTGATCTGCTAGAAGGGAATTTCTCCCCCCCCCAGGACAATGTGCTGGTTTGCTTTCAGGACCTGCACAATTTCCCCTTTAACAAAACAAATTGCATGGCTGTTTGCAGGCAGGAACCAATGTTTTTTGACCCTGATGAATATGGAGTTTTGCACCTGCCTGATGTACAGGGGACAAATCCCAAACAGGACGGGCTGGATGTGGAACGTGGATCAGTGCTGTTTTATTTTTTTCAGCATCAGCTTCATTACATGACTGGCTCAATAGGGAAGATGCCAGTCCAAACATCTCAGGCAGGTGACAAAGAACTTGTTGTTATGAATGAGGTTTTAAGTTTTGTCTACCAATCACATAAACCAAAAGCATTTGAATTTAGTTCCATCCAACCACTAATAAACCAACATTTTGAATTTAAACAATGCTTGCTTCTTTTGAATACAATTTTATATAAAATTAAAACAAATCAAATCCAATTAAGCAGATACAAAATAATTCTTGCAGTGGTTTGGATAAAGCATAGGGAGTTAAAACTAGTCAAGCATTAATCCACAGACCATTTTTCTATTTGTCCTCCCTTTTCTACAAAAGAAAAAGAATCCAAACACTATCTTATATATTGTGTGCTAATACATATTCATCAATTCTTTTCTCTAAATCTCCTCCTATTTTCAGATTCTTGAAATCCCTCTCACTTTACTGCATTCAGTGCATGATCTGCTTGTTTCTGAGGGGTCTTTTCCATTTGGTGGTGCTTCCCTGAAGGCCCTTCCTCCCATCACTGTCCTTTGAACAACCCTGGCCAAAATTTGGACCCAGGCAGAAGTCTTGTGTTCACCCAGAAATGATGTTCCTATATTCCAAAAATAAGTGCTTTGGAAAAATGGTCAGGACACCTGTCATCATCCCAGTTTTGTCCACCCTTTTCAAAGGCCAAAATTTGTTTAATTATTGGGAAGGCCTATTGCATTTTGGGATGCTATTATCTCAGAGAAACATCCTGCATCCTATTTTTTGAAGAAATATCTGAAAACATCTGTTTTGTGACACTAATTACATATCCTTTTCCTCTATTACTTTTTAACAAATATTTTCTAAAGTATCTAAAATATAGTTACAATTGACTAGAACAAAGGATCAATTCATTTATCACACTGTTGAGCAGGAAATTGGCAAGCAAAAGCCATGTAACACACAGGTTAAGGATTGCCCAGACAAAGCAGGGCAGAGTTTTCTCCAAGCAATGTCTCTGCTCCAGAAGCATTTGCTGTTGTTGTGTCATTCCAGATTGTGAATTCTACATTGGTATCAATAATACAGTAGTAATTACAAGATAGATAATAATTACAAGAAAGACCCATTTAAAGAACATGGAAAACAGAGATACCAACTCTACTTTTACCCAAGTTGCTGAGAAAATAACTGAACCTTTTTTCTCATTCAGCATTCACCTCATTTCTCTTTTTTTCCTAAGTTCTGTGTTACTTTATTTTGGCCTTTACCTCTGTTAGAAACACACTAACTTTTAAATACAATTAAAGGGGACAAAACCATTTTGGCAAAAGGAAACTTTTGTAATGCTTCAGCTGAACTGGGTGTGTCTCCCTCCCCTGGAGATGAACAAACACAGCCTCTGAGAAAAAACAGCAATTTTTCTATCCCCCTTTATGCCTGGCCAGGGCTGCCCCCTGTCCCCTTTCCCCTTGGATGGGTACAAGGTGGGAACTTCCATTCTCTCAGATCACCAGCTTTTCTGTGCCCTCCCTCCCTCACCCTGCTTCCTTTTGGTCAGGTCTTCAACCCTGTCCCTCTCCCAGCTCACAGCAACAAACAAACCCAACCAAACAAACCCAAACAAAAACAAACACAACAAACAAACACAACAACTTTCTTTTTTAACTTAATAACCTTTTGGCTTCAGCAAAATATCACCTCATCTCTCACACCTCCTCTGGTACTGTTCTCTTCTTCCTGATGCCTAAGTTCTAGATCAGAACAGATATTTGCAGTTCTGTGGGCCTCAGTTTCCCTGTCTCAGAGTAAAGGACATCCCAAAAATCGTTTCCCATGGAGTTTGATGTAAATTTGTGGGTTTTTTCTTACTCCACGAGTGCTCAGGCAGTGCCCCAGAGCTCTGTGACCACATGGGCACAGGGCTGTGCTAAAGGTAAGTGCTGCCTGGCATTCTGGAGAAGGAAACTTGGAGAAATACATGCCAAAAGAGCAGCTTGGCTTGAGCCTGCTCTGTGTGGCCCAGCAGCTCTGGATCAGCTCAGAGCAGAGGTGGGTGAGCCACTGTTTGCCCAGTGTGGGCTGGGCAGACGTGCTCACCCAGAGCCTGTACTTCAGTGGGGATCAGTGTATGGGATCCTTCATGAACCTTCCTCCCAGCAGCTGAACCTCTCCCTCTCTCTCTCTCTCTCCAGCTGCCATCAGATCCCCCAAAGCAGAACTTGGTTCAGATTTCCCCACCAGAGGTGGTATTTCAGAACTTTGACACTCATGGTGTCTCTGAAATGGCTCTGTCTCTCACCAATGTGGGCAAGGTAAGTGCTGGGACGTGGAGCTTTCTTGGTTTCTCTGGGTCGGGATTGAAGGCACTTGAGATGGTAGTTTCATGTTCAGACTCAGGTGTTTATTGTTTCTTATCAGTAAAGCAGTCTCACAACCATGAGTTCAGCAGCTTTTCATTAGCAAGGCACAAGATGGCTAACAATCTCTTGTTGCAAGGTCTTTTAAGTCTAAACTGTCCAATTAAGAACTTTAGCACTTTTTTCCTTTTAAGCCAAGAACTGATCCCAAAGAGCCTGCAATGCAGACTTTTCTGTTCAATTACAAAATGCCACCCAAACATATCAAGAAGAAGGAAGAAGAAGCATGAAAGAGAAACTCAGGATGACAGCCTGTGCTCTCCATGTTGCTTCCATCCACAACATACTAAAAATCCCAAAACCTAAATTTCTCACCTAAGTGATACACCTACACTACTCTCTATAATCTATTGCACACTTTTTTGTGGATTCTAGTCTATCTTGAAGTCTAGGAGACTTCTCCATGAATGAGGGTCAAAGTCAGTGCTCCTCTGGGGGTCAGGGCACCCCAGGGCAGACAGAGAAATATTCCCAGTGCCCTGGGTTTCCACAGAGCTTTAACACTGTGCTGGAAGAGGAGAGAGGTGTAATTCCCAGAGTGTACAGCAAAGCAAGTTATCTGCTGCAGATAAAAGAAGAAAAAAAAGAAAAAGAAAAAATGTCTCAGCACCTTTGTTCTGCAGGATGGTGGAAATCTTCCTGTGCTGGGAATTCTCCCCTGATTCTGGCCATGTGTTGATGGTATCAATCCCAAAGGAGTTGCCTTCTCTTGAAAGCTCTGGATTGGTAGGAATGTTGAGGGGGCTGTGCAGTTCTTACCTGCTCTCGTGCTTTGCCTTGAGTCTGTACCTCATCCTGTGTCTCCTTGGTTAATCTTGGCTCCTCTGCCTCTCTCAGCCTGCTTGGCTCCCTTTTGTGCAGCACAGCCAAAGCTCAGGAGCTGAGCCTTCTCCACTTTATGCTGGAATCACTTTTCATTCATGGCATTGGCACTGCAGGAGGTGTGTTCTGAAACAGCCCTGCAATCAGATGGAGCAGAAGCAGTGAGAGGCCTTTAGGTGCCACTTCAGGCTCCTGCCACTTCATCCAGCTCTGCTCAGCTTTTCCAAAAAACAACACAGTGCTCTGCTTTCCCTTTGAGAACCACAGCACATCCAAAGCCATGTGCTCCTGGAGGTTTCCACCTTCACTTGAAGAAATTGGGATTGTTTTGCAGTTTCCCAAGAGAATTGAGAGGGAACAAGTTGAAAAATGTCAGCAGTTGTGTTCCACTGTAAAGAGGAAAATGGAGACCATTTGAATTTCAGTCAGGGAAACCTTTTCTCAAATGAGGCTTGTGCCAAGAGTGGGGCTGGTGGGAAGAGACAGGAGGGAGTCCAAATCATCTGCTTTAGACTTTTGGAGAGCATTTGGGTGCTTGGGGGTTGATATCTATGTGCTAGAAAATGCATGTGTGCTGTGTCTGTGAAGCCCAGAGGGCAGAACCTGGCCTGCTGGCTGCAGGCAGGAATGCCCAGCAGCCCAGCTCGCCTGCACAGGCAGCAAGAAGCCCTGGAGAGCCAAGATTGGCTTTAATACTGGAACCACACTGTCAGCCAGTGCTGGTCCTGTTTCTCCAGGCAGAAAATGCCTTTGAAGCCCATAGTGATAGGCACAGCCAGTGTGTGTTTCTGTCGCTTTTTTGGCAAGCTGAATGCTCTTGGGTTTTATGATTCTTCCTTGCTGCTTTATTGCCCATTTAAAATCTCTTTGCCATCTCCTTGTTTTAGGGGTTGTCTTGCTGTGTTCCTTCTTTTGCTTTTCAGGTTTGCTTTTATTCCCTGTAAGGCCACAGTGTTTGGTCTCCTCTCTTGCTGCTCTGCCTGCCTGACTCTATCCCCAGAACATCCCTACCCAAACCTGATCTGCTAGAAGGGAATTTCTCCCTTCCCCCAGGACAATGTGCTGGTTTGCTTTCAGGTAGCACATTCCCCTCTGGAACACAACTGCATGGCTGTGTGCAGGCAGAAGCCAGCAGTTTTTTGGCCTTGTTGAATATGGAGTTTAGCACCAGCCTGGGGTATTTGTACAAATCCCAAACAGGACGGGGCTGCTGTGGAACGTGCCTTGAGCTGTTTTATTTTTCAGCATCAGCCTCATTACATGGTTATGACAATGGGAAGATGCCAGCAGCTCACATCTCAGGCAGCAGACAAAGAACTTCATGTTACAACTTACTTTTTAAGTTTTTTGACCAATCACACAAAAGCAAAAGCATATTGACAGTAGTTCCATCCAACCACTATAAGCACATGTACCTTTGGTTAAAACAATGCTTGCTTCTTTTTAATACAATACCTGCTTGTAACCATTAAAACACAATGCACAGAGCTCCATTATTAAGCTTCAAACTTCCTAATATCTTGCTAGATAAACTTTTCTGTAGCTTAGAGAGTTATTCTAGACAAGCGTTAATCCACAGACCATTGTTCTATTTGTCCTTGCTATCTCATGGCTGCTGCTTAGCTGTAATCACAGTTCTGCTGTCTCTGAGGCCTGCCTTTTGCAGCTTTCCCAAAACCCTCTGATTTTGTGGATTCCCACAGAGATGACTTGGTTCAGGTGCTCTGTCTCCATCCTGCTGGTGCTGACCTGCTCAGCCCTTCCTTCCCACCAGGCACTGCCCAACTGCCCCTGGCCAAAATTCTGGACCCAGGCAGAAGGGATTTGAGTTCACCCATGTGAATGATGTGCCTGTGCCTGCACAACTGAAAGTGCTTTGGAAAAATGGTCAAGGAGGGATGTCAGCAGGGCACGGACAGTCTCCTCTCACCCTGTTTCCACAAGTGGCAAAATCATTGTTTCATTGTTGGGAAGGATGAAAGTTTGACAAGAAAGTCTCACAGATATGTATGCTTAGCAGAAAGATTTTTAAATGAATCTGATGAAGGAATAGAGTTGGAAGCAAGTTTTGATATAGAAGAAAAGAATTGCTGAGGCAGATTACAGGATAACCAAGGAGGCAAAGGGCTGTGTTAGTTAAAAGGGGTTTTTATGACTTAGAACAAAGGATAAATCCACCTCAAACAAAAAGATGTTTTTACCAAGCAGAAAGATAGCACAGGCAAACAAGTCAGCAAAATTGCAAGTAGAATAAATGTCTCAGAATTTTCCACTGCAAGAAAACTGAAAACAACTTCTAGCTTTAAACTGTAATGTTTTAACTTTTAGTGATTGGAGAATTGTAACATGAATATGGTAATGATAGTAGTAGTTATGATAGGCTATAGATAATAGTTAAGGTATAGATTGGTTCTACTGTATGAAGATGCTCAGCAAAGAAAAGTATATAATGGATTGTAACCAAAACCAAAGGGTCTCCAGGCTTGCCTGCAGCTGGAGCTGACAGCTGTAGGCACAGGCTCTGTCACCCACGACCCTGGACTGCTGTAAGCTCTTGGATACAATAAACTGCATTTTGGAGAGCTGCCTGGAGTCCTGCACCCCTCATTTTGGCTCTTACATTTCATGTTTTTGCTGCAGGTTCCTCAGGTGGTGAAGGTCTCCATGGAGAGCTCCCCTTACTTCCAGCTCTCGTGCTCCAGCGATGTTTACCGTCTGGTGCCGCCGGGCCCTCTGCCCCTGTGTCTTGCGTCCGCTTCACCCCCAGCGAGAACAAGGTGGGACTGGAGGAGCCAAAGCACAGAATTATCTGCACAGCCACTGTTCTCCCTGCACTCTGGGTCCAGGCCATTCCATGCTGTGAGCTTGGCTCCAGTCCATGGGCAGGCAGCCTGCAGCCAGTCACACCTTGGCACGTGCTGGCAGGCACTGCAGCCAGGCCTGACAGGCTCTGCTTCCCCTCCTGCACATCCCTGAGCATTGCCAAGGGAAGATGCACAGGGAACAGTGAAAAAATGACAGAGGGCCCTTGATAGATGTTCAGCCATCTCCAGGTGTGGGGCCAGGCAGGGGTTCTTAGATGAAGGAAGAGACTTTCAGGGATGCTCTCCCTCCTCCATATCTCCTGAAGGCCTTATTTTATGATATACATTACATTAAAAATATACTAAAAGAATAGAAGAAAAAGTTCTCCAAGTGAACAAAGGTTTGTGGCTCAAGAGAGAGAGGCTGCAGTCCCATGATTGGCCATTAATTAGAAACAACCACAGGAGACCAATCACAGATGCTCTTGCATTCCACAGCAGCAGAAACCATTATTTACATTTTGTCCCTGAGACCTCACAGATTCTCAGGAAGAAGTGCAAATCCCAAGAAAAGGATTTTCATAAAAAGAGGTCTGCTGACATCTAGGTACAGTGGAAGGGGTTTCATTATGATGGAAAACACCAAAGAGGTCAGAGAGCTTTCCTCCTTCCTGACTGCCAACAGCTTGCCTGCCTGCCCCTGGGCTGGAGCAAAGACGGTGCTTTTTCAGCCCCTCTGTTCTCCAGCCTTGCAGCTGTGCTGTCCCAGAGCACAGGTGAGCATGGCACAGCTGCAGGGCCAGGGCAGAGGATGTGCTGTGCCCGTGAGCCCACCTGGCACAGGCACACTGGGCTCTGGGTGCCCTTGGTCAGCAGGAGGTTGCTGAGCTGCAGGGACTTGGACACCTGCCTGCAGGAGCTGGTGCAGGGCAGGTCCAAGCTGCAGGCAGAGCTGTGAGCCCAGAGCCCGTGGCAGTGACACTGCTGGGGCTCTGTCTTCGTGCCTGTCACTGTGCTTGCTCTGTCAGCTGGCACCCATTCCGTGCCAAAGGTGCTTTTGTGGGGAGGTTTGCACAGCAGTGCTGAGGCCCTGGCAGGTCTGATCTCAGTGCTGGGATCTGGAGGCTTGTTTATACAGAAGGGTTTAGGACACGGCATGGAAGGGAGGAAGCCTTGCAGGGAAGCAAAGAGAGGCTCTTTCCAACAGCATCCTGCTGCCTCCTAGCACTGTTCTCCTCCTGGCTTGGTTGGAGAGGCAAAGTTAGAGGGGAGTTCTGAGCCAACTGATGTTTCTACACCAGGCCAGAGGTGCAGGAGTTCTTTGGGTGCAGCTGTTTTCTCATCTTTTTTTTTTTGCTGCTTAGAGTCACTTTAACACTTTGTCCTATTCTCAGACAATGGGAATATAGAAACCTAAAGAAGAATGTCCTGTGTTCTCTAGCTCCATGTTCCTTAGAAGGGACTTAGGAATTCTTTAAGGTCATTAAAATTCAGAGTAAAAATTGTGGTGGCCTAGGGCAGTTCTCTGGATGACCCAAGTGACAAAAGAGCTTAATGCCACTGAGATAGGTTTTGCAAAGTGCACTAGTGCTTTTCAAATGTGACATATTAGTAGAACTTAGTGCTCATTTTAGGGTGGAATAGGTAAATTGATGCCCTTGAAGGGTTCTAGGAAATGTTTTTTCTTCTGCCATGGGGATGGCACTAAATGCCCTATGCTGAGCCAGTTTCTTTTCCTGCAGGATTATTCTCATGAGCTCGTCTGCATTACTGGAAAAATGAAAGGATAGCTGTGCCAATTCGGGCCATTGGTGCCCGAGCTATCCTGGACTTCCCTGCCCAGCTGGATTTCTCCAAGTGTCCGGTCAGGGGTACAGCACCCAGCAGACTCTGCTGGTGCACAATGTTGGTAACCAGGCAGCTCCTTTCCAGCTGAGCACCCAGAGGTGAGGATCTGTCCTTGTGCATATCTTGGTTTGGAAAGACAGGAGTCTGCTAAAGAAGGCAGGAGCCTGTCCTAAATGGACAATGTAAACCCTCCCCACCCCTCCCAATTGCTATAAATTTTAAATTAAGGGCCTCTCAGGCAAAAAATATGGGAGCAGGAAATAACAGTTCTTTAATAGGGAAGGAAAAAAAAAAAAGGATAAAATAAACAATGCATTAACTAGAACAACACTGACAGAGTCAGAACCCAACCCTGACACCCTGTGGGGTGTTGGTAGCAATCCAATTGGAAATGTGGCTGCAGTTCTCCTGGAGTGTCAGGTGTGGTTTCTGTTGGAGCAAGGGGTCCTGTACAGAAGGATGTATTCTTCCTCTGAAGATCCAGTGGAAGAAGAGACAGCTGCTGTTCCTCTGGGGGGATCCAGTGGAGAAAGCCGTGCTGGTGTCTCAAAAACCTCTGGATTCTATCTGGGTAGCAATGCTTGGCTCCTCCCTCTGGGCGCAGCATCTCCCAATGGGATGTTATAGTTCTTATCAGTCATGCAGTGACATTCAGTAGTCTGTTATCAGCAGCTGTCCCCTCCTGAGGGAGGTGTGAATGTGTCACTCAGAGAGAGAGATAAGGCAAACTGCCCACTTGACAAAGGTAATCTGCCCTACAGATGGCAATTGAAAACATCTTGCATTGCAATCTGGAACAGTGCAAAACACCTTTGGTGATAAGAGGGCTGGGAAAGAGCAACAGAAGGAACCAGAGCAGCCCTGCAGCCTGGCTGGAAGTGAGCAGGATGGAGGGCATCTGCTCTCGCTTTTGGTGTTCTGAGCAGGATGCAGCCTTTGAGCTTTCTCTGGCCCAGCTTTCCTGGAGGCTGCTGGAACATGTTGGGAGCTGGCTTGCACCCTCCTGAGCACAAGCAGCTCCTGAAATGCTTCCTCAGCGCTGTCAGCCAAACAGGCCCATTCTCTGGGAGGCCACAGGCACGTGGCTTTCCAGTGCTCCTCTCATGAGATGCCCAAGATGAGCTTTGCTGCAGGCAGCCCCTGCAGTTCCTGTTACTAAAGCTGATCTGATTTCCCTTGTCAGCTGAGGGCATCAGTCACCTCTTCTGTTCCATGATGAACCTTTGAAAGCCAGTTTAAAATTTCAAACAGATGGTTCAAATCTCTGAATAAGAGAGAGATTTCATTGAGATTTCTTTTTGAATACTCTGACGTTCCTGTGTTTCTGCTGTTTTTTATAAATTTTGGTTTGTGTTAAATGTTTGCCAAAAGATCATGAATTCTTCATTGGGAACTTTCATGAGTGGTTGAGCTCCTCTAATGCCTCTCAGTATGCCACATGCCTGTAGGTACCTGCACAGGTGTGTAGGAAATAGGAGACATTTAGTGAATATGTAAAAAGCAATTGGGCTGATTTAGAAGATAAAAGTATAGAATAACTTTTCCAGAGGGGACCTCTGGAAATCATCTGAGCAAACACAGCTCAAAGCAGGACCAGTGTCTGGGGATTGCAAGGTGCCATTGGGAGATCTGGACCTGCCTTTAGATGCCATCCAAGGAAACAAACATACAAATGGACCTGGTTAAAAAGCAGAAGAAAACAACCTATTAAAACTCCCTCCATACCTTATCTTTTTTGCCTGTTGAGTGCAGTAGTGATTCATTGAAAGGGCAGATCTAACAGGATGGGAACTGTCTTAAGGAACAGTCACAACTAATAGATAAAAGGCCAAAATTTAGCCTGCCAGCCCCATCTCTTGGCACTGGTTTTCATTTGGTTATTACAGTGTCAGGGATGTCTCCTTCACAGCTCTTCTATCTGTGGGCTCAGAGTGCAGCTCAGTGATATTGGCTGAAATTCAGAGGAGTAGAGCTTGAGTCCTTGGGTCTTGGGGAGCCAGGTCTGTGTGAGAGATGAGTGCTACAGCAGGAACAGAGGAGTCTGGTGGGTACAGCCTGGGGTGGGATGTAGGAGATGCAGGGGCTGAATTGCACTGAAAACTGAGTCCTGAGCTTGGCTGGATCCTCTTCTCCTGATAATTTGAAAATAAGGAGATACTTTCTGTCTCAGGCAAGCCCTGAAGTCACCCCCAGGAGTGTTATTGCCATCCTGCCATCTGAGGGCAGGAGCATGTAACATGGGGCAGGAGTGGGAATGGGATGGGATGGGATGGAATGGAATGGAATGGAATGGAATGGAATGGAATGGAATGGAATGGAATGGAATGGAATGGAATGGAATGGAATGGAATGGAATGGAAGGAATGTGGCAGTGCTGAAGTGTGGCCAGGGATTCACTTAACTGGCAGCTTCTCTGTTCTGGTGAAATTTCTGGCAGAAGAATAAGAACAAAATCCCATGCCTTGCCCCCATCAGGCACTGATCCCCCCGAGCCCCAGCAGAGCTGCAGCAGTGCTGGCATCACCCCTGGGGCAGATGCAGGAGCTCTGGGGCTGCTGGGGCCTTGTCTTTCCTCCCCTCTCTCCAAAGCCTCACGTCCAGCACATGAACATTGCTGGCCCAAGGCTTCTCCATCAGCCAGCAGTGATGTTCTCACAGTGGGAATGGGAGCAGGTCAGGCCCATCATTGCAGCAAGAGGTCCTTAATGAGCTGAACCTGAGGCAAGTTCATCAGCTGTCACTGCTGACATGAACAAAGCTCAGCTTGCCAGATGTTCTCCTTATTTTTGTGTGTGATGCATTCATCACCAAGCTCCCCAGAACACACTTTTAAGTGACAGATTGACCAGCAGCAAAGCACCAAGGCCAGGAACTTTTGTTTCCTCAGTGGGGCTGGAGAAGAGCACAAAGCCCAGCAGCTGCTGGGCAGGAGCACATTTCACCTGAGCTGTGCCTGAGCATCACAGCACAGAGTCTTGTGCTTGTCAGGCAAGAGCTGTTCACCTGGTGACCAATCCTGATTGCTCCTGTTAAATCCAAAGGGCACCAACACATTTGCATCAACATTTCCAACGCATTGCACAGAGTTTCTCTGCTGGGCCAAGCAAACAATTACCAGCCTGCATGACAACCCAGAGTCCCAGACTGCATTGCTGGTAAACACACAGAAACCTCCTGTTCTGCTGCCTTGATGTGCTCCTGCTCATGGTGCCTCATTTAGCTGGGATTGGACCCTTCAGACTGTAAATGGCATCCTCCTTTTGGGCTTCCCTGTCACTGTATTGCTCGAATCTGCATTTGCACTCTTTCAGGGTTGTGATTGTTCCTTTTCATAGAGCTTTCATTGAAATGCTGATAAAATGTGCCCCATTTTAGGCTAAATCAGGGTGTTTTCAAGGTAAAATAAACCAAAGAACCACACTGCAAATTCAACAGTAATTATTCCTTGGTCTTCAAGGAAAAGTTCCTTCTCCCTGTCTGATTCCTAGGCTGTAATCTCCCAGGACAGGTGGTGCCCTAACATTTGTATCTCTTGAGATGAGTTTTATAAGCAGCAGGAAAAGAGAAATCCCTGAGGCACTCAGTGTCAGGTTGTGCATGCAGATAGCTCTGAAGCCTCTCTGTGCTTTTCACAAACCACTCTCTGATGGGATTGCTGGCAGTGGGACCCTTGAGTCTCATTGCAGAGGGCTGGATGCACAGGATGGGGAGGTGAGGTCATTTTATCGCACAGCATCTTGTGAGGGCTGGATCTCCTCAGCAGAGGCTCAGTGGCTGTTTCTGACCCTGCCCTGTCTCCTGCTGCCTGTGGTTGGTTTGCTCCCTGCTTGCCCAGTGTGAAAAATGCCAATCACACTTGTGTTGAAATTTTAAAAGTTTAACAGTAATAAAATAGTTATAAAAATAGTAATAAGAATTAGAGCAATAAGAATTTGGACAATCAGAGTTAGGACAATAAAGGGACAATAAAAAAGCAAGGAATTATGGACATCCAGGCATTCTGCTCTGCCACAGAACACGTTTTGCTAACAAAGGATTAATCCTTAAAAGCAATAGCCTGTTGCATATTCATATATCTCATACACCATTCAAACATTCCTTTCAAACTAGGGATTTTTCTCTTTATTGTCAGCTTCCCCCCCTCATCTTGTAAATCAGTCATCTCAGTCCCCACGAAGTCTGCTTCTTCCTGATAAGGAGGCAATAATTCTTCTCTTGGGATTTTGAGTGTCCTGTTGCTGCTATCTCTGTGTGAATAATTTCTTGATTATCTTACCCATTTCTTGAACTAGTTAGAAAAAGTATCTTACATCACATAGTTTCTATTTTACTATTATATATTAGCCTAAAACTACATTTAACACAGCACTTCAAAAGGATTAATAGAGTACTACAAAATAACTTCTGAACATAACACATATAGTATGTGTTATGTTTGTTTATAAATATAAATTTATAAATGTACAAATATAAAAAAATTAAATATAATCTTTATATAAATTATAAATTTATATGTTTTATTATAAATTCTAAAAAATTTTAATTATAAATTTTTAAAAATAAATAAAAATAATTTTTATATAAATATTTTTTATATATTTATATAATTTTATATTAAAAATTTATATAAATATAAAATATACAAAATTCTATATATAAATATATAAAATTGAATTATATATAATACATATATAAAAAAATATATAGAATTAAATTATACTTAATTATAATTATAGTTTTATATATTTTTATAAAGTTAAATCTTTATTTTTATTAAAAATTTATAAACAAAAAATTTAATATTTTTAAAGAGCCAATCATATAATATGCATTTTTCACACCGAGTGAGCTGAGGTGAGCTGCACTGCAGAAGGAATCTCATGCCCAGGTGTCCCCCCAGCCCTGATCCCTCTCTTTGTGTTGCAGTCCTTTCTCCATGGTGCATTTTGGGTATCTTGTTACTGTCATCTCTGTGTGAATAATTTCTTCATTATCTTACTCATTTCTTTAGCTAGTTAGAAAAAGTATCTTACATCACATAGTTTCTATTTTAATATTATGTTCTAGCCTAAAACAACATTTAACACAGTACTTAAAAAGGATTAATAGAGTACTACAAAATAACTTCCCAACATAACACATATACTATGTGTTATGTTTATTTATAAATATAATTTTTTACATTTAAAAATATAAAAAATATAAATATAAAATTTTATATAAATCGTAAATTTATATAGTTTAATTGTAAATTTTAAATAAATTTTATTATAAACTTATAATTTCTATATATAATTTTAAAAATAAATATAAATTTTATTTTTATAAAAAAATATACATATAAATATTAATATTTGCAAAGAGCCAATCATATAATATGCATTTTTCACACCAAGTGAGCTGAGGTGAGCTGCACTGCAGAAGGAATCTCATGCCCAGGTGTCCCCCCAGCCCTGATCCCTCTCTTTGTGTTGCAGTCCTTTCTCCGTGGTGCCGGCCGTGGGAATTCTGGACGCTGGTGACACCGTGCAGGTGACAGTGGGATTTCACCCGCTGACCACCGGCGACCATTGCAGCCTCCTGAGCTGCAGCACAGGTGAGTGCTGGGCCCTGCACGGTGTCTTGGTTTGGAAAGACAGGAGTCCGCTAAGGAAGGCAGGAGCCTCCCATGAAATGGAGAGTCTAAACCCTCCCCACCCCTCCCAATTGCTATAAATTTTAAATTAAGCGCCTCTCAGGCAAAAATATGGGAGCAGGAAATAACAGTTCTTTAATAGGGAAAAAAAAAAAAAAAAGGATAAAATCAACAATGCATTAACTAGAACAACACTGACAGAGTCAGAACCCAACCTGACACCCTGTGGGGTGTTGGTAGCAATCCAATTGGAAATGTGGCTGCAGTTCTCCTGGAAGTATCAGGTGTGGTTCTGTTGGAGCAAGGGGTCCTGTAGAGAAGGATGTATTCTTCCTCTGAAGATCCAGTGGAAGAAGAGACAGCTGCTGTTCCTCTGGGGAATCCAGTGGAGAAAGCCGTGCTGGTGTCTCAAAAACCTCTGGATTCTATCTGGGTAGCAATGCTTGGCTCCTCCCTCTGGGCAGAGCATCTCCCAATGGGATGTTATAGTTCTTATCAGTCATGCAGTGACATTCAGTAGTCTGTTATCAGCAGGTGTCCCCTCCCGAGGGAGGTGTGAATGTGTCACTCAGAGAGAGAGATAAGGCAAACTGCCCACTTGACAAAGGTAATCTGCCCTACAGATGGCAATTGAAAACATCTTGCATTGCAATCTTCAACACAGGGGCACAGGACAGTTCTCCACCATCACTCCCTCTTGTCCCATCCCCTCCATTCCCTCCAGAGGTGCCTCCCCTGTTCAGCTTTACCCCAAAGCAAACTGAGAACTCCTTGGTGTTTAGGGGCTTGAGAAAGTGGATCCCCTCTGACAGGGCTAAGATTTTGGGACTCCTGTTTTGCTGGGAGTTGCTGAGTGGAGGAAGGAGGATCCCTGATTCACCACTACCATGTGGCCATGCCTGGGTGAAGTTTTATTTCATTCCTGGGCAGTGCTGTATGTGAGGTGTGAGGTCTCCATCAGACTCTCTCCAATGCAATGGATTTCTTGCACACCTTTGCCCCGTATGCTCATTCTCCACTGGTTTGTCACAGACCCTTTTTCTATGTGTCCCTCTACCCATATATTTAGTTTCTGTCTAATAACATTTTCAGGCCCTCGAGTTCCTGTTTGGTGACAAATCAAGACAAATTTTTCCTCGTCCCCATTTCCCAGGCAGTTCATGTTGTTGCAAACCTCTCACATCTATTTCCCATTTGATTCTAGACTGAGGAATCTGTGTCAGCCTTCATATAGAAGCTGCTCTGTGTTAATCTTTCCTTAAACTTATTAATCTTTCCTTTGTCCCTTTATTTCATTTGAAATGCTCCAGCTTGGTTTTTGAGATCAGAACAATATAAAATATTCCCAGACTGATGTGGCTGTGGGTTTGGACAAGGAGATGATGATAATGATGATGATGATGATTTTCATGGTGTTCATTTTGTAGTGGTTTGTCACATTGCAGAGCCAGGCTGGTTGTGTTTCCTCACCTGTGTCCCCTCCTGCTGGGACCTCTGTCACTTGTTCCTGTGGGCCTCCTTTTGCTGCCCAATGCCCCCAGGACCAGTTGCTGGTCAGGGATTTAGAAGAAAAAGGATCCAAGGGCTCAGGAGAGAGGGACCTCGTGGGATGAGCCAGGACTGGACAGGGCTCCCCAGTGTCACCTGAAGGACTTGGATGCAGAAATCCTGGTGATCTGAGTGGGTCACTGGAGCCCATCTGACCAATCTCACTGTGCATACTGTCACCTTGGGGCCCAATCTCTACAAACACACTCAGAAATAAGGTGCTGCATCCAGCTGGCAGCCAGTCACCAGTGGTGTCCCTCAGGGCTCTGTGCTGGGGCCAGTTCTGTTCAATATTTTTATTGATGATGTGCATGAGGGGATTGAGTCTTTCATTAGTAAATTTGCAGATGACACTAAGCTGGGAGCGTGTGTCCATCTGTTGGAAGGTAGGATGGCTCTGCAGAGAGACCTGGAACAGTTGGATGGATGGGCAGAGTCTAAGAAGATGAAGTTTAATAATTCCAAGTGCCAAGTCCTGCATTTTTTGCCAATTTAACCCCTGCAATGCTACAGGCTGGGGACAGAGTGGCTGGACAGTGCCCAGGCAGAAAGGGACCTGGGGGTGCTGGTGACAGCAGGCTGGACATGAGCCAGCAGTGTGCCCAGGTGGCCAAGGAATGGGATGGCTCCTGGCCTGGATCAGGAATGGTGTGGCCAGCAGGAGCAGGGAAGTCATTCTCCCCCTCTACTCAGCACTGGTGAGGCCAAACCTGAGGGCTGTGTCCAGTTCTGGGCCCCCAGTTTAGGAAAACATTGAGATGCTTGAGCACATCCAGAGGAGGCAACGAGGCTGCTGAGGGGCTTGGACCACAAACCCTGTGAGCAACCACTGAGGGGCTGGGGTGTTTAGCCTGGAGAAAAGGAGACTAGGGGTGACCTTATCACTCTCCACAACTTCCTGAAGGGTGGTTGTAGTCAGGTGGGATTGGTCTCTTTCTCTTTCTCAAGGGAAATGTTTGGATATTAGGAAAAGATTTTTCATGGAAAGCAGTGATAAAGTACTGGAATGGTCTGCCTGGGAGGTGGTGGAGTCACCATCACTGGATGTGTTTAAAAAATGACTGGATGTGGCACTTATGCCAGAGTTTAATTGCAGGTATCAGGGAGCAGGTTGGACTCAATGATCTTGAAGGTCTCTTCCAACCTTGTGATTCTGTGAGATTCTGTGTGATTCTGTTTAAGGAGGTGCCCAGGACATCCTCACGCTGTGCACACAGAGCTGTCAGGATGTGATAAATGTACTGATCACAGAACTGCTAACACAGCTAAAAGCTGTGACACTTCCTTCTGTTCCTTGTGCTTCCATCAGCAACTGAGCTGAGCAAAGACTCCCCTTTGCTTTGTTCCAGGTGAAGAAAATATCCACACAAACCTCCATGGAGAAGCTGTAGATGTCAATGCTGGGTTGAGCACAAATTCCGTGGAATTTGACAAGACTTTCATCACCATGTCAAGCCACAGAACCCCTGTTCATCGAAAACAGGAGTAACCCTTCAGCCTGTAAAGTGGAAGGCTTTTCCTACTGAGGGGCTGGAGAGATTGAAGAAAGAGGAGGTTGGTTTGAAAGATGCATTTCAGTGAGATACATGGCCCAAGATTAAAACTGACGTGTGGCCCTCAGGGGGTGTTGGTGCTTCTGAATGGTTTAGGCCAAGTAAACCATGCCTGGCTCTGGGGCTGTGTCCCTGGGCTTTCAGGAGCTCAGCACTCAGCATTCCAGTTCCATTTATAGTCCAGCCAAGGATGGGCATTTTGGGAAGGAAATGTTGATTGCAATGATTTATTTCCTCAAGTTCTAATTGAGCTTTTGCCTCTTTAATCTTCTTCCTGTCTGATGACCTGGCAACATCCTGTACACACACAAACCTCTTTCCATAGGTGATACACCCTCTTTTTCCCTTGGTTCCTTCAAAAGGGCTGGCCCATCCAGGCTGGTTGTCAGCTTGTCTTTGCACACACATCTTGGAGGGTCTGTTCCTGTGCCTTCCAGACTTGTTTCTGACCCTGTGTCCATCCTTCCTGGACCCCTTTGTTTTTAAGGGCTCTTGCCCAGGGTGTGAAAAATCCAAATCAGTCTCTTGAACAGGCCAAATCTGCCCTCCAGTTCCACAGTGGAAGTTTTGTTGACAAAATAAATAAGTTTCACCCAATATTGAGAACTCTATTATTTCACAGTTACTGTACCCCAGACAGTGGTGAAGAGATGAAGTTCATTTAGTCATTAGGGCATTTCCTGGTGATATCCAGTACACTTTGGAAAATAGTAATAAGAATTAGAGCAATAAGAATTTGGACAATCAGAGTTAGGACAATAAAGGGACAATAAAAAAAGCAAGGAATTATGGACATCCAGGCATTCTGCTCTGCCACAGAACACGTTTTGCTAACAAAGGATTAATCCTTAAAAGCAATAGCCTGTTGCATATTCATATATCTCATACACAATTCAAACATTCCTTTCAAACTAGGGATTTTTCTCTTTATTGTCAGCTTCCCCCCCTCATCTTGTAAATCAGTCATCTCAGTCCCCACGAAGTCTGCTTCTTCCTAATAAGGAGGCAATAATTCTTCTCTTGGGATTTTGAGTGTCCTGTTGCTGCTATCTCTGTGTGAATAATTTCTTGATTATCTTACCCATTTCTTGAACTAGTTAGAAAAAGTATCTTACATCACATAGTTTCTATTTTACTATTATATATTAGCCTAAAACTACATTTAACACAGCACTTCAAAAGGATTAATAGAGTACTACAAAATAACTTCTGAACATAACACATATAGTATGTGTTATGTTTGTTTATAAATATAAATTTATAAATGTACAAATATAAAAATTATAAATATATTTTATATATAAATTATAAATTTATATGTTTTATTATAAATTCTAAATAATTTTTATTATAAATTTAAATAAATATATAAAAATAATTTATATAAATAAATAATATACAAAAAATTTTATATATATATATATAAAAATTGAATTATATATATACATATATATAAAAATATATAAATTTTAAATAATACTTAATTATAATTATAGTTTTATATAAAGTTTTAAAAAATAAATATTTATTTTTTTAAAAAAAAAAAATAAAAAAAAAAATTTTAATATTTTTTTAAAGAGCCAATCATATAATATGCATTTTTCACACCGAGTGAGCTGAGGTGAGCTGCACTGCAGAAGGAATCTCATGCCCAGGTGTCCCCCCAGCCCTGATCCCTCTCTTTGTGTTGCAGTCCTTTCTCCGTGGTGCCGGCCGTGGGAATTCTGGACGCTGGTGACACCGTGCAGGTGACAGTGGGATTTCACCCGCTGACCACCGGCGACCATTGCAGCCTCCTGAGCTGCAGCACAGGTGAGTGCTGGGCCCTGCACGGTGTCTTGGTTTGGAAAGACAGGAGTCCGCTAAGGAAGGCAGGAGCCTCCCATGGAATGGAGAGTCTAAACCCTCCCCACCCCTCCCAATTGCTATAAATTTTAAATTAAGCGCCTCTCAGGCAAAAATATGGGAGCAGGAAATAACAGTTCTTTAATAGGGAAAAAAAAAAAAAAAAGGATAAAATCAACAATGCATTAACTAGAACAACACTGACAGAGTCAGAACCCAACCTGACACCCTGTGGGGTGTTGGTAGCAATCCAATTGGAAATGTGGCTGCAGTTCCCTCCTGGAGTGTCAGGTGTGCTTCTGTTGGATAAAGGGGGTCCTGTAGAGAAGGATGTATTCTTCCTCTGAAGATCCAGTGGAAGAAGAGACAGCTGCTGTTCCTCTGGGGAATCCAGTGGAGAAAGCCGTGCTGGTGTCTCAAAAACCTCTGGATTCTATCTGGGTAGCAATGCTTGGCTCCTCCCTCTGGGCAGAGCATCTCCCAATGGGATGTTATAGTTCTTATCAGTCATGCAGTGACATTCAGTAGTCTGTTATCAGCAGGTGTCCCCTCCTGAGGGAGGTGTGAATGTGTCACTCAGAGAGAGAGATAAGGCAAACTGCCCACTTGACAAAGGTAATCTGCCCTACAGATGGCAATTGAAAACATCTTGCATTGCAATCTTCAACACAGGGGCACAGGACAGTTCTCCACCATCACTCCCTCTTGTCCCATCCCCCTCCATTCCCTCCAGAGGTGCCTCCCCTGTTCAGCTTTACCCCAAAGCAAACTGAGAACTCCTTGGTGTTTAGGGGCTTGAGAAAGTGGATCCCCTCTGACAGGGCTAAGATTTTGGGACTCCTGTTTTGCTGGGAGTTGCTGAGTGGAGGAAGGAGGATCCCCGATTCACCACTACCATGTGGCCATGCCTGGGTGAAGTTTTATTTCATTCCTGGGCAGTGCTGTATGTGAGGTGTGAGGTCTCCATCAGACTCTCTCCAATGCAATGGATTTCTTGCACACCTTTGCCCCGTATGCTCATTCTCCACTGGTTTGTCACAGACCCTTTTTCTATGTGTCCCTCTACCCATATATTTAGCTTCTGTCTAATAACATTTTCAGGCCCTCGAGTTCCTGTTTGGTGACAAATCAAGACAAATTTTTCCTCGTTCCCATTTCCCAGGCAGTTCATGCTGTTGCAAACCTCTCACATCTATTTCCCATTTGATTCTAGACTGAGGAATCCCATTCAGCCTTCATATAGAAGCTGCTCTGTGTTAATCTTTCCTTAAACTTATTAATCTTTCCTTTGTCCCTTTTTTATTTCATTTGAAATGCTCCAGCTTGGTTTTTGAGATCAGAACAATATCAAATATTCCCAGACTGATGTGGCTGTGGGTTTGGACAAGGAGATGATGATAATGATGATGATGATGATTTTCACGGTGTTCATTTTGTAGTGGTTTGTCACATTGCAGAGCCAGGCTGGTTGTGTTTCCTCACCTGTGTCCCCTCCTGCTGCGGGCTGTCACTTGTTCCTGTGGGCCTCCTTTTGCTGCCCACATGCCCCCAGGCATAGTTGCTGGTCAGCAGCAAGGGATCCAAGGGCTCAGGAGAGAGAGGAGTCTCGTGGGATGAGCCAGGACTGGACAGGGCTCCCCAGTGTCACCTGAAGGACTTGGATGCAGAAATCCTGGTGATCTGAGTGGGTCACTGGAGCCCATCTGACCAATCTCACTGTGCATACTGTCACCTTGGGGCCCAATCTCTACAAACACACTCAGAAATAAGGTGCTGCATCCAGCTGGCAGCCAGTCACCAGTGGTGTCCCTCAGGGCTCTGTGCTGGGGCCAGTTCTGTTCAATATTTTTATTGATGATGTGCATGAGGGGATTGAGTCTTTCATTAGTAAATTTGCAGATGACACTAAGCTGGGAGCGTGTGTCCATCTGTTGGAAGGTAGGATGGCTCTGCAGAGAGACCTGGAACGGTTGGATGGATGGGCAGAGTCTAAGAAGATGAAGTTTAATAATTCCAAGTGCCAAGTCCTGCATTTTTGCCACAATAACCCCCTGCAATGCTACAGGCTGGGGACAGAGTGGCTGGACAGTGCCCAGGCAGAAAGGGACCTGGGGGTGCTGGTGACAGCAGGCTGGACACGAGCCAGCAGTGTGCCCAGGTGGCCAAGAAAGCCAATGGCTCCTGGCCTGGATCAGGAATGGTGTGGCCAGCAGGAGCAGGGAAGTCATTCTCCCCCTCTACTCAGCACTGGTGAGGCCAAACCTGAGGGCTGTGTCCAGTTCTGGGCCCCCCAGTTTAGGAAAGACATTGAGATGCTTGAGCACATCCAGAGGAGGCAACGAGGCTGCTGAGGGGCTTGGACCACAAACCCTGTGAGCAACCACTGAGGGAGCTGGGGGTGTTTAGCCTGGAGAAAAGGAGACTAGGGGTGACCTTATCACTCTCCACAACTTCCTGAAGGGTGGTTGTAGTCAGGTGGGATTGGTCTCTTTCTCTTTCTCAAGGGAAATATAGGTTGGATATTAGGAAAAGATTTTTCATGGAAAGAGTGATAAAGTACTGGAATGGTCTGCCCGGGGAGGTGGTGGAGTCACCATCACTGGATGTGTTTAAAAAATGACTGGATGTGGCACTCGGTGCCAGAGTTTAATTGAGGTATCAGGGAGCAGGTTGGACTCGATGATCTTGAAGGTCTCTTCCAACCTTGTGATTCTGTGAGATTCTGTGTGATTCTGTTTAAGGAGGTGCCCAGGACATCCTCACGCTGTGCACACAGAGCTGTCAGGATGTGATAAATGTACTGATCACAGAACTGCTAACACAGCTAAAAGCTGTGACACTTCCTTCTGTTCCTTGTGCTTCCATCAGCAACTGAGTTGAACAAACAAACTCCCCTTTGCTTTGTTCCAGGTGAAGAAAATATCCACACAAACCTCCATGGAGAAGCTGTAGATGTCAATGCTGGGTTGAGCACAAATTCCGTGGAATTTGACAAGACTTTCATCACCATGTCAAGCCACAGAACCCTGTTCATCGAAAACAGGAGTAACATAACAGCCCACTTCCAGTGGAAGGCTTTTCCTACTGAGGAAGGAGAGATTGAAGAGAAGAGGAGGTTGGTTTGAAAGATGCATTTCAGTGAGATACATGGCCCAAGAGTAAAACTGACGTGTGGCCTCAGGGGGGTGTTGGTGCTTCTGAATGGTTTAGGCCAAGTAAACCATGCCTGGCTCTGGGGCGTGTGTCCCTGGGCTTCAGGAGCTCAGCACTCAGCATTCCAGTTCCATTTATAGTCCAGCCAAGGATGGCATTTTGGGAAGGAAATGTTGATTGCAATGATTTATTTCCTCAAGTTCTAATTGAGCTTTTGCCTCTTTAATCTTCTTCCTACATGACCTGGCAACATCCTTACACGGTTCACCCTCTTTCCATAGGTGATACACCCTCTTTTTTTCCCTTGGTTCCTTCAAAAGCTCCTTGCCCATCCAGGCTGGTTGTCAGCTTGTCTTTGCACACACGGGGAGGGTCTGTTCCTGTGCCTTCCAGACTTCTTTCTGCAAGTGTGTCCATCCTTCCTGGACCCCTTTGTTTTTAAGGGCTCTTGCCCAGGGTACTCTCCAAATCAGTCTCTTGAACAGGCCAAATCTGCCCTCCAGAAGTCCACAGTGGAAGTTTTGTTGACGCCCCTCCTTGTTTCACCCAATATTGAGAACTCTATTATTTCACAGTCACTGTACCCCAGACAGTGGTGAAGAGATGAAGTTCATTTAGTCATTAGGGAATTTCCTGGTGATATCCAGTACCTGGAGCCCAGGGAGGCAGCAGACTGCCCTGTGGGATGGATCCAGTCGACACCCAGGGCCCTCAGTTCCCCTTAGAAGGGAGTCACCTACTACCACTCCCCTTCTTTTCTTCTCAAGACTCGAGGCTGTGATCGGTCTGACAGACCAAGTGCAGCTGGGAGACTCTGCAGACAGAATTTTTCCTTTAGTGTCATCTGCCTGACCCTCTGGAGCCAGGGCCTCACACCTGTTCTGTCAGGGCACCTGGGCAGGTGATGGGGGTCAGGATGGAATTTTATTACCTCCCCAGCAGAGACCCATTTCCATTCCCCACTGACTCCCAGGTCTCCTCCTTCTGCCTGATCCCAAGAAGGGCAGGGCTCCTCTGGCTCCTGCTGAGCTTCTCTCAGGGTTGGACGGGTGTATCTCCACCTGTTTATTTCTGTGTCACTCTCCCTGATGCTCCTCAGCCTTTCCACTTCTCCCTTAAGCTCTGTCCCTGGACAGAGCAGAGCATTCAGCTGCTCAACCACACGCAGGTGTCTTTGGCACTGTGCTCTGATCTTAGCACCAGGCTCAGAGCCTCCCTGCAGCCAGGGGCTGGGACAGCTGCATCTTCCTGGGGGGCTCTCTTTGAGTTAGTGCACTCCTGCTGGAGCAGCAGCAGCAACAATGGCTTTTCATCATTTGTGAACCATGGCTGGGGGAAAAAAAAAGCAGAAAAAAAAAAAGGAAAGAAAGAAAAAAGAAAGAGAGAGAGAGAGAGAAAGAGAGAAGAGAGAGAGAGAGAGAGAAAGAGAAAAAGAGAGAAAGAAAGAAAGAAAGAAAGAAAGAAAGAAAGAAAGAAAGAAAAAGAAAGAAAGAAAGAAAGAAAGAAAGAAAGAAAGAAAGAAAGAAAGAAAGAAAGAAAGAAAGAAAGAAAGAAAGAAAGAAAGAAAAAGAAAGAAAGAAAAAGAAAAAGAAAGAAAAAGAAAGAAAGAAAGAAAGAAAGAAAGAAAGAAAAGAAAGAAAAAAAAAGAAAGAAAAGTATACTTCAGCCTGGTTTTGGTTTTGTGGGTTTTTTCCCCAATTCCATATGGTTTTGTGCCAGTTTGTGTCCTAGACTGTCACCAGGACATTTTGTTCTTCCTTATTTCCAGTCTTAGGCATGGTTGTAGCCCCAAGGCCACTGTCCTGTTGTCAGAGCAGCATTTGAGATCTCAGAGCAGACAGGACACTTTTTATGAGAGGAGATAGTGCAGGATCCTTTCCCTCTCAGGACACTCTACTGCCATGCACTGGGATGGGAGCCAAGAAGCTCTGGCTCATGAAAAGTCTCTCCAGGAGTTTGCTGTCTCCCTCCTGCACAACAAAGTCCCTTCCCCTCTCAGAGCCTCTGTTTTCATGCATATAAAACCTTGAATATCACTCTGAAGGGGTGCAGTGCCTGAATTCATCAATTTCCTTTGGAAGTGCTCTGGGATGCTCTTGTGAAAGGCAGAGCAGGGAACAGGGCAGGTCCAAAATGGAAGGAACAAAGAGTGATGCTTGTGAAAAAAACCAATCACTTGTTTTCAAATTTTTTAAAGTTTAACAGTAATAAAATAGTTATAAAAATAGTAAGAAAAATTAGAGTAATAAGAATTTGGACAATTAGAGTTAGGACAAAAGAACACACTTTGCTAACAGAGGATTAACTCTTAAAAGCAATAGCCTGTTGCATATTCATGTATCTCATACCTGATGCAAACATTCTTTTCAAACAAAGGGTGTTTTCTGGTTATGGCCAGCTTCTTCCCTCATGTTGTAAACCAATCATCTTGGTCCCTCAAAGTCTGGTCCTCCCCAGTAAGGAGACAATAATTCTTCTCTTGGGATTTTTGGTGTCCTGTTTCTGCCATCTCTCCTTGAGCTAGTTAGAAAAAGCATCTCACATCACATAGTTTCTGTAGCCTAAAACTATATTCACCACACTACTTAAAAAGATTAGTATAGCACTACAAAAAAAGGATTAATACAACATAACTTTCCAACATAACACATCGAGTATTCATTTTAATATTTGTGAAAAGCCAATCATATAATACACATTTTTCACAGTGCTGGTAGCACGTAGCTGCAACCCAGCTTTGTCTCCCCAGGGAAGTCCTGCTCCATGACCTTTGTCTGCCTCCCCCAGCAGCTCAGTGGTAGGAAAAGCCTCTTGAAGTGGCTGGTGGATTCCCCCTCAGTTTTGGCAGAGGCTTTGAGCCAGGAGGTTCTCTTGAGGGACGCTGGCTTTGGAAACTTCTCCTGAGCTTGCAGGTGTGGAGTCAAACTCCCTGCTGGGCCAGTGAACAACAAGTTATCCTCTGATCCATCTGGGACCCCCATGGCTTGGGGTCAGCCCTGGCTGGGGAGCTGCTGCTTGTGAGAAATAGCCACTCCCTTTTCATAAGTTTAGAAAGGTTTATTCAACCTTATCAAAAATACAACAGAAGACTGAATAGAGAAAATGTTATGGCGCCAGGAGCAAAGGATTTTCCCCACCATGTGCTCACCCACACAATGGAGGTTTTGCCTTTTAACCCTTTAGTCCCTCCCAAAATTCTGTCCATTGACTCCTTCTTCACTGTCCAGTGGTGGAGTTTACTTCCTCAAATCTTGATGGGAGGGCAGATGTCACCGTAGTGACAAGCCGACCCTCCCAAATATCCCAACCCCGGCTGTCCCTTGATAACAACTTGGGGTAAAAAAAAAAATTTCTTAACCTATATACATGATATTTGTCTGTTAATTGTGAGAGTCAATCATTGTGGCATTCACATTCTCTGAACAGAGAGACATAATTCTCTCTCTCAGGGCTTTTTTCCCTGGAGAAGCACAGAGAGAAGGAAGAGAAAAAAATTCTTATCTCTACTTGCTGCTGCTGTTGTTTTTGCACATGTGGAATGTGTTAGGAAGATTGTTTCCCTGAAGTGATTTGTCAGTTGGATTCTGCTGAGGATTGTTTTGTTTCCTTGGCCAATTGGAAGAAGTTGTGTCCTGGCTGTCTGGAGACAGTCAAGAGTTGTCTTTAGTATTCTTTGTAGTATAGTGTGTATCTTTAATATAGTATAGTATAATGTGTGGGAATCTATAAAATCAGAGGGTTTTGGGAAAGCTGCAAAAGGCAGGCCCCAGAGACAGCAGAACTGTGATTAGAGCTAAGCAGCAGCCATGAGATAGGTCAGCAGAAAAATTATTTAAACTGTAGAAAAGCAAGGACAAATAGAACAATGGTCTGTGGATTAACGCTTGTCTAGAATAACTCTCTAAGCTACAGAAAGTTTATCTAGCAAGATATTAGGAAGTTTGAAGGTTAATAATGGAGCTCTGTGCATTGTGTTTGAAGGCTTACAAGCAGGTATTGTATTCAAAATAAGCAAGCATTGTTTTAACCAAAGGTACATGTGCTTGTAGTGGTTGGATAGAACTGCTGTCAATGTGCTTTTGCTTTGTGTGATTGGTCAAAAACTTATAAAGTGAGTTGTAACATGAAGTTCTTTGTCTGCTGCCTGGGATGTGAGCTGCTGGCATCTTCCCATTGTCACAACCATGTAATGAGACTGATGCTGAAAAAAAAAAACAGCTCAAGGCAGTTCCACAGCAGTCCTGTCCCGTTTGTCATTTGTACATATACCCCTGGCCGGTGATATAATGTAATATAATATAGTTTAATAAAGCAACTGTTCAGCATTGTGAATCAATGGAACCAGCTGCCAATCATTTCCTGCCTTGGGGCACCCTGCTTTTCCATAAATCATTGCATTACTCACCTGTCACACTGCTGCTCCTCCCCAGGTGCTTTGCTCTCCTGCACTCACACTTCTCTCTGCCAATATGTGGCTTATGAAACCCTCTGCTGGCTTTGTCTCTCCTGTGGCTGCAGGCAGCGTCGATTCCTGCGGACACGGAGAGAGCTGTGGCTGGAAAAATTAAAGGAGGAGAGAGAAGCAGGGAAGGAGAAGGGCTCTGGTGAAGATCGCGCTGCCCTGCTGAGGCTCCCGGGGGAGATGGCAAAGCTGCACCAAGACCCCATGCTCTTCTCCGATGACATTTTTTTCATTGAGCCACTGGTGAGTGATAGCTCATGTTATAAATCAGAAGCTTGACTAGGCCAGTATTCAAGCAGCAATCAATTTATTAATTAATATGGAAAAGTATGAGCAATACAGCGCTGGGTACAGTGGGGGAAGTTTTCCCTCCAACTGCACACCCATAGCTGGGGCTCACAGGTGTTTATAGGGGTACTCGTCAGCTTTCTCAGCAGTTTCTATTCCCAATTTGTACGTCACAGTTCTATACACTATTGTGATTTAGTTTTTCTCAGGATGTATCCCAAAAAAGGAGTATCCCCAGATGGTGGTGGTCCCGTTTCCGAAAGAAGGAAGACGAATCCCATTCTGGTGAAGTCCAGCTCTCCAGATGTGGGTCCACCTTTTAATTGCAAAGACTATAAATCTCAAAACAGTGATGTCCAGCTTCCCTTGGTCGAAACCATAAATCCTTGAGTTGATGTTCATCTTCTTTTCTCAAGCTGTTTTTCTCTGCTTTATTGAGGAGTGAGATAAGCATATTTCTTTTATATGTATTCCAAAGCTATAGTTTCAAGGATACAAGCAATATTCTAAAATTATACTTCAAAAGGTTATTATTGCAGAACTCTTTAAGGATTAACTACAAGCAAAAAGCAACATCCTTAAAGCTTTAATTGCAATGCTCCTAAATCAACCAAGGTTAATTGCAAACAAAGGATAGGTTCAAAGACCTTCTTCCATGCTTTACTTTCCTCAGTTATTGTTAGAATTCACAACTGTCCCATGGTCGGTCTTCACACATATTGCAATCACAAATACACACATTGCCTGTATGTACCTGACATGAAACACAGCTTTGTATTTCACACTGAGAAGCCCATTTTCCTCCTCTTCTTCCTCCTCATCTTCCTCCTCCTCCTCCCACCCACTCTACTCCCATCTGTGGTCACTGGGCAGATCCTCAGCTGGCTCCTTGTGCTGGGAGGGGGAGGACATTGAGTTTCTGGTACAACTGCAGAGCTCACCTAAAAATGCTAAAATGCTAAAAGCATTTCTGCCCTGGAGGCTCAAGGCAGGGCTGGGAGCCTGACAAAGCCCAGCTCTGCTGCCAGGCTCGAGCTCAAGGCACTGGGTGCGTGTCCTTGCAGTGTCACAGGGAGCAGTTACTGTGGGCAGGGGCTCCCCCAACACGTGGGGTTCAGCAGAGGCTGTTGGAGCACGGCCAGCTCACACACTGACCTGAAGCTTGCAATGGTTGGCTGGGAAAAGGAGGCCAAATGTGGGAATCCACAAAATCAGAGGGTTTTGGGAAAGCTGCAAAAGGCAGGCCCCAGAGACAGCAGAACTGTGATTAGAGCTAAGCAGCAGCCATGAGATAGGTCAGCAGAAAAAATATTTAAACTGTAGAAAAGCAAGGACAAATAGAACAATGGTCCGTGGATTAACGCTTGTCTAGAATAACTCTCTAAGCTACAGAAAAGTTTATCTAGCAAGATATTAGGAAGTTTGAAGCGTAATAATGGAGCTCTGTGCATTGTGTTTGAAGGCTTACAAGCAGGTATTGTATTCAAAAGAAGCAAGCATTGTTTTAACCAAAGGTACATGTGCTTGTAGTGGTTGGATGGAGCTACTGTCAGTGTGCTTCTGCTTTGTGTGATTGGTCAGAAGACTTATAAAGTGAGTTGTAACATGAAGTTCTTTGTCTGCTGCCTGGGATGTGAGCTGCTGGCATCTTCCCATTGTCACAACCATGTAATGAGGCTGATGCTGAAAAATAAAACAGCTCAAGGCACGTTCCACAGCAGTCCTGTCCTGTTTGTAATTTGTAGAAATACCCTCAACCAGCAATAGCCAAATTCAGCCCAAGGTTAATGACAGAAATGCCAATCCCGTCCTGTAACCACACCTTGCTCTATTTCTGAGTGTCCCTTCCAGTGTCCTCTGTGAGCCTGGACACGAGGGTGGAAGGTTGAAATGGGCCTTTGGAGTTCTCCTGCACACAGGGACAGAAAACCTTTTCCTTTTCTGTTTGTGCAAGCAAACCACCACGTGCTCCCATCAACCACAGCCCTGATTCTGAGTACTGGCATTGTGAGAGACGATGAATGCCTGGTGTCTGCACAGTGCAACATCCCTTCTCATCTTGGAGTAAAGCCTAGAATGATGCCAGCCTCTGCTTTCTTTCAAAACAGCTTAAACTAATATTTTTGTTTCCAAGGAAGGGGATCATGTTGTCTTCTTGTGAAGAGCCACCAGTGCACAGTGGCAGTTACATCCCACTGTAGCTGACAGCAGCATGATGTGACCAAGAGCCTTTGTCAGAGCAGCAGGAATATTGTGGAGAGTGGGAGCTGATAGCTGAGCATTGAGAGCTGTGTTGAGCTGGGTTTGGAGGGTTTCCTTGGGCTCCTTGTGTTGTTCACTCATCACTGATGCTCTAAACAAAGGCTTACAGGGCTGTGGCTGGAAACAAGAAATGTGAAGGCTGAAGATAAGTGTTTTGCTGTCTCTTTCTGTTGCAGGAGGGGGAGAAATTGGCCGAATTGTTCGGCCGAAATCAAGGTGACCTTCAAACCCCTGGAAGGACTGGAGTATCTAAGTGTGGCTTACTGCAGCATCTCAGGTGCAGCTCCCTTGCCCTGCTTCTCTCCCCCTCAGTGAAGCCATGGGGCCAGCCTGAGCCCGCTGGGCTCCCATGGAACTGCTGGGAAGAGTCCCTGCTCAGCAGGGCAGTGCTGGCGCATCCCCCCTGGCCCTGCAGCTTCCAGGGAGTCTCCCGTGCCAGGCCAGGGCTCAGAATGCTGTGTCTGGGTTACTGATCCCAGAACAGCCCAGGCAGTGCACGGAGAGGTTTTCATGCCATGGCTTTGCCAGCATTCCCTCAAAGGCCAGAGAGCTCCAGAGCAGAACAGCTTTAGTGAACAAGCACTAAGCCCCTCCATGTGATTGTGTTCACAGGGGCTCGAGGATGAGGGAAGAGATGAGGATCTGACTCCATGTTTCAGAAGGCTTGATTTATTATTTTATGATGTATATTATATTAAAACTATACTAAAAGAATAGAAGAAAGGATTTCATCAGAAGGCCAACTAAGAATAGAAAAAAAAAGAATGATAACAAAAAAGCTTGTCTCAGACAGAGTCTGAGCCAGCTGACTGTAATTGGCCATTAATTAGAAACAGCTCTATGAGACCAATCCCAGATCTACTTGTTGCATTCCACAGCAGCAGATAACCATTGTTTACATTGTTTACATTTTGTTCCTGAGGCCTCTCAGCTTCTCAGGAGAAAAAAAAATCTAAAGAAAGGATTTTTTTTCAGAAAATATCATGGCTACACCTCCAGGCCACTGGCCTCCAGGAGGGCTCCATCTGACATGGATCCATCATCAGGCAAGAGGAGCTGAGTTGGAAATGTGCTCCCTGAGCCTGGATCACCTCCCAGTGCCCAGACACCAGCAGAGCAGGGGTGGCTGAGCCCCCCTGAGCCCAGGCTGTTGGTAGCAGGAGCACCCTTGGCCAGCACCTGCCTCCTCTCCCCCTGTGTGGAATTGAGCCCTTGCAGCTCTGTCTGTGGAAACAGAGCACAGTGCTGAGTGTCAGGAGTTGGGGACTTTGGCAACAAAGTCCTGTGCTACTGGGCCAGGGAGTTTGGCAATTGCCAAACTCTGTATGAGCTTTGTGCCTTCACTGAATGGATTTCAAAGCTCCTCTAAGTGCATGGGAAGGAAAGCACAGAATCACAGTATGTTAAGGATGGAATGGACCTTAAAGGCCTCTGGGCAGGGACACCTCCCACTAGATCAGGTAGCTCCAAGCCCCATCCAGCCTGGCTTGGAACACTTTCAGGGCTGGAACCTCCACAACGCCCCTGGGGAACCTGCTCCAGTGTCTCACCATGCTCACAGTAAAAAATGTCTTCCTAATATCTAACCTAAATTTCCTTTCTTTCAATTTCTACCTGTTACTCCTTGGCCTGTCACTACAGGACAGCAGAGATGTTTTAAACTCAGCAGACTGGTGGCTGGAATTGGAAACCAGCCCAAGGAATGGGTTAGAAATTGCAAGTGAGGGAAGAGAAGGGTCCATATCTTCTCCTGCAGCATCAGGAGCTGGTTGCATCCAGCTCAGAGTCAGGGACTAACACTGAGGCAGCCTGGAAAATGCAGTGTCACAGAGGGAATGATTGTACTGCAATGGACATCTCTCCCCAGGCTGTGAGAGCAGACTGCCCCTACGCCTCTCAGGAGAAGGCCAAGGACCCTTGATTGAATTCAGCCCTCCTAGAGTGGACCTTGGGAACGTTTCTATCGACAACTCCTATGTCTATGGGGTGAGCAGCAGGGCTTGGGATGGATCCTGATGGCTCCTGAGGCAGCAGCAAGCCGGGTGGAGCTGTGGAATTGCTGCCAACCTGGGCAGCTGTGAGCAGGGAATATTTGATGGACTGGTGAAATCTGGGGGTCTGAAAGGTGTGTCTGTTGTTCCTGAAGCCCCAGTCCCTGCTTTGGGAATCAGCTGGGAGGCTTCCTGCAAAACAACCCCTTGGCACATGGAACCAAGACTGGGTCAAAAAGGGATGTTCAGAGGCTTTTGTGGCAGTGCCAGACACAAGGCACCTTTGGACTGGGCTCTGCAGAAGCAGCTGGAACAAACTGGCTGCCTTTGGGCTTCAGCCCACTGCAGACAGCCTCCAGTCAAGGGTCTCCTGCTTATTCCTGCCAGTCACAGGAAAGCCATCCAGGCTCCTGGCTCAGTGCTGGCCCTTGCAAAGGGCTTGGGAGTTCTCTCCCTTGCTGACCAGTCCCTCACCACACTTCAGCCTTGGTGCATCTCTGGCTCTAGAAAGAGAAAAGTGTTCCTGGGGATAAAGCAAAGGATTTTTCTACCTATTTGCCTTCCCCCCAATAGGGTCAAGTTTGAAAAAAAAAAAAAAACCACAACAACAACACCCAAAGAGAGAGCAGCTGAAAGAGGTAGAAAATGAGGCACTACATCATGCCAGACACTTCCAAAAGCTTGGCTGTGGGGGGCAAAGACACACTGAGGTTTCTCATCAAAAGATGATGCTGTCTATACATTTTGATGCTGATGCCTCATAATCAATGTATTGTTTTCATGGTATGGGAAAAGGTGGATGAGCAGATGGTGCTGTTGGAGCTGTGCTCACTGGGGCAGCAGCAGCTCTGGGGTGATTCCCTACGCAGCTGCAATCAGCCCACGCTGCTCTCAGGGCCAGCTCTCAATGAGCTTGGTGATGCTGAGCAGAGGTGCACTGCTCTGTGTCCATGGGATAACCCCAGGCTTGTGGGCTCCAGTTGTGTGGAGTTACCACTGCTCTGCATGAAAACCCAAAGGCAGAACTTGTCCTGTTGTATTTTTTTGACTTCTGCCATTCAAAGCATTGTCTGCCTTTTCTGGGTATTAATTGCATCCTTAGACAGTAACTCACAAGAAGGGAAGGTTCCACATGTATTTCCATTTTGCTCTCTTGCTGCTGCAGGTGGAACTGATGAACCTAGGAGCTATTGATGCTGCCTTCACCTATATCCCTTCAGCTGCAAACGTGGGCTTCTGCTTCAAGTTTGCACCCGAGCAGGGCATCATTGCAGCAGGTGGGAGCCAGACTGTTCACATCTTCTTCAGTGCCACCGTGGTTGGGAGGTTTCAGGAAGAATTCCAGTTCAGTGTGGCTGGATCTCCTTGGTCTGCAATCCTGGCTGTCAGGTAAGGACCGTGGGAGCTGGGTGGGCACATCTGTGGCTGTCTCTGGGACATCCCCCACCTACCTCATTTTGGGGTGGAGCAGAGAAAAGAGGTGTTTCCTGAGGTCTGAATCTCTGCTTTGATCCTGGCATTGCCTTAGTGTGAGGATGCCTCCTGCCCTGGGTGGTGCCTGGGAGCTGGAATGACTCCTCCCTGCAGGGATCTCCCTGTGCCTTGGGCCATGGCAGGCAGTGGGATGGGTCAGCTTTGGGCAGCAGCTGCTCTGGGATGTCCCCCCTGAACACCCAGCAAGGCCCCCAGGGCTCTGGAGATGGGCCAGCCTGGCTGATTCTGCCCCAGCAGCAGTGTTTGTAAAAACTTGTGTGAACAATCCATGCCAGAGGGGCAGCAGCAGTGTTTGTAAAACTTGTGTGAACAATCCATGCCAGATGGGCAGCAGCAGTGTTTGTAAAAACTTGTGTGAACAATCCATCCCAGATGGGCAGCAGCAGTGTTTGTGTGAACAATCCATGCCAGATGGGCAGCAGCAGTGTTTGTAAAAACTTGTGTGAACAATCCATGCCAGATGGGCAGAGCAGTGTAAAACCTTGTGCAGCAGCAGTGTTTGTAAAACCTTGTGTGAACAATCCCTGCCAGAGGGGCAGCAGCAGCCTCAGCTCACCTCTCCCAGCCATGCTGTGGGGCCAAGCTGTGCTCCCAGCTCCTGGGCACAGAGTGCTCTGGTGCCTGCTCTGCACAGCCAGCAAAGGGCTGATGTGGGAGTCAGGGAATGTGCAGCAGGAACTGTCCCAAGGACTTGGGCACCATCCCATGGGCTGGTGCCATGGCAAGAGACAATCCTGGCCCAGCCAAAGGGAGAAGGGCTGATCATAGGGGAGGCAGAGCTCAGTCCTCAGCACCACAGCAGCACTGGGCTTGGCCCTGCCAGCCTGAGCCGTGTGCTGGCAGGATAATGCAGTGTGAGCAGGAGAGCTGATGCTGCTGCTCTGCAGCTCTGGAGCTGGGCTGCTGCTGTTGGGAGGCACTGGCTCAAGGCAGTGAAGGAATGAAAGCAAAGTGCAGTCGATTGTACCAATGAGATGAGGGAGATGGATTAAAAAAAAGAAGGAAATCATTACTGAGCAAGAGAAAGGTGGTGAGTAGCTCTGCCCATATAGAGAAACAAGTCTGCTGGCTTTGTGTTTGGAGGAAAAGTGCTGCTTTTTTTTACTTTGGAAATCAAGAGGGAGCCTTTCACCATCAAATAATCGATTCTCCTCTGTCCCTGCCCCAAACTACTCATGGGATGTTATTGCATGAGCAGCTTTCTCCTTGAGCAAGGGCAGGTGTCTCTTGTTGAGATGTGCAGAGCAGAGCCAGGGGCAGTCCTGTGAATACAACACAAGGCCCAGGTCACTGCTCCTTGATTTTGAACCAAAGGGCAGAGTGGGCATTGATTGGCATCAACCATGAAATCAGCTGGTGAGTGTTGTGCAGCTTCAAGTGCTGATTTCAGGGGATGTTGGTGGCTTTTGGAGACTCAGTTCAAGGACAGGTGAGGTGCTGTGCTACATTCAGGACACCCTTGTTTGGTTGTTGAAGCTGTTGCTCTTGGCTGGGCCAGCTGGTGCACTGCTGACAAGCTGGTCCTTTCCTCTAGGATTCATCTGTGCCCTGGGTAGATCTGTTGCTGCTCTTCTCAGAGGATGTTTGGGAATGCCCTGGATTCATGTCTCAGAACTCTGTCTGTAATGATTGTGTGGCTCAAACTCTCCTGAGAAAGCTCCTCCATGGGCACAGCAGTTCCAGCTAAGAAGGAGCAAAGCAGGAAAGGCTGGTTACAGAAGTTTCTGGGGACACCTCTATGTCCATCACATTACAGATGGGGAAACTGAGGCACAGAGCCTCAGTGGGTGTTTGTTCAGAGTCCTTGATGGGACCACCAGCAGCTCAGGGGCTTTTCCTGCCTGCCCTGTGCCCAAAGCCCATCAGTGGCTGCTGGCTGCTGCTGCCACTTGGCTTCAGCTGCCTCCTGTGCCCAGGGCCCTGTGCTGAGCACATGGTGCTGTGTTGCTTGGAAACCCACGGTGCCCTGAGCCCAGGTTTTACACCCCTGAGCCAGGACAGCTTTGCTTTAATTCCCTTTAACCAAACCGTTTCCTCCTGTGTCCTGGCCGTGCAGGGGCTGTGTCACCAGACTGAGTTCACACTTTGACACCAATGAGCTCGACTGTGGGGACATCTCCCCTGGTGAGTGCTCCCTGGGCTGGGACACAGCGTGGGGGATCTGGGCCTTCCAAAATGGAGCACTTGGACATAAAAGCATCCATCGCTCATGGTCTGCCACAGCAGCCTCTTCAGGCTGTGAACTCCAGGGCTGCTGGGTGCCTCAGGTAGCATTTTGCCATTGTGAGATCCAATAGAACCAAGGAAGAGAAATTTTCTGGTGTCCCTGTCCTGCTTTAAAAGACAGACGTCTGCCAAGGAAGGCAGGAATCTTCCTGGAATGGAAGGATGACCCCCCTCCCTCCAAATGATTAAACCTTTGAAATTGCAGGGCTTCCAGGCAAAAAAGATGGGGAAAGGAATAACAGTTCTTTACTAGAATATGTCAGCACAAACAACAACACAACAACAGAAGTTTCCAGCCCACCAAGTGCTGTTTTTTCCCTTTGGTGTAGTTATGATCACAGGAAGGGAGGAGCTGTGGGCTCTGGCAGGGCAGTGATCCCCTCCCAGCCAGCACCAGCAGGGAAGGAAGGAGGGAAGGAAGGCAGGAAACCAGGAAGGAAACCAGGAAGGAAATGGAAGGAAATGGAAATGGAAATGGAAGAAATGGAAATGGAAATGGAAATGGAAATGGAAATGGAAATGGAAATGGAAATGGAAATGGAAATGGAAATGTCCACCCCCAGGGCCAAAACCTCCCAAAACCCCTATCCCCCTTCCCAGACCAAGGGAAAATTCACTAGGAAGCCTAAACCCATAACAATGAAGTTCATGGACTTTTTAAGGAAACTCATTCCCTTTCCTGAGCTGCTTCTTCCCCACCCTGCATCAGCACTGAGGCACTTGTTAAATTGCCTTTTGAATAAATGAAACAAGAAAGGCAGCAGGAATCCCAGTGGCCAGCATGGGTGTGAGCACATGTTGACTCACCGTCTGTGCATCTTGAAAACGGTGGGAGCGTTGGCAGACTGAACAGAGAATTTGACAGCTTGACTTCTCAGAGTAAATGCTGGGTCTGGGTGCACACTCATCACTGAGAGATCACTGGTGCTGGTTTGGGGCAGGGGGGAGGGAGCCCTCCCCATCAGAGAGAGAGAAGCTTGCAGTGTTCAGCAGGGCTAGGAGTGGGCATTCCCGAGGCTGCGGTCTGGAATCTGTGTCAGAGGGAGCTCAGTGACCATCAATTCCTCATGCAGCTTAGTTCAGATAACAAAGAGCTAAACTCCAATCACACTTTCACCCTTTCAGGATATTCACAGCAGGAGTCATGCCATAACTGGTACCTAAATGGACATTTGTGTCCTTTCCCTAGGCTCTACCTACACACGAGACCTCTTGCCTCACTGACACCTCCCGGTGTCCCGTGCCAGCCTTTTGGGAGAAGCCCACCCCCAGATCTCCAAATGCAGCCCAGCACCCTGGAGTTTGGCTGCCTGGTGGGTGGCACTGAAGGAGAAGTGCGTTCTCTGGAGATGGCCAACTGCAGCTCCCTGCCTGTCCAGTACCACTGGTCAATCTGCTCCACCAGCCAGGGGAACAGGCTGAGGTATGTGCACCTTTGCCCTCTCCTCAAAGCTCTTCTTGCTGGTGTGTTAGGAAGGATGAAAGTTTGACAAGAAAGTCTCACAGATATGAATGCTTAGCAGAAAGATTTTTAAACGTAGAGGCTGATGAAGGAATAGAGATGGAAGCAAGTTTTGATAGAGAAGAAAAGAATTGCTGAGCCAGTCTTACTGGATAACCAAGGAGCCAAAGGGTATGTTAGTTTGAAAGGGGTTTTATGGCTTAGAATAAAGGATAAATCCACCTCAAACAAGAAGATGTTTTTACCAAGGAGGAAGATAGAACAGGCAAACAAGCCTGCTGATGTGGCAAGTAGTAAAAAGGTCTCAGAATTTTCCACTGCAAGAAAACTGAAAAACAACTTCTAGCTTAAACTGTGACATACTTTTAGTGATTGGAGAATAGTAACATGAATATGGTAATGATAGTAGTTATGATAGGCTATAGATAATAGTTAAGGTATAGATTGGTTCTACTGTATGAAGATGCTCAGCAAAGAAAAGTATATAATGCATTGTAGCCAAAATTAAAGGGTCTCCAGGCTTGTCTGCAGCTGGAGCTGACAGCTGTAGGCACAGGCTCTGTCACCCACGACCCTAAACTGCTGTAAGCTCTTGGATGGAATAAACTGCATTTTGGAGAGCTGCCTGGAGTCCCACATCCCTCATTCAGGCTCTTACACTGGTGCCCTCTTTGTACTTGGCAAAGAACAAAGCTGTTTGCCTGGGATCTGACAGATAACCCTGACCAGCTGTGCTCAGGCTGGGTGCTCAGGGAATAGGTTTTCCACCAGTTTGGTGCTGCACAGCCCCCATAGTGGTTTCCCTGGGAAGGAAAGCTGGGGTGAAAGCTGCTTTCTCAGACCTCTGTGGCCTGAGGCCATGTCCCCCTTGATGAAGGGCTCCTAGTCCCAGCTCCCACCGTGCTGCTGGAGGCCCTTCTGGCCCCTCTGCTTTGGGATGGGTCCTCTCTGCAGGAGCTGCTCTCTGCTCCTCACCTTCCTCCCTGGCATTGTGCTGGAGGATGCCCAGAAAGTCCCAACACCAGAGGAAGAGCTACCCAGTGCCTGGGCTGATGCTGAACTGGACTGTTCCCTTTCCTTCTTTTCTGGGACAACTCCTTTAGTGCCTGGACCATTTCTTTCCCAGGGGTCAGCTTCCAGTGGACACCTTGGATTCTTCACTCTTTGTTGCTCTTTTTGACTTTTCCCCTGCAACATGTCCCTTATGGGTTCTGTACTGCTTGACAGCAGGACTTGTTCATCACATCATCTCCTCTCCCTGCCTCCCTGAGAGCTTCTACTTTAGAGTGAAAAATGGCATTGTCCGGGCACCATGGTCCTGGGAAGGTTCCTCAAACCATTCATTAAAACTAAAGACAGTGGAATGGATGATTAGGGATCTGCTGGGGGTTTTGGTGAGACTGCCCCACATCCAGAAATGAAACCCAGCCTTAGGTCACAAGCTCCAAAGCTCAAGACAGTGATTCTTTGGGGAGCAGGTCACTGCAGGCCCTGAATGCCTGTCTGGGAATGGAGCATCCAGGTGGTGTTTGACTGTGGGGAGCACTTGCAGCTCAGCAGGGTGACAGGCAGGCACGGCTCAGCTGTGTCCCTCACGTGGCATTGGAAACACCAGCAGAGTTACCCTGAGCACCTGCTTCAGTTTAAAATGGGGAATGGGACCTGAGTCACCTGGGAGGGTTGGACAATGCCAACCAACCCCCCAACACTGTCAGGGCAACATTCCTGATAAATCCCTGGTGGAGCTGCAGAGTTTCTGGCCTTGGGCACTGGGTTTGCTGTGCTGGCTCATCACTGGCTGGGTCTGCCCCTTGGTGCCTCAAATCTCACCTTTTGCCTCAAATCTCACCTTTTTGCCTCAAATCTCACCTTTTTTCTTGCCTTCTCTGTCTTTCCCTCTCCCACTGTGCTTTTTGCATCCCCACAAGGGGTTCATCTGTGACCGTGTTCACAGGGGTCTGAGGATGAGGGAAGAGATGGGGATCTGACTCCATGTTTCAGAAGGCTTGATTTATTATTTTATGATATATATTACATTAAAACTACACTGAAAGAATAGAAGAAAGGATTTCATCAGAAGGCTAGCTAAGAACAGAAAAAGAAAGAATGATAACCAAGGTTTGTGGCCTGGACTCTCTGTCTGAGCCAGCTGGGCTTTGATTGGCCATTAATTAGAAACAACCAACATGGGCCAATCAAAGATGCCACCTGTTGCATTCCACAGCAGCAGATAATCAATGTTTACATTTTGTTCCTGAGTCCTCTCAGCTTCTCAGGAGAAAAAAATCCTAAGGAAAGGATTTTTCAAAAAAGATGTCTGCGACATTGATCCCTGTCCTCTGCAGTTGCTCAGTGCAGGCAGTTGCAGCTGCTGCAGCACCTCAGTGCCATCCCTGGGCTGCCTTTAGAACAGACCTGCTCCAGCCTGGGTTGGGAAGGGCTGGATCCAACCATTTCTCAGTTCAGTGCTCCAGCACCCACCCAGGGGCTGCATCCTGACCAGGAGGAGCTGCTCGTGCAGGTGTCCCCCCTCCCACTGCAGGTCCCTGTTCACAGTTCTGTTCTTTTCCAGATGTGAGCCTTACCCATCTAAATTCCAACCCCAACCACCAAAGGGGAAGAGACCCTGTTTGAATTCCTCGGCATCTCTAAGGAGACGCTTCAGGATTAGAAATGTGGAGGAGCCAGCCACAGCCCTGAGAGAATCGTGGGATTTTGCCCAATCTCCCGGAGCAGAGGTAGATTTTCTTGTACACCTAGTGCTTGTGTTGCCTCCCCAGCCTGCCAGCACCAAGTCACGCTTGTGCTGACCTCCCTTTTTGCTGCCCTGCTGTCCTGTGCCCTGACAGGGGCCTGTGGCTGGGTATGGGCTGTGTGGGAGGGAGAAATAGGAGAGTTTTCCTTGGAGAAGCTGACTCAGATCCTACAGGCCTGTGTTGAGTGTGGGATTTTTTGGCCTGGTTTTCTTCCCAATTTAAGATGAGGCTTTTATCTGCATCATCATGGTAACACCTCCAGCTTCCTTCCCAGAGCAAGCTGGGATGAGTCCTGATCTCCATGGAGCCTGTTCCCAAGGCAGCCAGGCTCCCTGTTTGCAGGGCTCTGCTCTCACCCAAGGGCTGGCACTGCACTGCTGGCCCTGAAGCTGTCTCATAAAAGGAGACTTTGCAAAGTGGCTGTCTCTTCCTCCTGGCACAGAAAATGGCTTGTTTTTCAGGTGCCTCCACAAACTCCTGAGCACCCTCAGCTCCCAGCAGGGCTGGCAGGAATCTCGTCCTCCCTGGATGCAGCGCACACTCCCCTGGGAGCGGAGGAGGTAAGAGGGAATCTGTCTCATTGGCCATTGCCAGTGTGGCCAGCAGGGCTGGAGCTGCCAGTGCCACTGGGGGCCCTCAGCACTGGCCACAGAGGGGCCTCACGTCCCTGCAGGCCCATCACAAAGTGCTGCTGGAGCAGCTGCTTGGTGGAGAGGCCGTGCAGGACACACTGTGGGGCTGCCCAAGGATTGCTGTGCAGCACCTGTGGAGGGCACTGCTCCCCCTGGACTATCGCCAGCTGGGAGTATCTGTACAAATCCCAAACAGGACAGGACTGCTGTGGAACTGCCTTGAGCTGTTTAATTTCCAGCATCAGTCTCATCACATGGTTAGGACAATGGGAAGATGCCAGCAGCTCACATCCCAGGCAGCAGACAAAGAACTTCATGTTACAACTCACTTTATAAGCTTCTTGATCAATCACACAAAGCAAAAGCATACTGACAGTAGTTCTATCCAATCACTATAAGCACATGTACTTTTGGTTAAAACAATGCTTGCTTCTTTTGAATACAATACCTGCTTGTAAGCCTTCAAACACAATGCACAGAGCTCCATTATTAAGCTTTAACCTTCCTAATATCTTGCTAGATAAACTTTTCTGTAGCTTAGGGAGTTATTCTAGACAAGCGTTAATCCACAGACCATTGTTCTATTTGTCCTTGCTTTTCTACAGTTTAAATAACTTTTCTGCTGACCTATCTCATAGCTGCTGCTTAGCTCTAATCACAGTTCTGCTGTCTCTGAGGCCTGCCTTTTGCAGCTTTCCCAAAACCCTCTGATTTTTGGATTCCCACAATTCCCCCTCTCTGTTCACCTGAAAAGAAACCTTCATAACCGTGTCGTTTATTACTTGCGTTTTGTAGCCTCCCTATAATATTTCTGCTTATTACCTGCTTAAAGCATGTTCTTGCTTGCACTAAGCATTGCTATATTACAACACAGCAAGTTAAGGCTGTGAAAGTCTAATTGTTTCAATGCCATTGCTGAAGCCAGCTGGGGCAAAAACAAACCTGCGGAAACTCTTTTCGCAGCCTTCCAAGGCATGAAATCACTTTTACAGTTCTCATCACAATGACGAGCAGATCATGCTCTGTTTGTGGTCTGTAAATAGCCCCCCTGCAGGTGATAAGGCTGGGCCCTGGCAGCCTCCCACACCACAGCTGTAGTTGGTCCCCAGGCATTTAACGGGTCCTGTTCCTGCCCTTGCACCTCTGCAGCCTCCATGCAGTGAGTGCAGTTGTTGAATTTGCTGCTCGCTGCTTGCACAGAGAGAGGATGCAACACTGTGTGCTCTGCAAGGAGACAGAGAAGTGGCTGGCTGGAAATGTTTGTCTGGCTAATAGCAGTCCCTTTCTTCCCAGGATTCCTAACCTGGAGCCGGCTCAGAAGAGGGGGCAGGTGATTGTGGAAGGCAGAGTGCAGGAGTGGAAGAATCTTGGTGAACCATTAGAGTAGAGGGAGAAAGGCCAGGGAGCCAAGAAGGAGCTGCTCTGGAGAGCACCACCCGAGGGACAGCGTTTGTGTCAGCTGGAGCATCCGGCAGGAGCCAGCGACATCGTGCCTTCTGCTGCTGATGGTCTCCCACCCTCACCAGAGACCTGCCAAGCTCTAGCTTACCTTTTAGTTAGCCTAGTTAATTAACTGTTTGTTAGATTGATAAGTAGTTGATAATTGTCAATTAATTGTTAAACAAACAGTTGTTAAAATTGTTAATTGTCAGCTTGTCTTGCTTTTGAAAGACAGGTGTCTGTGGGACCTCTCTGGAATGGAGAGTGTGACTCCCTTCTCTCCAAATCATTATAACTTTGAAATTAAGGGGCTTTCAGGCAAAGATATGGGAAAAGGAGTAACAGTTCTTTGCCAGTACAACAAGGCAAACAAACAACAACACCGGCAGCAGCAACAACAAACAGAACCAGATACCCAAGCACAGCCTTCCCTCGGCTGCAGGCACTTTCCCTTTGGTGTCCTTCCTGTCACAGCCAGGCAGGCAAGGGAGGCAAATAATGAATAAAGTGATTGCTAGAGAAACTTGAATTATTATTGAGGGGCCCAGAAAGGGACACAGCACTCGAGGTGTGGCCTCACCAGTGCCCAGCACAGAAGGACAATCACTGCCCTTGTTGGGAAGGATAAAAGTTTGACAAGAAAATCACAGATATGTATGCTTGGCAGAAAGACTTTTGAATGTAGAATCTGAAGAAGAAATATAAATGAAAGCAAGTTTTGATATAGAAGAAAAGAATTGCTGAGCCAGTCTTACTGGATATCTAAGAAGCCAAAATGTATGTTAGTTAGAAGGGGTTTTTATGGCTTAGGGCAAACAATAAATCTACCTCAAACAGAGGATGTTTCAACCAAGCAGAAAGATAGCACAGGCAAACAAACATGCTGATGTTGCAAGTAAAATAAAGGTCTCAGAATTTCCCACTGCAAGAAAACTGAAAAACAACTTCTAGCTTAAACTGTGACATACTAACTTTTAGTGATTGGAGAATAGTAACATGAATATGGTAATGATAGTAGTTATGATCAGCTATAGGTAAAAGTTAAGGTATAGACTGGTTCTTGTGTATGAAGATGCTCAGCAAAGAAAAGTATATAATGCATTGTAACCAAAATTAAAGGGTCTCCAGGCCTGCCTGCAGCTGGGGCTGACCCTGGACTGCTGTAACCTCTTGGATACAATAAACTGCATTTTGAAGAGCTGCCTGGAGTCCCCCATCCCTCATTCAGGCTCTCACTGCCCTGGTCCTGATGGCTACACTATTGCTGATGCAGGCCTGGTGCTGTTGGCCTTCTTGCCCACCTGGGCACACCTGGGCTCAGGTTCAGTTGTTGTCAATCGGCTTCCCAGCCACTCTTCCCACAGCTGGGAGCTGCAGAGGGTCAGTGTGGCCAAAATGTAGGACCTGGCACTTGGTCCTGTTTCACCTCATGCCAGTGGCCTTTCTGGAGGGCCAACAGCAAATGCCATAGAGGAATCAGAAAAGAAAATCAAGGATAGAAAGAAAGAGAGGGCAAGGGCAATAGAGGTACCAACAAGACACAATCCTCATGCTCCAGCCCCAGAGATTCGCTCTCATCCATGGGGGTTCACCAAAGTTGTCTCCGAAGTTACAGTTTCTACAGGCTGAATCCAAAGCCAGTGGCATCGAACCAAAAGGTGGGCAAGAATCACGGCCCATCGTCTTGAGAGCCCTTGCTGTGTCAGGCAGGTGCAAGCGTGCAAGGACAAGCCACCCCTTGTCACAACTTGGGAGGCAGCTGCAGCTGTGCAAGTCCAAGGCACCATGGATCAGAACCTGTTGCAAGCAGTGTTCTGGCAAAGCACAGCAAGCACACCTGCAAACACTCCCTTGGCACAACAGCCAGAAAATGTCCACCTCACTCAGGCCACAGCTCCTGACGGGGCTCTTCAGCCTCCTTGCCACCATCGTCATGCAAATGAAGGAAACACCGCACCATCTCTTACACCCAGCACGCCTCAAGATTCCACTCCAAAATTCCACCAGGACACTGAAGGCCCTGAAAGGAGAACTCACTTGCCTCATCAACCTGAACAACAGCTCCAACTGCACTCAGCACAAATCCATGGCTGAGGCAGCTCTCCTGTGCAGCACAGCTGGGCCCTTCTGGGGCTCCATGCATGGACATGCTGGCTTAGCTCTGCTCTCAGAAGAGATTTTGGTGTGTCAGCAGCTGAATGCAGCCCCTGCTGTGCTTCCCATGAGCTCAGGGCAAGCGCAAAAAGGGCAAGAGGTTTAGGCTGAACACATCTCCACTTTTGCACTTTTAGGTTCGAAGAGACTTGACTGAGATTGAGTTGATTGTGGTGGTTGTTTCCTGTGCCAGGATGTTTTCCATGGCAGCTGTGTGCGGGGAGAGAGGAAAGAGTGGTTGTGAAGAGTTGTGAAAGAATGGCTTTTTCCTAGGAAGAGAGCAATGAAGGGCTGAGCTGTGATCAGAGATGGTTTGCAGTGTCCTCAGCCTCCCCGGCCTCCCCGCCGCAACCGGCAGCAGGTCAACAGGTCTACCCCCCCAGCTCCGGGGGACACCAGGTCTACCCCGGCTCCGGGGCCGCCGGGTTCGGCCTTGCCCCCTGGTGGCCGGCACTGGCTGGGGACAACAGGTCCGATTTCGGCGGGTGCCGGGCAGACCTGTTGTCGCGGCCGGCTCCGCAAGTTCACCAAGCGGTCGCTGTTTTCGGCCGCCTCCGGCTCTGTCATCGTAGGAGGTTGCCACCGCACGCCCGCAAGGATGCGGCGCCGCCTCTCCCCCGCCGACCGCATCATCCTGGCCCAGCCGCCGCTAAATCGTTCCTACACCACCTCCTGCTGCCTCAGCCTTCCGCACGGAGCACAGCAGCTCCCGAGCTGCCATCTACTCACAAGCAGCCCTCCACACACACAAGCTTTTGCCGCTCGCTCTCTCTCGCCCCAGCGCCCGGCCCGCCGCTCCGGCCTGCGCCCGCGCCCGCCTCCTCCTCCTCCTCCGAGCTCTCTCTGGCCGGGCCGGGGCCCACAGGGGCCCAGCGCGCTCCCGCCTTGGCGCTCTCCTCCGCGCGCCTCCCAGCCCCGACACGCGCCCCGGGGGCTTGGCCGCGCAGCCGCCGCCGGCCCCGGCTCTGCCATGGCCGGGAGCGCGGGCCGAGGGAGCCCCTTTGCTGCCGGCTGCGGTCGCGGGGGTAGACCTGGTGTCCCTCCGGAGACTGGGTAGACCTGTTGTCCCTGTTGTCCCGCCGGGGGGGGGGGGGGGCTCAGGACACTGCAAACCATCTCTGATCACAGCTCAGCCCTTCATTGCTCTCTTCCTAGGAAAAAGCCATTCTTTCACAACTCTTCACAACCACTCTTTCCTCTCTCCCCACACACAGCTGCCATGGAAAACATCCTGGCACAGGAAACAACCACCACAATCAACTCAATCTCAGTCAAGTCACTTTGAACCTAAAAGTGCAAAAGTGGAGATGTGTTCAGCCTAAACCTCTTGCCCTTTTTGCGCTTGCCCTGAGCTCATGGGAAGCACAGCAGGGGCTGCATTCAGCTGCTGACACACCAAAATCTCTTCTGAGAGCAGAGCTAAGCCAGCATGTCCATGCATGGAGCCCCAGAAGGGCCCAGCTGTGCTGCACAGGAGAGCTGCCTCAGCCATGGATTTGTGCTGAGTGCAGTTGGAGCTGTTGTTCAGGTTGATGAGGCAAGTGAGTTCTCCTTTCAGGGCCTTCAGTGTCCTGGTGGAATTTTGGAGTGGAATCTTGACGCTCATTGCAGTTTGTGCCTGTTTAGGACTTGGCTGTTTTGTGTTCATTGTTTTCTCCTATGTGCAGATCTTCAGGGCTGTGCTGAGGATCCCCTCTGAGCAGGGACGGCCCAAAGCCTTGTCCACCTGCCTCCCTCACCTGGCCGTGCTCTCCCTGTTCCTCAGCACTGTCATGGTTGCTCACCTGAAGGCCCCCTCCATCTCCTCCCCATCCCTCGATCTGGCCCTGTCAGTTCTGTACTCGGTGCTGCCTCCAGCCCTGAACCCCCTCATCTACAGCCTGAGGAACCAGGAGCTCAAGGCTGCAGTGTGGACACTGATGACTGGATGCTTTCAGGAGCATTAAACTCCTAGCCAATTTCTGGCAAATCCCTTGCAATAAAAGTCATCTTTGATACTTCTTCTTAGTTTGGTTGTGGTTTTTTTTTTTTGTTTTAGTTTTTTCATATTGCCCACAAAGTAATGTCATTGTTTTTGCCATTTCTTATTTTGCTTTCCTTCCCCTTCCCCATGCCCACAGACTGTGTCAATGAGGGGCTGCGTTCTCAGTGCTTTAAAGGAACTAAAGGATCTCCCAGCAAAGTTTTCACTTTGAAGATCCCCCTTTTGTTGCCCTCTCTGGAGCTGCAGCAGCAATGTCTGTGTGCAGAGCTGGGGCAGATCAGGGCTGGCCCAGCAGCTGTGCCCAGCAGCAGCAGCAGCAGCAGCACTTGGTGTTGCCAGTGCTGCTGCCGTGGCCCTGCCCCGCTGCCCTGGTGGCCCTGGTGTTGCTGCAGGGCCTGAGTGCTCTCGGGGCCGGGCACAGCCCTGGGGGTGGCAGTGCCGGGGCTGCAGCAGGGACAGGCCATGGGCACTGCTGGGGCAGCGCTGACGCCTCAGGCCAGGCCCTGGGGGCTCCAGGCTCCTTGCCCAGGCTCTCTCAAGAGCACGGCCAGGCCAATGCTCAGCACAGAAACCCCCGTGAGCAGCCCCAGGGTGGCCGTGGGCAGGCTGGGGGCAAACAGCATGGCTGGGGCTCTGCAAGGGCCCTGGGGCAGACGGGAAGGAGCAGCAGAGCAGGGGCTGATCCATCCCCAGTGCACTGCACAGCCCAGGGCAGCGTCCCAGAGCGTCCTCATGGAGCTGCCAACAACATCCCCCCTCTGCAGCCCTGGCCTCTCCCCCAGCTCACACAGGTGCCCCATCCTTGCAGGCACAGACACGGCAGCACTGGCTCAGGAGCCCCTGTTTGCATTGCACAGAGCAGGGGGAGCACCCCCATGCTGTTGCTGTGGGGACATGAACCTGAGGGAGCACAAATGCCATCAGCCCCTGGGGCCAGCAAGGGCTGGGGACACCAGGGAAACCACTCAGCTTTGTCCTGGCCTCTGCACTCAGCCAGAAAGTTTGTTCCCATCAGCTGGGACTTTCCTGTGCCACTGCAGACGCTGTTGCTCAGAGCCAGGGCTGCCTGGCAGCCACCCCCAAACTGCCCTGAGCATTTCCTTGGCTTCACCTTTGCTCTCTTTACTCTTCCTGATACCAGTTTGTTCCTATTGCCCACCCCTGTCCCCTCCCCTGCGAACAGCCCATCCCTGTTTGCCCTTTTGTCTCTGGCCCCACTCCCCATTGCAGTTCCTGACGTGGCCCCATGGGAACGTCCCTTGGGCAGCAGGATCATCCTACAAGTGCTGCAGGAATTGTCTGCAGGCTCCTGCAGTGCCTGGCGCTGCTCCCTTGCCAGAGGCACCCCAGGCCAGGGGGGCACATCTGGGCTGCTGTGTCTGGCTCTGGGGCTCCCTGCTCTGGGCAATGAGGAGGAGCTGCAGAGGCTCTGCAGGACTGACAGGATGGGCTTTGGGGCTGGCAGGAGAAGCTGAGGGACCTGGGCTGCTGAAATTTCTCAAGAGGAGGCCCAGGGCTCATCCGGCAACTGCTGCAAGGGTGGTTTCAGAGAATCCCACAATCAGCAAGGGTGGAACAGGCCATGGAGATCATCAAGTCCAACCTGTGCCCTGACACCACCCTGTCTCCCCTGGGCCTACTCCAGGATGAACACCTGCAAGTCCCTCAGCCGCTCCTCACAGACTTGTGTTCCAGACCCCTCAGCAGCCTCGTTGCCTTTCTCTGGACACGCTCCAGCCCCTCCATGTCCTTCCTAAATTGGGGGCCCCAGAACTGGACACAGCACTCGAGGTGCTGCCCAAGCAGTGCTGAGCACAGGGGAAGAGTCACTGCCCTGCTCCTGCTGGCCACACCATTCCTGATCCAGGCCAGGAGCCATTGGCCTTCTTGGCCACCTGGGCACACTGCTGGCTCATGTCCAGCCTGCTGTCCACCAGTCCCTGCAGGTCCCTTTCTGCCTGGCTGCTCTCCAGCCACTCTGTCCCCAGCCTTTAGAGCTGCAGGGCTTGTTGTGGTCAAAGTGCAGGACCCGGCGCTTGGACTTGTTAAACCTCACCTTGTTGGATTTGGCTCCTGGATCCAGCCTGTCCATGTCCCTGTGCAGAGCCCTCCTACCCTGCAGCAGATCCACACTCACACCCAGCTTGGTGTCATCTGCAAATTTGCTGATGCTGGACTCAATCCCCTCATGCAGATCATCACTGCAGACATTGGAATCCACGCTGGCTGGCTCTGATCCCTGGGCCATCCTGTGGGTGCCCTGTGGTGGCACTCAAGGTGATCTGTTCCATAACCTTGCCGGGCACCCAGGCCAGGCTGACAGGCCTGGAGTTCCCCAGCTTCTCCTTCCAGCCCTTCTTGGGGATGGGCTCACACTGGCACCTCCAGTGCTCTGGGACCTCCCTGCTGAGCCAGGACTGATGGTAAATGATGGAGAGCAGCTTGGGGAGCTCATCCACCAGCTCCCTTAACCCCCTGGGATGGATCCCATACACCTGTGAGCATCCGAGTGGCTCAGCAGGTCACCAAGTGCTTCCTCCTGGATTACAGGGGGCTGTTCTGCTCCCTGTGCCCATCTACCAGCTCAGGAGAGCCCTTGTCCTGAAGACAACCTCTCCTCATATTGAAAATTGAAACAAACTACGGGTTAAGCAGCTGAGTCTTTTCCTTATCTTTTGTTACTATATTCTCTACTGCATCCTATAAAGAGTAGAGGTTCTCCTACTCCTCCTTTTTCCTATTAATTTTTTATAAAAACATTTTTATTCTTTTTGTAGAACCCTCCAGGTTAAGTTCTAATTGAGTTTTCAACTCTCAGCTTTTCTTTCTGTATGACCCAGCAACATCCTTAAAGACTTTCTGAGTTGCTGGTCCTTTTTCCCCCTGAGTCCCCACAAAAGCTGCATGGGCAGCCAGGACAGTCATTTTCCTCACTTGCTCATCTTTTGCCACACTGGGACAGGCTGCTCCTTCCCCCTTAAGATTACTTTCCTGAAATGTGTCCATCCTTCCTGGACCCCTTTGCTTTTAAGGGCTGTTTCCCTTTAAAAAGTCAGTACCTGATTCAGTACTCCCCAAATCAGCATCCTAAATAGGCCAAAGTCTGCCCTTCCTATTTCCAGTGCAGAAGTTCTGTTTTGCTGCCCCTCCTTCTTTCCCAGAACATTGAAACCTTGATTATTTCATGGTCACTGTGCCCCAGGCAGCCTCTGAGCCCCACATCTGCCACCAGCCCTTCTCTGTTTGTGACCAGCAGCAGACAGAGCTTTCCTTGGCAGTGGGAGTGTTAACCAAAATTGGGTAAAACAGAAAACTTCTTAACACCAATGCAGCATTAAGGAGCAGCATTCTTTATTGAGCTGGATGCACAGGGGATAGCTCCTCCCAAAGCTGTGCATGCTGAGCACAGGAAAGTGTCTGTTGATTTGCTGTATTTTGCACACATATTCATTGATTGTCCTGGACTAAACATACTTATGATAATCATTTCCCCAAAATCATTAACATATTTCCCCTCCCCTTTACCCATGCATTCTTCTGTACTGGAGGTGTTTCTGGTGGTCCCTGGTGGTCGTGGACCCCAATGTTCCCGTGGGCCTGGCTGAGCTGGCAGGACACTGAGGCTGCTGAACTTCCAGTTCCCTTCTCAGACAATGGGCATTGTGTGGTTTCCATAGGCCTGGGGTTTTGGAGAACAAGCTCCAGGTGTCAGCTCAGCTGGTGGAGACAATTGATCATCTGCTAACATGAGGTCAGAGAGTGGGCTATGACATCACAGAGTGGGTTATGTGAGGTCATCGAGCATCTATGACATCACTGAGCTGACTGACATCACAGAGTGGGTTATGTGAGGTCATTGAGTATCTATGACATCACAGATTGCCTCTGTGACATCACAGAGCAAACTATGGGCAGCAGTCTGACATCACAGAGCATACTGTGCCAGCTGCGGGTACTGGATCAGGCTTTGCACGAGCACAAGGAGCAATGGCAGTAAAGCCATGGTCTGCAGGAGGACACACAGAAGGAGTTCAGTGGGGCCACAATGGAGAGACACAGTGGGGTGCAGGAGCCGCAGGGATGTGGCGGCAGGAAGGAGAGGGCCCCCTGCAGCTGGCGGGTGGCCAGGCCTGCACCGCTGCCCCAGCAAGCACCGCGCCCTCAGCGAGGCGCTGCCGCCGGGGCTGGGCCCTGGGTGCGGGGGCAGAACGCACGGCCCGGTACCGGAGCTTCTGCCCCAGCCCTCCCCCAGCCCCGGCTCCTCACTGCTGTGCACTCACCGCTCGCCCAGGCTCTGCTGGGGCAGCAGCCCCTGCTGGGGCCTTTGAGAGCTGCCCCTACTGTGACATGGCCCCTGTGCTGTCACAGAACCCAGAGCGCATCACAGGCCAGCCCCACCCGCCCTCCCCAGCCCGCTCAGGGAACTCATCATGGCCCTGGGCACCCAAAGCCCCAACAGACACCAAGTGCAGACCCATCACTCGGGAACCTGGCAATCCCAGAGCTTCCCTTGACAAAGCAGGCACCAAGTGCTCTCCCACTCAACTCTTGTCAAATATAAATTTGGGTGGCATGACCCATGGATGTTCTTGGTATACAACTGAAGGCTTTTAGTTAATACCGGTGGGGGACATTTTTTTTTTTTAGTATTTATACTTTTTAGTATGGAGCAGGATGTCGTGTAGGCTAGTGCTCTGTCATAGATTCTGTGAGAAACCCATCTGAAAGAAATCCAGGTTGCTTGGATGATGAACAGGAAGATTTTACCCTCACCTAAGAAGGCCAAATAATTTAGTTACAAAATTTTGTTGCCTTCAATAACCTCTTAGCTCTCAAACACTAGAGTTCAACACCATACAAAATTTCAGGCACTTCAGGGCATTTTCAATTCAAGCTTCAAGCATTTCTATAGGAATGCTCACGAGACAGCATACTTAATATATCAAACTTCTCTGTTTGCAAAAAGGCTTTATTTCAGATATGGGTATAGGGAGGACATCCTCTAAGATACATATGGTTAAATACAAAGAATGACACATTTCAGGCCATTTGAGAAACTTATCTCCTTTTATTAACTTTTCAAACATAGATATTCAAATATTACTGAAATGCATAGAAGTCACTACAGTAGGGTAGTTCAATTCTCTAAACTGAGGGTAACTTTTCAAAACTGTCAACACTAAAGGGCCTCTAGAAGGAATGCTAAAGAACCAGTCTAATTAAAGCTACAGCTACAACTACAACTAAAGCTACACCTACAAGTACAACTACATTTACAACGAAAACTAAGCAACTGCATTAAGCCCCAACAGGCTAGGTTGCTGTCTTCAAGGTGTTCCAAGCAACCTCTCTCAACTTCACTGTCTTCTGTGAGGATGTGCAGGTGGAGCCAGTTTCTGCCTCACAGACTTGGTCAGCAGCAGCAGTGGAAGTTGAAGGTGAAAGGCAAGGCCGCTAAGAGATGTGCGGACACAGCAAATCCATGTGCTGCAGCATCTTCCTTCTGCTGGAGCAGGAAAGCAGCTTCTGGATAGCAGTGACAAATGTAGCAGTTATGCAGAGTTCAGGTGGCTGCCATGTGTGTTCTTCCCGTCCATCTACACTGTCTTTACCTTCATTTACATCATCGTTGCTGCCCGCCTTCATATTTGCTCCACTGTTTTTTCTTCATTTCCAACTTCTTCCGCTTCTTTTCCAGCGTCCTTGTCTTGCTCCATCTGCACATCCTTGTTTTCTCCGTGTCCTTCATGTAGATCTTCTGCATTTCCAGCAACCTTGCCAGGTTCTTCTGCAGTTCCTTCAGCAGTATTATCTCCTGGCACATTCCCATCATTGCACCCTTCAGCTTTAAGTCATGGCCAATGTCATTGTAAACATCGCTGTCTTCCTTCACCTTCACGTCATCATTCCATTCAATGGCATCATCATCGTCTTCTTCATCTGTAGCCACAGCACTACCTCCTCTGTCCATCCCACTGCCGCTATCGTCTGAGTCCACAGTCAAATCAGTGCTTTCTCCACCTTCCTCAGAATCAGCACTGTCTTCTTCTGGTTCGTTCCCTCTCTCATCTTACAAGGTCTTGCAGGAGCTCTGGTCCTTGCCGCTGCTGCTGGCCTTACAGTTCCTTCTCCTGCAGCTAAACCACAGGCCCAAGAGGAGCAGGACTCCAGCAAGGACCCAAAATGGCCACTGCTGCAGGGCACCAAAGAGCACAACTCCCAGGCCCTCGTCCTGCTGCTCCAGCTCCTGCAGCAGCTGAGCCATCTCATGGTCCAGCAGCTCCTGACGCTCCTTCATTCGCCGGTGAGCGGCCTCATCCAGCCCATCCCCAGCCGGCTGGGGGTACTGGATCAGGCTTTGCACGAGCATGAAGATCAATGGCAGTAAAGCCATGGTCTGCAGGAGGACACACAGAAGGGGTTCAGTGGGGCCGCAATGGAGACACACAGTGGGGTGCAGGAGCCGCAGGGATGTGGCGGCAGGAAGGAGAGGGCCCCCGGCAGCTGGCGGGCGGCCAGGCCTGCACCGCTGCTGCCCCAGCAAGCACCGCGCCCTCAGCGAGGCGCTGCCGCGGGGCTGGGCCCTGGGTGCGGGGCAGAACGCACGGCCCGGTACCAGAGCTTCTGCCCCAGCCCTCCTCCAGCCCCTGCCCTCCCCAGCCCTGGCTCCTCACTGCTGTGCACTCACCGCTCGCCCAGGCTCTGCTGGGGGCAGCAGCCCCCTGGGGCCTTTTATAGTGACCCCCATTGTGACATGGCCCCTGTGCTGTCACAGAACCCAGAGCGCATCACAGGCCAGCCCCCTCCTGCCCTCCCCAGCCCGCTCAGGGAACTCATCATGGCCCTGGGCACCCAAAGCCCCAACAGACACCAAGTGCAGACCCATCACTCGGGAACCCTGGCAACCCCAGAGCTTCCCTTGACAAGCAGGCACAAATGCTCTCCCACTCAACTCTTGTCAAATATAAATTTGGGTGGCATGACCCATGGATGTTCTTGGTATACAAGTGAAGGCTTTTAGTTAATACCAGTGGGGGACATTTTTTATTAGTAGTATTTATACTTCTTATTTTTGGGGCAGGATGTCATGCAGGCTAGTGCTCTGTCACCTAGAGCATGGCACTGGGTGCCACATCCAGTCTTTCCTGAAACACTTCCAGGGGCAGTGACTCACCCACCTCCCTGGGCAGCCAGTTCCTGTGACCTTACACTGTGATGCCCAACCAGTGCTGAGCACAGGGGAAGGATCATTGCCCTGGTCTTGCTGGCCACACTGTTCCTGATCCATAGGAGTGCCAGGGGTTGGATAAGGGAAATGGTGGGGAGAGGGTGAGGGCATAGGGTTATTGATTGTCAGCCATGAAAGGTCTTGATTTTCTTAGCTATTCAGACTGCATTAGAAGGTGCTGGAGATCAATACCAATTGGATGTTGCTGATATCAATTTATATTCAGGAAATGAACATTAAACAGGACAAAACAGTTCTCTCTGCATTGTTTTAAATATAGTAAATTCCCCTTTGAATACACTTCTGAAATCTGTCCAATTAACCACAGAAGAACTGAAAACTTAAATTATTTCCAGGGGCTTTTCTTTTTCAAGAATTTTGCATAAATATTTATAAGCCTTTGTCACTGAATTCCTGAACTGAAGACCTCAAGAAAGAAGAGGCCTCTGGAGTAGTAAAATTCATCAGCAACCTACAAGTGGCTGAGGATCCATCCCCATGAGAGCAGCAATGAACAGAAATGGGCACAGCTTTGTGGCTGCCCCAGCTTTGGCATGGGCCCTGGGCCTGGAGCAGGAGCAGCTCTTGAGGGCCCCCAAGGCCGGGGCTTGCAGGGCGCAGAGGTTCAGGGACAGCACAACATGACTAACATGATCTAAGGAAGCCAAATTTATTATCCTTAAAAAGACTGTATTTATAATAAATCTCTACTGTCCACACATCTCTAGCTAATACATGATTGGTTAATCCTAGCTGTTCACGCATCTAAATTAGAATGCTGATTGGATCACCTAATTTTTCACGCGTCTTGCTGTGCTCATCAGGCCCATCCATGATTTACTTTTTTCTGACTTTCCTAAACCTCCTGACAAACTTACTGAGTCCTGATGATCCTTCTTCTCGTATCTCTTTCAAGGATATACCGACCCCATTTCTGAATATGTCTATTATTCATTGCCTGTGTACGTGACCACTGTCCATTAGTACAAGCAGGTTGGATTGTGCATCGGCTGAATGTGGCCATTGTCTAACAAAAACTCCTCAATCTGCAAAAAACTCTCAACAGTTCCCTGGTTTTGTTTTTGCACAAGCCAGACTGATTTAAAAGTATGGTTAATTATTTTCTGCACACAGCGTAATAAGCAAGGCAATACAAGAAGAATTGAAAAAAGAATACAAAGTATCATAATACCAAAGCATACTCAGTCTTTGAGCCAGCTTGTTATTCTCCAGGATTTTAGCCACTCATCAAAAGAATTCTCAACAACTGTGAGCTTTTTCATATTCTCTTTAAGCAATGACAGTTTCTTGTGAATAGATTCAGAGTGGTCAGAGAGATTTATGCAACACATCCCTTCAAAATCTTCACACCCATCTCCTTGTGCTAGCAACAAAAAGTCTATAGCAGCCCTATCCTGTAACACAGCGTGGCGTATGCTACCTACATCAGTGGTAAGTTCATTCAGTACTTCAGATCTAATGTTAATTTGTTTTCCTGTCCAACAAGCCAATTGTTTTAATTGTGTAAGGGTTTGTGATGAAGCTACTCCTGGTGTAAAAAGTGATGCCAGGATAACCGAAGGCCTGTTCCACAATTCTACATTATTCTTACGGTCTGAGCCTCATAGATGCACACTACATTTTGGACATTGGAATTTGTGCCTGATGTCAAGCATCTGTTGAATGCTAGGGGCAAACAGTGTCAATTTCCCAAAATAGCGTGGTCCTCCTAATGCTTTCTGAGGAATTGCAGGCCAAGCTCTATCTCCACAAATGAGAAGAGCTCCAGGAGGTAACATGCTTGCTGATTTTTGTTTTAAGGATACAGACCATGTCCAATTGGCACAGTATGCCGTGGTATTGTAATACCACAAAGAAATAGGAGATATCCAAGTGCTATCATCTCTGGGTTTTCCTGACTTCTCCCTAATCAGCTCTTTACTTTTGTAGAACTCAAAGAACAAACAATAATTTCCTGGCACTGATCTCAAAATACCTAGTTCCTGTGGTTCCTGACTTGTTGTATTTAAACTTTGAGTGATTGTAAATGCCTGAGCACCTAAAGGATTTCTAGGGATTTTTTTGTTTTTCACACCAATTTTCTGTGATCCCATTTTCATTAGTACACCAATTTGACCAGGCCTAACTTAAGTTGCCATAAATTTGAGCTCTGGTCCGATTTCCGAATTCTTCCATTGAGTCTAAGGGAATTCCAATTAAACAGGTGCAAAATTGGATCCGTAGGTGCAGCTAGTGATAAGCAGAAAGATTCTTGCCCTGCTCTGTTAGCCCATGTAACCCACACGTTAGCTTGCTGCTCTATATTGTATAATCCCTGTGTTTCCTTAATCACTACACTTACCAACAATGTTAATATTTGCCAGACTGCTGCCATTGTTGCCGTTGTCTTGGATCATGCCTGTGCTTTGCCCAGATTGCAACCACAGTAACAATCTTTGCTCGTATACTTCTATCTTCGTAAAGATACATCCTGGACAAAACTGATATCCTCCTGAGTTACATCTCAAAAATTTAGCTAATGCTACTCTCAGGGTAATAGTGTTAAGTATGTGAAAGCAGTTATTGCATATTAGGTTAATAGGCCTAAATTTTTGCTTTTTCCCTCGAACCACTGCTAAATTATGTTCTTGATGAACTTGTCGCCAAGTTTTTAAGTTACACTTTATACAATGAACCTTAAGCCATGGCTTAGATACACAACCATGCAGATAACACCATTTTCTATCTGATTTACGACTTGCGATGAAAGTGAAGGTAAAAGAAGTCTGTCTATATCTAACCCGTGTGTATTAAACCTATGTGGAGTTGCTAGTACTCCCTCAGCATGCTCCAGCAAATTTGGCAGATATTCCAACCGTTGTTCAGCTGTCAGGTGTTGAAGAATCGGGTTCAGGGCTGTCTGGAATTGGTGTTTTCGCTGATTCTCCGCCTCTGGACACAGCATGGGTTGATGATGATGGTTTCAGATAGGGCTTCACCCACTTGGCTGGAATCCAATGAATGCCTTTATTGGTAAGTAAGCACATAGAACATCTTCCTCTTAATTTGACTGTAGCTGGTCCTTCCCACACCCCTGTTCCTGGACTTTTGAACATGACCTGAATGCCGTCAGGCAATTCCTCCCTTGGATTACGTGTGAGGGCATGATGCACAAGAATAGGTGGATCTTCCCTATCTCCTGTTGTTCTAGGGTAATTAAGCACAAAAATGGCTTTAGATGTTTTTTCCTCAGGGGATAACCCTGGAGCTCCCCCTTTTTGTTTTTGCAGCATGCCCTTGGACATCTGATGGGCATGTTCAATAATTGCCTGTCCAGTAGGATTGTGAGGAATACCAGTGTCATGTTGAATACCACATAAATTACAGAAACGTTTGAATCTTAAGGAACAGTAAGCAGGACTATTGTCAGTCTTAACTGCTAAGGGGATACCTAATATGGCAAAGCAATTGTACAAATGTTTCTCAACATGATGTCTCACCTGTTAGGGGAGTAGCCCATAAAGCACAAGAATAGGTATCAATGCAAACATATACAAATTTTTTCTGACCAAATTCTGCTACATGAGTTACATCCATTTGCCATAATTGCAAGGGTTGAGTACCCCTAGGGTTAACACCATGCCTAAACCAATGTCATCTCATTGACAAGTCAGGCCAGGATCACACAATACCAGAAGCATCAGTAAGGGGAATAGCAAATTGTTTACCTAACATTTTTGCAGATTGATGAAGAAATGCATGGGAAGTTTTGGCTTGCTGAAATTTATCAGAGTTTGGCATTGGCCAGACAGTGGCTACTAACCGATCAGCTCGAGCGTTACCTTCTGACAGACCAGGGAGAGCTTGGTGACTACGAATATGAGTAATAAAGTATTCCTGCCGTCGTCAATTTAGGGTTTTAAGCAATCAGCTTAAAAGGGAATACAAATGCTTATTAGTCACCTCCTTAAGTACTGCTCTTTCTGGATGTTGGACACCACAACTACATAAAGCAAATCAGAAACAATGTTAATGACCTCATTATTCCAATTTTCAAAAGCCCAAATCACAGCTTTCAGTTCTATGGTCTGCAACGTATCTTTTACCTCTCCAAAACTGACATGCTTTTTCCACACTTTGTCTTGCTGCCAAGCGCAGGCAGCCCTTTTGGATCTTTTACCTGCATCTGTAAATACTGCCTGCCCAGACAGTGGACAGTCAGATCTCCAGGGTCTGTCCTCCAGATGCTGATGTTCCACTAAATATAACACCCGGTGCTGTGGATAAGTATCGTGAACTTTACCATCATCTCCAGCCAAAGCTATCTGTAAAGAAACAGAATGTCTAATTCCCCATTCAAGAGACCAGTTAGCCATTAAATATGGTTCATGTCCCCAGATTTCCAATATTCTCCCTCTTCCCTTTATAATCAAATGAGCAAAAGTTCTAGTCGAGTGGTAATAGTTCTAGATTGTTTTACAGGTAAAAATACCCATTCCAAAAGAACAAAAGGATTAGCCCGACTTTTAACCCATTGACAAATCAAGGTGAAAGGATGCTTGGCATAATTGTCACCCTCCTTGCTCTGATTGATGATCATCAATTGAAATGGAACATGTTTGATCAGAGGATGTGCATGCGATGTAGCAACCTTTGTGGCAATGTGATCCAAGGCCTGCTGTTGTCTCTTATCTAGGCTCCGGCGTTCATCTGTCCAAGACGAAGTGCCTAGTAACTGTATTAATGGTCCAAGTTATTTGTTAGTTATCCCACAAATAGGTCTAATCCATGCCCTGCTAACTTCTGGACATCATGTACAGTTTTAATCTCAGTTGTAATGGTGAGTTTCTGTGGCTCCACTACAGACTGATCAATTTGCCACCCAAGATATTTCCAAGGAGCAAAAGATTGCACCTTATCAGGAGTAATTTTCAAACCCCTTTCCTCTAGCAAACTGTCATGGTTTTTAGAAGAGTTACAGAGTCTAATTGTTTTCCAGCCACTAATATATCATCCATGTAGTGATAGGTGATATACTCAGGGAATTGCTGCCAAACAGGTTCTAATGCCCAAGCCACATAAATTTGGCACATTGTAGGGGAATTTTGCATGCCTTGGGGCAAAGAAAACCATTCATAC
>JALJVW010000214.1:118653-121153 GCA_024865655.1 Emberiza elegans | reverse complement strand
TCCTTCCTCCTCCTCCTCCTCCTCCGACCTCCTCCTCCTCATCCTCCTCCTCCCAGTCCTTGCTCCTCCTCGTCCTCCTTTTCCTCCTCCTCATCCTCCTCCTCTCCTCCTCCTCTCTTCATCCCTCCTCCTCCCTCCTAAATCCCCTCCTCATCCCTCCTCCTCCTGCTCCTGCTCCCCTCCTCCTCCTCACCCTTCCTCCTCCGCCTCTCCCCTCCTCCTCCTCCTCCCTCCTCATCCTCCTCCTCCTCCTCCTCATCCTCCTCCTCCCCTGTCCTCCTCCTCCCTCCTTCCTCCTCCTCCTCCTCCTCCTCCTCCTCCTCCCTCCTCCTCCCCTCATCCTCCTCCTCCTCCTCCTCCTCTCCTCCTCGTCCTCATCCTCTTCCCTCCTCCTCCTCCTCCTCCTCCTCCTCCTCCCTCTCCCTCCTCCTCCCCCTCCTCCTCCTCCTCCTCATCCACATCCTCCTCCTCCTCCTCCTCCCTCCCTCCTCCTCCTCCTCCTTTCCCTCGTCCTCCTCCTCCTCCTCATCCTCCTCCTCCTCCTCCTCCTCATCCTTTGCTCCTCCTCCTCCTCACCCTCATCCTCCACCTCCTCCTCATCCTCCTCCTCCTCCTCCTCCTCCTCCTCCTCCTCCTCCTCCTCCTCGTCCTCGTCCTCCTCCTCCTTTTCCTCCTCCTCCTCCTCGTTTTCCTCCTCCTTTTCCTCCTCCTCCCTCCTCATCCTCCTCGTCCTCCTCCTCCTCCTCCTCATCCCTCCTCCTCCTCCTCCTCCTCCTCCTCCTCCCCCCTCCCCTCCTCCTCCCTCATCCTCATCCTCTTCCTCCTCCTCTTCCTCCTCCTCCTCCTCCTCCTCTTCCTCCTCCTCCTCCTCGTCCTCCCCTCCTCCTCGTCCCTCCTCCTCCCCTCTTCGTCCTCCTCCTCCTCCTCCTCCTCCTCCTCCTCCTCCTCCTCCTCCTCCCGTCCTCCTCCTCCTCCTCTTGTCCTCGTCCTCCTCCTCCTCCTCCTCATCCTTCCTCCTCCTCCTCCTCCTCCTCCTTCCTCCTCCTCCTCCTCCTCCTCCTCCTCCTCCTCCTCCTCCTCCTCCTCCTCCTCCTCCACGTCCTCCTCCTCCTCCCTCCTCCTCCTCCTCCTCCTCCTCCTCCTCCTCCCCTCCTCCCTCCTCCTCCTCTCCTCGTCCTTCTTCCTCCTCGTCCTCCTCCTCCTCCTCCTCATCCTCGTCCCCTCCATCCTCCTCCTTCTCCTCCTCCTCCTCCCTCTTTCTCCTCTCCTCCTCCTCCTCCTCCTCCGTCCTCCTCCTCCCTCGTCCTCCTCTCCTCCTCCTCTTCTCAGCTCCTCCTCCTCTACCTCCTCCTCCTCCTCCTCCTCCTCCTCCTCCTCCTCCTCCTGCTCCTCGTCCTCCTCCTGCTCCTTCTGCTCCTCCTCCTCCTGCTCTGCTCCTCCTCCTCGCTCGTCCTCACCAGTCTTCCTCCATTCTCCTGCTCCTTCTCCTCAGCACCCTAAGGTTGTTTCCTACAGCTGTCCTTTGCAGTTTAGAAAGCAATGGCTTCACTGCATCCTGTACTGAAGCAGCTACATATGCTGCTTTTTGTCTTTATGTAGTTCTAGTCATAAGTTCCAGCATTTCTGAAGCATCAGCTCCCTTCTTTAATGTTTCCAAAATCTGACCAGTTTTATCATTAGCACTGTCAAAAGCAAACATATTCAACAATTGTACCTTTGTGTCTAAATCCAAATCAATATGATTATAGATAGCTTCATGCAATTTGTCGACAAATTTATTAAAGTCCTCATTCTTTCTTTGGCAAATTTTGTAAAAGACATAGTGTGTAACTTATCTAGAAGTGCAAGGATAGCATTATATGCTAGTTGTTGGCTCATCTGTAAGACTTGATCAATGCTCTTAGCCTGGGCAGTGGCAGTAGCCCAGGGCCCTTTGCCAAGTAACTGTTGTGCTGTTAAACTATACAGAGGATCACCCTGCACTCTAGGTCTTGCTGCTTCCTGAGCTCACTTTTCCTCCCAGCTTTTATGACACATCACCTGCTGATGGGATGGCATTCTAAGTCTTATTAGGGTATGCACATCAGCTGGAATGAATGTGTTAGATGGAAAAATATACTGTAGAAGTGACTGTGCAAGTTGGGATTTTCAACCAAATTGTGAAAATGCAGCTCTTAACTTTTCTAAAATCTTCACACTGAAAGGTTCTAAAACTCTACTTGCAGCATTAGTTACTACAGGGAAAGCTTCTTCATCATTGGAGAGAAAAGTCCGTTCTACAACAGCTTCTGGACTAACTTTTTCTACTTTAGTTTCCTACCTGCTTCAATTTCAGGGGTCATTCCAACTCTAATTCCACATTCTTTATAGTGTGAGAGGGAGGATTTTGTTTAACGGCTCAGATGCTGGCTCAAGCTTGCAAGACCCGGGGTGCAGGGTGATCCTCCTGTATAGTTTAACAACTGCAATTGCCCAGCAGGCCATGGGCTACTGCCACTGC